>OY998233.1:16326851-16727946 GCA_963922035.1 Amblyjoppa proteus
TTTTTAAGGCGCCTAAATAAAGTTGTTTTGTCTCGTGGTCGGTAGCAAAGAACGATTTGCTTCAAATTTGCAGCCAATTCATTATTACCAATGGACAATCGATTAAGCCATTAATCGCCGTGAGACCCGCCCTCTCTTAATTGTCATTAATTATTAAAGGCGCATAAATAAAGTTGTTTTGTCTCGTGGTCGGTAGCAAAGAACGATTTGCTCCAAATTTACAGACAATTCGTTATTCACCATGGACAATCGATTAAGCCATTAATCGCCGTGAGACCCGCCCTCTCTTAATTGTTATTAATTTTTTAAGACGCATAAATCAAGTTGTTTTGTCTCGTGGTCGGTAGCAAAGAACGATTTGCTTCAAATTTGCAGCCAATTCATTATCAAAAATGGACAATCGATTAAGCCATTAATCGCCGTGAGACCCGCCCTCTCCTAATTGTTATTTATTTTTTAAGTCGCATAAATAAAGTTGTTTTGGCTCGTGGTCGGTAGCAAAGAACGATTTGTTTCAAATTTACAGACAGTTCGATATTCACCATGGACAATCGATTAAGCCATTAATCGCGGTGAGACCCGCCCTCTCCCAATTGTTATTAATTTTTTAAGTCACATAAATAAAGTTGTTTTTTCTCGTGTTCGGTAGCAAAGAACGATTTGCTTCAAATTTGCAGCCAATTCATTATTAACAATGGACAATCGATTAAGCCATCAATCGCCGTGAGACCCGCCCTCTCCTAATTGTTATTAATTTTTAAAGGCGCATAAATAAAGTTGTTTTGTCTCGTGGTCGGTAGCAAAGAACGATTGGCTTCAAATTTGCAGCGAATTCATTATTACCAATGGACAATCGATTTAGCCATTAATCGCCGTGAGACCCGCCCTCTCCTAATTGTTATTAATTTTTAAAGGCGCATAAATAAAGTTGTTTTGTCTCGTGGTCGGTAGCAAAGAACGATTTGCTTCAAATTTGCAGTCAATTCATTATTAAAAATGGACAATCGATTAAAACATTAATCGCCGTGAGACCCGCCCTCTCCTAATTGTTATTAATTTTTTAAGGCGCCTAAATAAAGTTGTTTTGTCTCGTGGTCGGTAGCAAAGAACGATTTGCTCCAAATTTACAGACAATTCGTTATTCACCATGGACAATTGATGAAGCCATTAATCGCCGTGAGACCCGCCCTCTCCTAATTGTTATTAATTTTTTAAGGCGCATAAATAAAGTTGTTTTGTCTCGTGGTCGGTAGCAAAGAACGATTTGCTCCAAATTTACAGACAATTCGTTATTCACCATGGACAATCGATTAAGCCATTAATCGTCGTGAGACCCACCCTCTGCTATTTGTTATTAATTTTTTAAGGCGCATAAATAAAGTTGTTTTGTCTCGTGGTCGGTAGCAAAGAACGATTTGCTTCAAATTTGCAGACAATTCATTATTAACAATGTACAATGGATTAAGCCATTAATCACCGTGAGACCCGCCCTCTCCCAATTGTTATTATTTTTTTAATTCACATAAATAAAGTTGTTTTGTCTCGTGGTCGGTAGCAAAGAACGATTTTCTTCAAATTTACAGACAATTCGCTATTCACCATGGACAATCGATTAAGCCGTTAATCGCCGTGAGACCCGCCCTCTCCTAATTGTTATTAATTTTTTAAGTCACATAAATAAAGTTGTTTTGTCTCGTGGTCGGTAGCAAAGAACGATTTGCTTCAAATATACGGACAATTCGTTATTCACCATGGACAATCGATTAAGCCATTAATCGCCGTGAGACCCGCCCTCTCCTAATTGTTATTAATTTTTTAAGGCGCATAAATAAAGTTGTATTGTCTCGTGGTCGGTAGCAAAGAACGATTTGCTCCAAATTTACAGACAATTCGTTATTCACCATGGACAATCGATTAAGCCTTTCATCGCCGTGAGACCCGCCCTCTCCCAATTGTTATTAATTTTTTAAGGCGCCTAAATAAAGTTGTTTTGTCTCGTGGTCGGTAGCAAAGAACGATTTGCTTCAAATTTGCAGATAATTCGTTATTCACCATGGACAATTGATGAAGCCATTAATCGCCGTGAGACCCGCCCTCTCCTAATTGTTATTAATTTTTTAAGGCGCATAAATAAAGTTGTTTTGTCTCGTGGTCGGTAGCAAAGAACGATTTGCTCCAAATTTACAGACAATTCGTTATTCACCATGGACAATCGATTAAGCCATTAATCGTCGTGAGACCCACCCTCTGCTATTTGTTATTAATTTTTTAAGGCGCATAAATAAAGTTGTTTTGTCTCGTGGTCGGTAGCAAAGAACGATTTGCTTCAAATTTGCAGACAATTCATTATTAACAATGTACAATGGATTAAGCCATTAATCACCGTGAGACCCGCCCTCTCCCAATTGTTATTATTTTTTTAATTCACATAAATAAAGTTGTTTTGTCTCGTGGTCGGTAGCAAAGAACGATTTTCTTCAAATTTACAGACAATTCGCTATTCACCATGGACAATCGATTAAGCCGTTAATCGCCGTGAGACCCGCCCTCTCCTAATTGTTATTAATTTTTTAAGTCACATAAATAAAGTTGTTTTGTCTCGTGGTCGGTAGCAAAGAACGATTTGCTTCAAATATACGGACAATTCGTTATTCACCATGGACAATCGATTAAGCCATTAATCGCCGTGAGACCCGCCCTCTCCTAATTGTTATTAATTTTTTAAGGCGCATAAATAAAGTTGTATTGTCTCGTGGTCGGTAGCAAAGAACGATTTGCTCCAAATTTACAGACAATTCGTTATTCACCATGGACAATCGATTAAGCCTTTCATCGCCGTGAGACCCGCCCTCTCCCAATTGTTATTAATTTTTTAAGGCGCCTAAATAGAGTTGTTTTGTCTCGTGGTCGGTAGCAAAGAACGATTTGCTTCAAATTTGCAGATAATTCGTTATTCATCATGGACAATCGATTAAGCCATTAATCGCCGTGAGACCCGCCCTCTCCTAATTGTTATTAATTTTTTAAGGCGCATAAATAAAGTTGTTTTGTCTCGTGGTCGGTAGCATAGAACGATTTGCTGCAAATTTACAGACAATTCGTTATTCACCATGGACAATCGATTAAGCCATTCATCGCCGTGAGACCCGCCCTCTCCCAATTGTTATTAATTTTTTAAGGCGCATAAATAAAGTTGTTTTTTCTCGTGGTCGGTAGCAAAGAACGATTTGCTCCAAATTTACAGACAATTCGTTATTCACCATGGACAATCGATTAAGCCATTAATCGCCGTGAGACCCACCCTCTGCTATTTGTTATTCATTTTTTAAGGCGCATAAATAAAGTTGTTTTGTCTCGTGGTCGGTAGCAAAGAACGATTTGCTTCAAATTTGCAAATAATTCGTTATTCCCCATGGACAATCGATTAAGCCATTAATCGCCGTGAGACCCGCCCTCTCCCAATTGTTATTAATTTTTTAAGTCACATAAATAAAGTTGTTTTGTCTCGTGGTCGGTAGCAAAGAAAGACTTGCTCCAAATTTACAGACAATTCGTTATTCACCATGGACAATCGATTAAGCCATTAATCGCCGTGAGACCCGCCCTCTCCTAATTGTCATTAACTTTTTAAGGCGCCTAAATAAAGTTGTTTTGTCTCGTGGTCGGTAGCAAAGAACGATTTGCTTCAAATTTGCAGCCAATTCATTATTACCAATGGACAATCGATTAAGCCATTAATCGCCGTGAGACCCGCCCTCTCTTAATTGTTATTAATTTTTAAAGGCGCATAAATAAAGTTGTTTTGTCTCGTGGTCGGTAGCAAAGAACGATTTGCTCCAAATTTACAGACAATTCGTTATTCACCATGGACAATCGATTAAGCCATTAATCGCCGTGAGACCCGCCCTCTCTTAATTGTTATTAATTTTTTAAGACGCATAAATCAAGTTGTTTTGTCTCGTGGTCGGTAGCAAAGAACGATTTGCTTCAAATTTGCAGCCAATTCATTATCAAAAATGGACAATCGATTAAGCCATTAATCGCCGTGAGACCCGCCCTCTCCTAATTGTTATTTATTTTTTAAGTCGCATAAATAAAGTTGTTTTTTCTCGTTTTCGGTAGCAAAGAACGATTTGCTCCAAATTTACAGACAATTCGTTATTCACCATGGACAATCGAATAAGCCATTAATCGCCGTGAGACCCGCCCTCTCCTAATTGTTATTAATTTTTAAAGGCGCATAAATAAAGTTGTTTTGTCTCGTGGTCGGTAGCAAAGAACGATTGGCTTCAAATTTGCAGCGAATTCATTATTACCAATGGACAATCGATTTAGCCATTAATCGCCGTGAGACCCGCCCTCTCCTAATTGTTATTAATTTTTAAAGGCGCATAAATAAAGTTGTTTTGTCTCGTGGTCGGTAGCAAAGAACGATTTGCTTCAAATTTGCAGCCAATTCATTATTAAAAATGGACAATCGATTAAAACATTAATCGCCGTGAGACCCGCCCTCTCCTAATTGTTATTAATTTTTTAAGGCGCCTAAATAAAGTTGTTTTGTCTCGTGGTCGGTAGCAAAGAACGATTTGCTCCAAATTTACAGACAATTCGTTATTCACCATGGACAATTGATGAAGCCATTAATCGCCGTGAGACCCGCCCTCTCCTAATTGTTATTAATTTTTTAAGGCGCATAAATAAAGTTGTTTTGTCTCGTGGTCGGTAGCAAAGAACGATTTGCTCCAAATTTACAGACGATTCGTTATTCACCATGGACAATCGATTAAGCCATTAATCGTCGTGAGACCCACCCTCTGCTATTTGTTATTAATTTTTTAAGGCGCATAAATAAAGTTGTTTTGTCTCGTGGTCGGTAGCAAAGAACGATTTGCTTCAAATTTGCAGACAATTCATTATTAACAATGTACAATGGATTAAGCCATTAATCACCGTGAGACCCGCCCTCTCCCAATTGTTATTAATTTTTTAATTCACATAAATAAAGTTGTTTTGTCTCGTGGTCGGTAGCAAAGAACGATTTTCTTCAAATTTACAGACAATTCGTTATTCACCATGGACAATCGATTAAGCCATTAATCGCCGTGAGACCCGCCCTCTCCTAATTGTTATTAATTTTTTAAGGCGCATAAATAAAGTTGTTTTGTCTCGTGGTCGGTAGCAAAGAACGATTTGCTGCAAATTTACAGACAATTCGTTATTCACTATGGACAATCTATTAAGCCATTCATCGCCGTGAGACCGGCCCTCTCCTAATTGTTATTAATTTTTTTTAATGCATAAATAAAGTTGTTTTGTCTCGTGGTCGGTAACAAACAACGATTTGCTTCAAATTTACAGACAGTTCGTTATTCACCATGGACAATCGATTAAGCCATTAATCGCCGTGAGGTCCGCCCTCTCCCAATTGTTATTAATTTTTTAAGTCACATAAATAAAGTTGTTTTGTCACGTGGTCGGTAGCAAAGAACGATTTGCTTCAAATATACAGACAATTCGTTATTCACCATGGACAATCGATTAAGCCATTAATCGCCGTGAGACCCGCCCTCTCTTAATTGTTATTAATTTTTTAAGACGCATAAATCAAGTTGTTTTGTCTCGTGGTCGGTAGCAAAGAACGATTTGCTTCAAATTTGCAGCCAATTCATTATCAAAAATGGACAATCGATTAAGCCATTAATCGCCGTGAGACCCGCCCTCTCCTAATTGTTATTTATTTTTTAAGTCGCATAAATAAAGTTGTTTTTTCTCGTTTTCGGTAGCAAAGAACGATTTGCTCCAAATTTACAGACAATTCGTTATTCACCATGGACAATCGAATAAGCCATTAATCGCCGTGAGACCCGCCCTCTCCTAATTGTTATTAATTTTTAAAGGCGCATAAATAAAGTTGTTTTGTCTCGTGGTCGGTAGCAAAGAACGATTGGCTTCAAATTTGCAGCGAATTCATTATTACCAATGGACAATCGATTTAGCCATTAATCGCCGTGAGACCCGCCCTCTCCTAATTGTTATTAATTTTTAAAGGCGCATAAATAAATTTGTTTTGTCTCGTGGTCGGTAGCAAAGAACGATTTGCTTCAAATTTGCAGCCAATTCATTATTAAAAATGGACAATCGATTAAAACATTAATCGCCGTGAGACCCGCCCTCTCCTAATTGTTATTAATTTTTTAAGGCGCCTAAATAAAGTTGTTTTGTCTCGTGGTCGGTAGCAAAGAACGATTTGCTCCAAATTTACAGACAATTCGTTATTCACCATGGACAATTGATGAAGCCATTAATCGCCGTGAGACCCGCCCTCTCCTAATTGTTATTAATTTTTTAAGGCGCATAAATAAAGTTGTTTTGTCTCGTGGTCGGTAGCAAAGAACGATTTGCTCCAAATTTACAGACGATTCGTTATTCACCATGGACAATCGATTAAGCCATTAATCGTCGTGAGACCCACCCTCTGCTATTTGTTATTAATTTTTTAAGGCGCATAAATAAAGTTGTTTTGTCTCGTGGTCGGTAGCAAAGAACGATTTGCTTCAAATTTGCAGACAATTCATTATTAACAATGTACAATGGATTAAGCCATTAATCACCGTGAGACCCGCCCTCTCCCAATTGTTATTAATTTTTTAATTCACATAAATAAAGTTGTTTTGTCTCGTGGTCGGTAGCAAAGAACGATTTTCTTCAAATTTACAGACAATTCGTTATTCACCATGGACAATCGATTAAGCCATTAATCGCCGTGAGACCCGCCCTCTCCTAATTGTTATTAATTTTTTAAGGCGCATAAATAAAGTTGTTTTGTCTCGTGGTCGGTAGCAAAGAACGATTTGCTGCAAATTTACAGACAATTCGTTATTCACTATGGACAATCTATTAAGCCATTCATCGCCGTGAGACCGGCCCTCTCCTAATTGTTATTAATTTTTTTTAATGCATAAATAAAGTTGTTTTGTCTCGTGGTCGGTAACAAACAACGATTTGCTTCAAATTTACAGACAGTTCGTTATTCACCATGGACAATCGATTAAGCCATTAATCGCCGTGAGGTCCGCCCTCTCCCAATTGTTATTAATTTTTTAAGTCACATAAATAAAGTTGTTTTGTCACGTGGTCGGTAGCAAAGAACGATTTGCTTCAAATATACAGACAATTCGTTATTCACCATGGACAATCGATTAAGACATTAATCGCCGTGAGACCGGCCCTCTCCTAATTGTTATTAATTTTTTAAGGCGCATAAATAAAGTTGTTTTTCCTCGTGGTCGGTAGCAAAGAACGATTTGCTGCAAATTTACAGACAATTCGTTATTCACCATGGACAATCGATTAAGCCATTCATCGCCGTGAGACCCGCCCTCTCCCAATTGTTATTAATTTTTTAAGGCGCATAAATAAAGTTGTTTTTTCTCGTGGTCGGTAGCAAAGAACGATTTGCTCCAAATTTACAGATAATTCGTTATTCACCATGGACAATCGATTAAGCCATTAATCGCCGTGAGACCCACCCTCTGCTATTTGTTATTCATTTTTTAAGGCGCATAAATAAATTTGTTTTGTCTCGTGGTCGGTAGCAAAGAACGATTTGCTCCAAATTTACAGACAATTCGTTATTCACCATGGACAATCGATTAAGCCATTAATCGCCGTGAGACCCGCCCTCTCTTAATTGTTATTAATTTTTTAAGGCGCCTAAATAAAGTTGTTTTGTCTCGTGGTCGGTAGCAAAGAACGATTTGCTTCAAATTTGCAGCTAATTCATTATTACCAATGGACAATCGATTAAGCCATTAATCGCCGTGAGACCCGCCCTCTCCTAATTGTTATTAATTTTTAAAGGCGCATAAATAAAGTTGTTTTGTCTCGTGGTCGGTAGCGAAGAACGATTTGCTCCAAATTTACAGACAATTCGTTATTCACCATGGACAATCGATTAAGCCATTAATCGCCGTGAGACCCGCCCTCTCCCAATTGTTATTAATTTTTTAATTCACATAAATAAAGTTGTTTTGTCTCGTGGTCGGTAGCAAAGAACGATTTTATTCAAATTTACAGACAATTCGTTATTCACCATGGACAATCGATTAAGCCATTAATCGCCGTGAGACCCGCCCTCTCCTAATTGTTATTAATTTTTTTAATTGCATAAATAAAGTTGTTTTGTCTCGTGGTCGGTAGCAAAAAACGATTTGCTTTAAATTTACAGACAGTTCGTTATTCACCATGGACAATCGATTAAGCCATTAATCGCCGTGAGGCCCGCCCTCTCCTAATTGTTATTAATTTTTAAGTCACATAAATAAAGTTGTTTTGTCTCGTGGTCGGTAGCAAAGAACGATTTGCTTCAAATTTACAGACAATTCGTTATTCACCACGGACAATTGATTAAGCCATTAATCACCGTGAGACCCGCCCTGTCCTAATTGTTATTAAATTTTTAAGGCGCCTAAATAAAGTTGTTTTGTCTCGTGGTCGGTAGCAAAGAACGATTTGCTTCAAATTTGCAAATAATTCGTTATTCACCATGGACAATCGATTAAGCCATTAATCGCCGTGAGACCCGCCATCTCCTAATTGTTATTAACTTTTTAAGGCGCGTAAATAAAGTTGTTTTGTCTCGTGGTTGGTAGCAAAGAACGATTTGCTTCAAATTTGCAGATAATTCGTTATTCACCATAGACAAGCGATTAAGCCATTAATCGCCGTGAGACCCGCCCTCTCCTAATTGTTATTAACTTTTTAAGGCGCGTAAATAAAGTTGTTTTGTCTCGTGTTCGGTAGCAAAGAACGATTTGCTTCAAATTTGCAGATAATTCGTTATTCACCATGGAAAAGCGATTAAGCCATTAATCGCCGTGAGACCCGCCCTTTCCTAATTGTTATTAATTTTTTAAGGCGCATAAATCAAGTTGTTTTGTCTCGTGGTCGGTAGCAAAGAACGATTTGCTTCAACATTGGAGCCAATTCATTATTAACCATGGACAATCGATTAAGCCATTAATCGCCGTGAGACCCGCCCTCTCCCAATTGTTATTAATTTTTTGTCACATAAATAAAGTTGTTTTGTCTCGTGGTCGGTAGCAAAGAACGATTTACTTCAAATTTACAGACAATTCGTTATTCACCATGGACAATCGATTAAGCCATTAATCGTCGTGAGACCCGCCCTCTCCTAATTGTTATTAATTTTTTAAGGCACATAAATAAAGTTGTTTTGTCTCGTGGTCGGTAGCAAAGAACGATTTGCTTTAAATTTACAGACAATTCGTTATTCACCATGGACAATCGATTAAGCCATTCATCGCCGTGAGACCCGCCCTCTCCCAATTGTTATTAATTTTTTAAGGCGCATAAATAAAGTTGTTTTGTCTCGTGGTCGGTAGCAAAGAACGATTTGCTTCAAATTTACAGACAGTTCGTTATTCACCATGGACAATCGATTAAGCCATTAATCGCCGTGAGGCCCGCCCTCTCCCAATTGTTATTAACTTTTTAAGGCGCGTAAATAAAGTTGTTTTGTCTCGTGGTCGGTAGCAAAGAACGATTTGCTTCAAATTTGCAGATAATTCGTTATTCACCATGGACAATGGATTAAGCCATTAATCGCCGTGAGACCCGCCCTCTCCTAATTGTTATTAATTTTTTAAGGCGCCTAAATAAAGTGTTTTTGTCTCGTTGTCGGTAGCATAGAACGATTTGCTTTAAATTTGCAGATAATTCGTTATACATCATGGACAATCGATTAAGCCATTAATCGCCGTGAGACCCGCCCTCTCCTAATTGTTATTAATTTTTTAAGTCGCATCAATAAAGTTGTTTTGTCTCGTGGTCGGTAGCAAAGAACGATTTGCTTCAAATTTGCAAATAATTCGTAATTCACCATGGACAATCGATTAAGCCATTAATCGCCGTGAGACCCGCCATCTCCTAATTGTTATTAACTTTTTAAGGCGCGTAAATAAAGTTGTTTTGTCTCGTGGTCGGTAGCAAAGAACGATTTGCTTCAAATTTGCAGATAATTCGTTATTCACCATAGACAAGCGATTAAGCCATTAATCGCCGTGAGACCCGCCCTCTCCTAATTGTTATTAACTTTTTAAGGCGCGTAAATAAAGTTGTTTTGTCTCGTGTTCGGTAGCAAAGAACGATTTGCTTCAAATTTGCAGATAATTCGTTATTCACCATGGACAAGCGATTAAGCCATTAATCGCCGTGAGACCCGCCCTTTCCTAATTGTTATTAATTTTTTAAGGCGCATAAATCAAGTTGTTTTGTCTCGTGGTCGGTAGCAAAGAACGATTTGCTTCAAATTTGGAGCCAATTCATTATTAACCATGGACAATCGATTAAGCCATTAATCGCCGTGAGACCCGCCCTCTCCCAATTGTTATTAATTTTTTGTCACATAAATAAAGTTGTTTTGTCTCGTGGTCGGTAGCAAAGAACGATTTACTTCAAATTTACAGACAATTCGTTATTCACCATGGACAATCGATTAAGCCATTAATCGCCGTGAGACCCGCCCTCTCCTAATTGTTATTAATTTTTTAAGGCACATAAATAAAGTTGTTTTGTCTCGTGGTCGGTAGCAAAGAACGATTTGCTTCAAATTTACAGACAATTCGTTATTCACCATGGACAATCGATTAAGCCATTCATCGCCGTGAGACCCGCCCTCTCCCAATTGTTATTAATTTTTTAAGGCGCATAAATAAAGTTGTTTTTTCTCGTGGTCGGTAGCAAAGAACGATTTGCTCCAAATTTGCAGATAAATCGTTATTCACCATAGACAAGCGATTAAGCCATTAATCGCCGTGAGACCCGCCCTCTCCTAATTGTTATTAACTTTTTAAGGCGCGTAAATAAAGTTGTTTTGTCTCGTGTTCGGTAGCAAAGAACGATTTGCTTCAAATTTGCAGATAATTCGTTATTCACCATGGACAAGCGATTAAGCCATTAATCGCCGTGAGACCCGCCCTTTCCTAATTGTTATTAATTTTTTAAGGCGCATAAATCAAGTTGCTTTGTCTCGTGGTCGGTAGCAAAGAACGATTTGCTTCAAATTTGGAGCCAATTCATTATTAACCATGGACAATCGATTAAGCCATTAATCGCCGTGAGACCCGCCCTCTCCCAATTGTTATTAATTTTTTGTCACATAAATAAAGTTGTTTTGTCTCGTGATCGGTAGCAAAGAACGATTTACTTCAAATTTACAGACAATTCGTTATTCACCATGGACAATCGATTAAGCCATTAATCGCCGTGAGACCCGCCCTCTCCTAATTGTTATTAATTTTTTAAGGCACATAAATAAAGTTGTTTTGTCTCGTGGTCGGTAGCAAAGAACGATTTGCTTCAAATTTACAGACAATTCGTTATTCACCATGGACAATCGATTAAGCCATTCATCGCCGTGAGACCCGCCCTCTCCCAATTGTTATTAATTTTTTAAGGCGCATAAATAAAGTTGTTTTTTCTCGTGGTCGGTAGCAAAGAACGATTTGCTCCAAATTTACAGACAATTCGTTATCCACCATGGACAATCGATTAAGCCATTAATCGCCGTGGGACCCGCCCTCTCCTAATTGTTATTAATTTTTTAAGGCGCATAAATAAAGTTGTTTTGTCTCGTGGTCGGTAGCAAAGAACGATTTGCTTTAAATTTAGAGACAATTCGCTATTCACCATGGACAATCGATTAAGCTGTTAATCGCCGTGAGACCCCCCCTCTCCTAATTGTTATTAATTTTTTAAGTCACGTAAGTAAAGTTGTTTTGTCTCGTGGTCGGTAGCAAAGATCGATTTGCTCCAAATTTACAGACAATTCGTTATTTACCATGGACAATCGATTAAGCCATTAATCGCCGTGAGACCCACCCTCTGCTACTTGTTATTAATTTTTTAAGGCGCATAAATAAAGTTGTTTTGTCTCGTGGTCGGTAGCAAAGAACGATTTGCTTCAAATTTGCAAATAATTCGTTATTCACCATGGACAATCGATTAAGCCATTAATAGCCGTGAGACCCGCCATCTCCTAATTGTTATTAACTTTTTAAGGCGCGTAAATAAAGTTGTTTTGTCTCGTGGTCGGTAGCAAAGAACGATTTGCTTCAAATTTGCAGATAATTCGTTATTCACCATAGACAAGCGATTAAGCCATTAATCGCCGTGAGACCCGCTCTCTCCTAATTGTTATTAATTTTTTTTATTGCATAAATAAAGTTGTTTTGTCTCGTGGTCGGTAGCAAAGAACGATTTGCTCCAAATTTACAGACAATTCGTTATCCACCATGGACAATCGATTAAGCCATTAATCGCCGTGGGACCCGCCCTCTCCTAATTGTTATTAATTTTTTAAGGCGCATAAATAAAGTTGTTTTGTCTCGTGGTCGGTAGCAAAGAACGATTTGCTTTAAATTTAGAGACAATTCGCTATTCACCATGGACAATCGATTAAGCTGTTAATCGCCGTGAGACCCCCCCTCTCCTAATTGTTATTAATTTTTTAAGTCACGTAAGTAAAGTTGTTTTGTCTCGTGGTCGGTAGCAAAGATCGATTTGCTCCAAATTTACAGACAATTCGTTATTTACCATGGACAATCGATTAAGCCATTAATCGCCGTGAGACCCACCCTCTGCTACTTGTTATTAATTTTTTAAGGCGCATAAATAAAGTTGTTTTGTCTCGTGGTCGGTAGCAAAGAACGATTTGCTCCAAATTTACAGACAATTCGTTATTCACCATGGACAATCGATTGAGACTTTCATCGCCGTGAGACCCGCCCTCTCCCAATTGTTATTAATTTTTTAAGGCGCATAAATAATGTTGTTTTGTCTCGTGGTCGGTAGCAAAGAACGATTTGCTTCAAATTTAGAGACAATTCGCTATTCACCATGGACAATCGATTAAGCTGTTAATCGCCGTGAGACCCCCCCTCTCCTAATTGTTATTAATTTTTTAAGTCACGTAAGTTAAGTTGTTTTGTCTCGTGGTCGGTAGCAGAGATCGATTTGCTCCAAATTTACAGACAATTCGTTATTCACCATGGACAATCGATTAAGCCATTAATCGCCGTGAGACCCACCCTCTGCTATTTGTTATTAATTTTTTAAGGCGCATAAATAAAGTTGTTTTGTCTCGTGGTCGGTAGCAAAGAACAATTTGCTCCAAATTTACAGACAATTCGTTATCCACCATGGACAATCGATTAAGCCATTAATCGCCGTGGGACCCGCCCTCTCCTAATTGTTATTAATTTTTTAAGGCGCATAAATAAAGTTGTTTTGTCTCGTGGTCGGTAGCAAAGAACGATTTGCTTCAAATTTAGAGACAATTCGCTATTCACCATGGACAATCGATTAAGCTGTTAATCGCCGTGAGACCCCCCCTCGCCTTATTGTTATTAATTTTTTAAGTCACGTAAGTAAAGTTGTTTTGTCTCGTGGTCGGTAGCAAAGATCGATTTGCTCCAAATTTACAGACAATTCGTTATTTACCATGGACAATCGATTAAGCCATTAATCGCCGTGAGACCCACCCTCTGCTACTTGTTATTAATTTTTTAAGGCGCATAAATAAAGTTGTTTTGTCTCGTGGTCGGTAGCAAAGAACGATTTGCTTCAAATTTGCAGACAATTCATTATTAACAATGGACAATGGATTAAGCCATTAATCGCCGTGAGACCCGCCCTCTCCTAATTGGTATTAATTTTTTAAGGCGCCTAAATAAAGTTGTTTTGTCTCGTTGTCGGTAGCAAAGAACGATTTGCTTCAAATTGGCAGATAATTCGTTATTCATCATGGACAATCGATTAAGCCATTAATCGCCGTGAGACCCGCCCTCTCCTAATTGTTATTAATTTTTTAAGTCGCATCAATAAAGTTGTTTTTTCTCGTGGTCGGTAGCAAAGAACGATTTGCTCCAAATTTACAGACAATTCGTTATTCACCATGGACAATCGATTAAGCCATTAATCGTCGTGAGACCCACCCTCTGCTATTTGTAATTAATTTTTTAAGGCGCATAAATAAAGTTGTTTTGTCTCGTGGTCGGTAGCAAATAACGATTTGCTTCAAATTTGCAGACAATTCATTATTAACAATGGACAATGGATTAAGCCATTAATCGCCGTGAGACCCGCCCTCTCCTAATTGTTATTAACTTTTTAAGTCGCATAAATAAAGTTGTTTTGTCTCGTGGTCGGTAGCAAAGAACGATTTGCTTCAAATTTACAGACAGTTTGTTATTCACCATGGACAATCGATTAAGCCATTAATCGCCGTGAGGCCCGCCTTCTCCCAATTGTTATTAATTTTTTAAGTCACATAAATAAAGTTGTTTTGTCTCGTGGTCGGTAGCAAAGAACGACTTGCTCCAAATTTACAGACAATTCGTTATTCACCATGGACAATGGATTAAGCCATTAATCGCCGTGAGACCCGCCCTCTCCTAATTGTTATTAATTTTTTAAGGCGCCTAAATAAAGTGTTTTTGTCTCGTTGTCGGTAGCATAGAACGATTTGCTTTAAATTTGCAGATAATTCGTTATACATCATGGACAATCGATTAAGCCATTAATCGCCGTGAGACCCGCCCTCTCCTAATTGTTATTAATTTTTTAAGTCGCATCAATAAAGTTGTTTTGTCTCGTGGTCGGTAGCAAAGAACGATTTGCTTCAAATTTGCAAATAATTCGTAATTCACCATGGACAATCGATTAAGCCATTAATCGCCGTGAGACCCGCCATCTCCTAATTGTTATTAACTTTTTAAGGCGCGTAAATAAAGTTGTTTTGTCTCGTGGTCGGTAGCAAAGAACGATTTGCTTCAAATTTGCAGATAATTCGTTATTCACCATAGACAAGCGATTAAGCCATTAATCGCCGTGAGACCCGCCCTCTCCTAATTGTTATTCACTTTTTAAGGCGCGTAAATAAAGTTGTTTTGTCTCGTGTTCGGTAGCAAAGAACGATTTGCTTCAAATTTGCAGATAATTCGTTATTCACCATGGACAAGCGATTAAGCCATTAATCGCCGTGAGACCCGCCCTCTCCCAATTGTTATTAATTTTTTGTCACATAAATAAAGTTGTTTTGTCTCGTGGTCGGTAGCAAAGAACGATTTGCTTCAAATTTAGAGACAATTCGCTATTCACCATGGACAATCGATTAAGCTGTTAATCGCCGTGAGACCCCCCGCTCCTAATTGTTATTAATTTTTTAAGTCACGTAAGTAAAGTTGTTTTGTCTCGTGGTCGGTAGCAAAGATCGATTTGCTCCAAATTTACAGACAATTCGTTATTTACCATGGACAATCGATTAAGCCATTAATCGCCGTGAGACCCACCCTCTGCTACTTGTTATTAATTTTTTAAGGCGCATAAATAAAGTTGTTTTGTCTCGTGGTCGGTAGCAAAGAACGATTTGCTTAAAATTTGCAGACAATTCATTATTAACAATGGACAATGGATTAAGCCATTAATCGCCGTGAGACCCGCCCTCTCCTAATTGTTATTAATTTTTTAAGGCGCCTAAATAAAGTGTTTTTGTCTCGTGGTCGGTAGCAAAGAACGATTTGCTTCAAATTTGCAGATAATTCGTTATTCACCATGGACAATCGATTAAGCCATTAATCGCCGTGAGACCCGCCCTTTCCTAATTGTTATTAATTTTTTAAGTCGCATAAATAAAGTTGTTTTGTCTCGTGGTCGGTAGCAAAGAACGATTTGCTTCAAATTTACAGACACTTCGTTATTCACCATCGACAATCGATTAAGCCATTAATCGCCGTGAGGCCCGCCTTCTCCCAATTGTTATTAATTTTTTAAGTCACATAAATAAAGTTGTTTTGTCTCGTGGTCGGTAGCAAAGAACGACTTGCTCCAAATTTACAGACAATTCGTTATTCACCATGGACAATCGATTAAGCCATTAATCGCCGTGAGACCCGCCCTTTCCTAATTGTTATTAATTTTTTAAGGCGCATAAATAAAGTTGTATTGTCTCGTGGTCGGTAGCAAAGAACGATTTGCTCCAAATTTACAGACAATTCGTTATTCACCATGGACAATCGATTAAGCCATTCATCGCCGTGAGACCCGCCCTCTCCCAATTGTTATTAATTTTTTAAGGCGCCTAAATAGAGTTGTTTTGTCTCGTGGTCGGTAGCAAAGAACGATTTGCTTCAAATTTGCAGATAATTCGTTATTCATCATGGACAATCGATTAAGCCATTAATCGCCGTGAGACCCGCCCTCTCCTAATTGTTATTAATTTTTTAAGGCGCATAAATAAAGTTGTTTTGTCTCGTGGTCGGTAGCAAAGAACGATTTGCTGCAAATTTACAGACAATTCGTTATTCACCATGGACAATCGATTAAGCCATTCATCGCCGTGAGACCCGCCCTCTCCCAATTGTTATTAATTTTTTAAGGCGCATAAATAAATTTGTTTTTTCTCGTGGTCGGTAGCAAAGAACGATTTGCTCCAAATTTACAGACAATCCGTTATTCACCATGGACAATCGACTAAGCCATTAATCGCCGTGAGACCCACCCTCTGCTATTTGTTATTCATTTTTTAAGGCGCATAAATAAAGTTGTTTTGTCTCGTGGTCGGTAGCAAAGAACGATTTGCTTTAAATTTGCAGCCAATTCATTATTAACAATGGACAATCGATTAAGCCATTAATCGCCGTGAGACCCGCCCTCTCTCAATTGTTATTAATTTTTTAAGTCACATAAATAAAGTTGTTTTGTCTCGTGGTCGGTAGCAAAGAAAGACTTGCTCCAAATTTACAGACAATTCGTTATTCACCATGGACAATCGATTAAGCCATTAATCGCCGTGAGACCCGCCCTCTCCTAATTGTCATTAACTTTTTAAGGCGCCTAAATAAAGTTGTTTTGTCTCGTGGTCGGTAGCAAAGAACGATTTGCTTCAAATTTGCAGCCAATTCATTATTACCAATGGACAATCGATTAAGCCATTAATCGCCGTGAGACCCGCCCTCTCCTAATTGTTATCAATTTTTAAAGGCGCATAAATAAAGTTGTTTTGTCTCGTGGTCGGTAGCAAAGAACGATTTGCTCCAAATTTACAGACAATTCGTTATTCACCATGGACAATCGATTAAGCCATTAAGCGCCGTGAGACCCGCCCTCTCTTAATTGTTATTAATTTTTTAAGGCGCATAAATCAAGTTGTTTTGTCTCGTGGTCGGTAGCAAAGAACGATTTGCTTCAAATTTGCAGCCAATTCATTATCAAAAATGGACAATCGATTAAGCCATTAATCGCCGTGAGACCCGCCCTCTCCTAATTGTTATTAATTTTTTAAGTCGCATAAATAAAGTTGTTTTGGCTCGTGGTCGGTAGCAAAGAACGATTTGTTTCAAATTTACAGACAGTTCGTTATTCACCATGGACAATCGATTAAGCCATTAATCGCGGTGAGACCCGCCCTCTCCCAATTGTTATTAATTTTTTAAGTCACATAAATAAAGTTGTTTTTTCTCGTGGTCGGTAGCAAAGAACGATTTGCTCCAAATTTACAGACAATTCGTTATTCACCATGGACAATCGATTAAGCCATTAATCGTCGTGAGACCCGCCCTGTCCTAATTGTTATTAACTTTTTAAGGCGCCTAAATAAAGTTGTTTTGTCTCGTGGTCGGTAGCAAAGAACGATTTGCTTCAAATTTGCAAATAATTCGTTATTCACCATGGACAATCGATTAAGCCATTAATCGCCGTGAGACCCGCCATCTCCTAATTGTTATTAACTTTTTAAGGCGCGTAAATAAAGTTGTTTTGTCTCGTGGTCGGTAGCAAAGAACGATTTGCTACAAATTTGCAGATCATTCGTTATTCACCATAGACAAGCGATTAAGCCATTAATCGCCGTGAGACCCGCCCTGTCCTAATTGTTATTAACTTTTTAAGGCGCCTAAATAAAGTTGTTTTGTCTCGTGGTCGGTAGCAAAGAACGATTTGCTTCAAATTTGCAAATAATTCGTTATTCACCATGGACAATCGATTAAGCCATTAATCGCCGTGAGACCCGCCATCTCCTAATTGTTATTAACTTTTTATGGCGCGTAAATAAAGTTGCTTTGTCTCGTGGTCGGTAGCAAAGAACGATTTGCTTCAAATTTGCAGATAATTCGTTATTCACCATAGACAAGCGATTAAGCCATTAATCGCCGTGAGACCCACCCTCTCCTAATTGTTATTAACTTTTTAAGGCGCGTAAATAAAGTTGTTTTGTCTCGTGGTCGGTAGCAAAGAACGATTTGCTTCAAATTTGCAGATAATTCGTTATTCACCATGGACAAGCGATTAAGCCATTAATCGCCGTGAGACCCGCCCTTTCCTAATTGTTATTAATTTTTTAACGTGCATAAGTCAAGTTGTTTTGTCCCATGGTCGGTAGCAAAGAACGATTTGCTTCAAATTTGGAGCCAATTCATTATTAACCATGGACAATCGATTAAGCCATTAATCGCCGTGAGACCCGCCCTCTCCCAATTGTTATTAATTTTTTGTCACATAAATAAAGTTGTTTTGTCTCGTGGTCGGTAGCAAAGAACGATTTACTTCAAATTTACAGACAATTCGTTATCCACCATGGACAATCGATTAAGCCATTAATCGCCGTGAGACCCACCCTCTGCTACTTGTTATTAATTTTTTAAGGCGCATAAATAAAGTTGTTTTGTATCGTGGTCGGTAGCAAAGAACGATTTGCTTCAAATTTGCAGACAATTCATAATTAACAATGGACAATGGATTAAGCCATTAATCGCCGTGAGACCCGCCCTCTCCTAATTGTTATTAATTTTTTAAGGCACATAAATAAAGTTGTTTTGTCTCGTGGTCGGTAGCAATGAACGATTTGCTTCAAATTTACAGACAATTCGTTATTCACCATGGACAATCGATTAAGCCATTCATCGCCGTGAGACCCGCCCTCTCCCAATTGTTATTAATTTTTTAAGGCGCATAAATAAAGTTGTTTTTTCTCGTGGTCGGTAGCAAAGAACGATTTGCTCCAAATTTACAGACAATTCGTTATCCACCATGGACAATCAATTAAGCCATTAATCGCCGTGGGACCCGCCCTCTCCTAATTGTTATTAATTTTTTAAGGCGCATAAATAAAGTTGTTTTGTCTCGTGGTCGGTAGCAAAGAACGATTTGCTTCAAATTTAGAGACAATTCGCTATTCACCATGGACAATCGATTAAGCCGTTAATCGCCGTGAGACCCGCCCTCTCCTAATTGTTATTAATTTTTTAAGTCACATAAATAAAGTTGTTTTGTCTCGTGGTCGGTAGCAAAGAACGATTTGCTTCAAATATACGGACAATTCGTTATTCACCATGGACAATCGATTAAGCCATTAATCGCCGTGAGACCCGCCCTCTCCTAATTGTTATTAATTTTTTAAGGCGCATAAATAAAGTTGTTTTGTCTCGTGGTCGGTAGCAAAGAACGATTTGCTTTAAATTTACAGACAATTCGTTATTCACCATGGACAATCGATTAAGCCATTAATCGCCGTGAGGCCCGCCATCTCCCAATTGTTATTAATTTTTTAAGTCACATGAATAAAGTTGTTTTGTCTCGTGGTCGGTAGCAAAGAACGATTTGCATCAAATTTACAGACAATTCGTTATTCACCATGGATAATCGATTAAGCCATTCATCGCCGTGAGACCCGCCCTCTCCCAATTGTTATTAATTTTTTAAGGCGCATAAATAAAGTTGTTTTTTCTCGTGGTCGGTAGCAAAGAACGATTTGCTCCAAATTTACAGACAATTCGTTATTCACCATGGACAATCGATTAAGCCATTAATCGCCGTGAGACCCACCCTCTGCTATTTGTTATTCATTTTTTAAGGCGCATAAATAAAGTTGTTTTGTCTCGTGGTCGGTAGCAAAGAAGGATTTGCTTCAAATTTGCAGCCAATTCATTATTAACAATGGACAATCGATTAAGCCATTAATCGCCGTGAGACCAGCCCTCTCCCAATTGTTATTAATTTTTTAAGTCACATAAATAAAGTTGTTTTGTCTCGTGGTCGGTAGCAAAGAAAGACTTGCTCCAAATTTACAGACAATTCGTTATTCACCATGGACAATCGATTAAGCCATTAATCGCCGTGAGACCCGCCCTCTCCTAATTGTCATTTACTTTTTAAGGCGCCTAAATAAAGTTGTTTTGTCTCGTGGTCGGTAGCAAAGAACGATTTGCTTCAAATTTGCAGCCAATTCATTATTACCACTGAACAATCGATTAAGCCACTAATCGCCGTGAGACCCGCCCTCTCCTAATTGTTATTAATTTTTAAAGGCGCATAAATAAAGTTGTTTTGTCTCGTGGTCGGTAGCAAAGAACGATTTGCTGCAAATTTACAGACAATTCGTTATTCACCATGGACAATCGATTAAGCCATTCATCGCCGTGAGACCCGCCCTCTCCTAATTGTTATTAATTTTTTAAGTCGCATAAATAAAGTTGTTTTGTCTCGTGGTCGGTAGCAAAGAATGATTTGCTTCAAATTTACAGACAGTTCGTTATTCACCATGGACAATCGATTAAGCCATTAATCGCCGTGAGGCCCGCCCTCTCCCAATTGTTATTAATTTTTTAAGTCACATAAATAAAGTTGTTTTGTCTCGTGGTCGGTAGCAAAGAACACTATGCTTCAAATTTGCAGACAATTCATTATTAACAATGTACAATGGATTAAGCCATTAATCACCGTGAGACCGGCCCTCTTCCAATTGTTATTAATTTTTTAATTCACATAAATAAAGTTGTTTTGTCTCGTGGTCGGTAGCAAAGAACGATTTTCTTCAAATTTACAGACAATTCGTTATTCACCATGGACAATCGATTAAGCCATTAATCGCCGTGAGACCCGCCCTCTCCTAATTGTTATTAATTTTTTAAGGCGCATAAATAAAGTTGTTTTGTCTCGTGGTCGGTAGCGAAGAACGATTTGCTGCAAATTTACAGGCAATTCGTTATTCACCATGGACAATCTATTAAGCCATTCATCGCGGTGAGACCCGCCCTCTCCCAATTGTTATTAATTTTTTAAGGCCCATAAATAAAGTTGTTTTGTCTCGTGGTCGGTAGCAAAGAACGATTTACTTCAAATTTAGAGACAATTCGCTATTCACCATGGACAATCGATTAAGCTGTTAATCGCCGTGAGACCCCCCCTCTCCTAATTGTTATTAATTTTTTAAGTCACGTAAGTTAAGTTGTTTTGTCTCGTGGTCGGTAGCAAAGATCGATTTGCTCCAAATTTACAGACAATACGTTATTCACCATAGACAATCGATTAAGCCATTAATCGCCGTGAGACCCACCCTCTGCTATTTGTTATTAATTTTTTAACGCGCATAAATAAAGTTGTTTTGTCTCGTGGTCGGTAGCAAAGAACGATTTGCTTCAAATTTGCAGACAATTCATTATTAACAATGGACAATGGATTAAGCCATTAATCGCCGTGAGACCCGCCCTCTCCTAATTGTTATTAATTTTTTAAGGCGCCTAAATAAAGTGTTTTTTTCTCGTTGTCGGTAGCATAGAACGATTTGCTTCAAATTTGCAGATAATTCGTTATTCATCATGGACAATCGATTAAGCCATTAATCGCCGTGAGACCCGCCCTCTCCCAATTGTTATTAATTTTTTAAGTCACATAAATAAAGTTGTTTTGTCTCGTGGTCGGTAGCAAAGAACAATTTACTTCAAATTTACAGACAATTCGTTATTCACCATGGACAATCGATTAAGCCATTAATTGCCGTGAGACCCGCCCTCTCCTAATTGTTATTAATTTTTTAACGCGCATAAATAAAGTTGTTTTGTCTCGTGATCGGTAGCACAGAACGATTTGCTGCAAATTTACAGACAATTCGTTATTCACCATGGACAATCGATTAAGCCATTCATCGCCGTGAGACCCGCCCTTTCCTAATTGTTATTAATTTTGTAAGGCGCATAAATAAAGTTGTTTTGTCTCGAGGTCGGTAGCAAAGAACGATTTGCTTTAAATTTAGAGACAATTCGCTATTCACCATGGACAATCGATTAAGCTGTTAATCGCCGTGAGACCCCCCCTCTCCTAATTGTTATTAATTTTTTAAGTCACGTAAGTAAAGTTGTTTTGTCTCGTGGTCGGTAGCAAAGATCGATTTGCTCCAAATTTACAGACAATTCGTTATTCACTATGGACAATCGATTAAGTTATTAATCGCCGTGAGACCCACCCTCTGCTATTTGTTATTGATTTTTTAAGGCGCATAAATAAAGTTGTTTCGTCTCGTGGTCGGTAGCAAAGAACGATTTGCTTCAAATTTGCAGACAATTCATTATTAACAATGGACAATGGATTAAGCCATTAATCGCCGTGAGACCCGCCCTCTCCTAATTGTTATTAATTTTTTAAGGCGCCTAAATACAGTTGTTTTGTCTCGTGGTCGGTAGCAAAGAACGATTTGCTTCAAATTTGCAGATAATTCGTTAGTCATCATGGACAATCGATTAAGCCATTAATCGCCGTGAGACCCGCCCTCTCCTAATTGTTATTAATTTTTTATGGCGCATAAATAAAGTTGTTTTGTCTCGTGGTCGGTAGCAAAGAACGATTTGCTGCAAATTTACAGACAATTCGTTATTCACCATGGACAATCGATTAAGCCATTCATCGCCGTGAGACCCGCCCTCTCCCAATTGTTATTAATTTTTTAAGGCGCATAAATAAAGTTGTTTTGTCTCGTGGTCGGTAGCAAAGAACGATTTGCTTCAAATTTGCAGCTAATTCATTATTAACAATAGACAATCGATTAAGCCATTAATCGCCGTGAGACCCGCCCTCTCCTAATTGTTATTAATTTTTTAAGTCGCATAAATAAAGTTGTTTTGTCTCGTGGACGGTAGCAAAGAACGATTTGCTCCAAATTTACAGACAATTCGTTATTCACCATGGACAATCGATTAAGCCATTAATCGTCGTGAGACCCACCCTCTGCTATTTGTTATTAATTTTTTAAGGCGCATAAATAAAGTTGTTTTGTCTCGTGGTCGGTAGCAAAGAACAATTTGCTTCAAATTTGCAGACAATTCATTATTAACAATGTACAATGGATTAAGTTATTAATCACCGTGAGACCCGCCCTCTCCCAATTGTTATTAATTTTTTAATTCACATAAATAAAGTTGTTTTGTCTCGTGGTCGGTAGCAAAGAACGATTTTCTTCAAATTTACAGACAATTCGTTATTCACCATGGACAATCGATTAAGCCATTAATCGCCGTGAGACCCGCCCTCTCCTAATTGTTATTAATTTTTTAAGGCGCATAAATAAAGTTGTTTTGTCTCGTGGTCGGTAGCAAAGAACGATTTGCTGCAAATTTACAGACAATTCGTTATTCACCATGGACAATCTATTAAGCCATTCATCGCCGTGAGACCCGCCCTTTCCTAATTGTTATTAATTTTTTAAGGCGCATAAATAAAGTTGTTTTGTCTCGAGGTCGGTAGCAAAGAACGATTTGCTTTAAATTTAGAGACAATTCGCTATTCACCATGGACAATCGATTAAGCTGTTAATCGCCGTGAGAACCCCCTCTCCTAATTGTTATTAATTTTTTAAGTCACGTAAGTAAAGTTGTTTTGTCTCGTGGTCGGTAGCAAAGATCGATTTGCTCCAAATTTACAGACAATTCGTTATTCACTATGGACAATCGATTAAGCCATTAATCGCCGTGAGACCCACCCTCTGCTATTTGTTATTGATTTTTTAAGGCGCATAAATAAAGTTGTTTCGTCTCGTGGTCGGTAGCAAAGAACGATTTGCTTCAAATTTGCAGACAATTCATTATTAACAATGGACAATGGATTAAGCCATTAATCGCCGTGAGACCCGCCCTCTCCTAATTGTTATTAATTTTTTACGGCGCCTAAATACAGTTGTTTTGTCTCGTGGTCGGTAGCAAAGAACGATTTGCTTCAAATTTGCAGATAATTCGTTAGTCATCATGGACAATCGATTAAGCCATTAATCGCCGTGAGACCCGCCCTCTCCTAATTGTTATTAATTTTTTATGGCGCATAAATAAAGTTGTTTTGTCTCGTGGTCGGTAGCAAAGAACGATTTGCTGCAAATTTACAGACAATTCGTTATTCACCATGGACAATCGATTAAGCCATTCATCGCCGTGAGACCCGCCCTCTCCCAATTGTTATTAATTTTTTAAGGCGCATAAATAAAGTTGTTTTGTCTCGTGGTCGGTAGCAAAGAACGATTTGCTTCAAATTTGCAGCCAATTCATTATTAACAATAGACAATCGATTAAGCCATTAATCGCCGTGAGACCCGCCCTCTCCTAATTGTTATTAATTTTTTAAGTCGGATAAATAAAGTTGTTTTGTCTCGTGGTCGGTAGCAAAGAACGATTTGCTCCAAATTTACAGACAATTCGTTATTCACCATGGACAATCGATTAAGCCATTAATCGTCGTGAGACCCACCCTCTGCTATTTGTTATTAATTTTTTAAGGCGCATAAATAAAGTTGTTTTGTCTCGTGGTCGGTAGCAAAGAACAATTTGCTTCAAATTTGCAGACAATTCATTATTAACAATGTACAATGGATTAAGTTATTAATCACCGTGAGACCCGCCCTCTCCCAATAGTTATTAATTTTTTAATTCACATAAATAAAGTTGTATTGTCTCGTGGTCGGTAGCAAAGAACGATTTTCTTCAAATTTACAGACAATTCGTTATTCACCATGGACAATCGATTAAGCCATTAATCGCCGTGAGACCCGCCCTCTCCTAATTGTTATTAATCTTTTAAGGCGCATAAATAAAGTTGTTTTGTCTCGTGGTCGGTAGCAAAGAACGATTTGCTGCAAATTTACAGACAATTCGTTATTCACCATGGACAATCTATTAAGCCATACATCGCCGTGAGACCCGCCCTTTCCTAATTGTTATTATCTTTTTAAGGCGCATAAATAAAGTTGTTTTGTCTCGAGGTCGGTAGCAAAGAACGATTTGCTTTAAATTTAGAGACAATTCGCTATTCACCATGGACAATCGATTAAGCTGTTAATCGCCGTGAGACCCCCCCACTCCTAATTGTTATTAATTTTTTAAGTCACGTAAGTAAAGTTGTTTTGTCTCGTGGTCGGTAGCAAAGATCGATTTGCTCCAAATTTACAGACAATTCGTTATTCACTATGGACAATCGATTAAGCCATTAATCGCCGTGAGACCCACCCTCTGCTATTTGTTATTGATTTTTTAAGGCGCATAAATAAAGTTGTTTCGTCTCGTGGTCGGTAGCAAAGAACGATTTGCTTCAAATTTGCAGACAATTCATTATTAACAATGGACAATGGATTAAGCCATTAATCGCCGTGAGACCCGCCCTCTCCTAATTGTTATTAATTTTTTAAGGCGCCTAAATACAGTTGTTTTGTCTCGTGGTCGGTAGCAAAGAACGATTTGCTTCAAATTTGCAGATAATTCGTTAGTCATCATGGACAATCGATTAAGCCATTAATCGCCGTGAGACCCGCCCTCTCCTAATTGTTATTAATTTTTTAAGTCGCATCAATAAAGTTGTTTTGTCTCGTGGTCGGTAGCAAAGAACGATTTGCTTCAAATTTGCAGACAATTCATTATTAACAATGGGCAATGGATTAAGCCATTAATCGCCGTGAGACCCGCCCTCTCCTAATTGTTATTAATTTTTTAAGGCGCCTAAATAAAGTGTTTTTTTCTCGTTGTCGGTAGCATAGAACGATTTGCTTCAAATTTGCAGATAATTCGTTATTCATCATGGACAATCGATTAAGCCATTAATCGCCGTGAGACCCGCCCTCTCCTAATTGTTATTAATTTTTTAAGTCGCATCAATAAAGTTGTTTTGTCTCGTGGTCGGTAGCAAAGAACGATTTGCTTCAAATTTACAGACAATTCGTTATTCACCATGGACAATCGATTAAGCCATTAATCGCCGTGAGACCCGCCCTCTCCCAATTGTTATTAATTTTTTAATTCACATAAATAAAGTTGTTTTGTCTCGTGGTCGGTAGCAAAGAACAATTTACTTCAAATTTACAGACAATTCGTTATTCACCATGGACAATCGATTAAGCCATTAATTGCCGTGAGACCCGCCCTCTCCTAATTGTTATTAATTTTTTAACGCGCATAAATAAAGTTGTTTTGTCTCGTGGTCGGTAGCACAGAACGATTTGCTGCAAATTTACAGACAATTCGTTATTCACCATGGACAATCGATTAAGCCATTCATCGCCGTGAGACCCGCCCTTTTCTAATTGTTATTAATTTTTTAAGGCGCATAAATAAAGTTGTTTTGTCTCGAGGTCGGTAGCAAAGAACGATTTGCTTTAAATTTAGAGACAATTCGCTATTCACCATGGACAATCGATTAAGCTGTTAATCGCTGTGAGACCCCCCTCTCCTAATTGTTATTAATTTTTTAAGTCACGTAAGTAAAGTTGTTTTGTCTCGTGGTCGGTAGCAAAGATCGATTTGCTCCAAATTTACAGACAATTCGTTATTCACTATGGAGAATCGATTAAGCCATTAATCGCCGTGAGACCCACCCTCTGCTATTTGTTATTGATTTTTTAAGGCGCATAAATAAAGTTGTTTCGTCTCGTGGTCGGTAGCAAAGAACGATTTGCTCCAAATTTACAGACAATTCGTTATTCACCATGGACAATCGATTAAGCCATTAATCGTCGTGAGACCCACCCTCTGCTATTTGTTATTAATTTTTTAAGGCGCATAAATAAAGTTGTTTTGTCTCGTGGTCGGTAGCAAAGAACAATTTGCTTCAAATTTGCAGACAATTCATTATTAACAATGTACAATGGATTAAGTTATTAATCACCGTGAGACCCGCCCTCTCCCAATAGTTATTAATTTTTTAATTCACATAAATAAAGTTGTATTGTCTCGTGGTCGGTAGCAAAGAACGATTTTCTTCAAATTTACAGACAATTCGTTATTCACCATGGACAATCGATTAAGCCATTAATCGCCGTGAGACCCGCCCTCTCCTAATTGTTATTAATCTTTTAAGGCGCATAAATAAAGTTGTTTTGTCTCGTGGTCGGTAGCAAAGAACGATTTGCTGCAAATTTACAGACAATTCGTTATTCACCATGGACAATCTATTAAGCCATTCATCGCCGTGAGACCCGCCCTTTCCTAATTGTTATTATCTTTTTAAGGCGCATAAATAAAGTTGTTTTGTCTCGAGGTCGGTAGCAAAGAACGATTTGCTTTAAATTTAGAGACAATTCGCTATTCACCATGGACAATCGATTAAGCTGTTAATCGCCGTGAGACCCCCCCACTCCTAATTGTTATTAATTTTTTAAGTCACGTAAGTAAAGTTGTTTTGTCTCGTGGTCGGTAGCAAAGATCGATTTGCTCCAAATTTACAGACAATTCGTTATTCACTATGGACAATCGATTAAGCCATTAATCGCCGTGAGACCCACCCTCTGCTATTTGTTATTGATTTTTTAAGGCGCATAAATAAAGTTGTTTCGTCTCGTGGTCGGTAGCAAAGAACGATTTGCTTCAAATTTGCAGACAATTCATTATTAACAATGGACAATGGATTAAGCCATTAATCGCCGTGAGACCCGCCCTCTCCTAATTGTTATTAATTTTTTAAGGCGCCTAAATACAGTTGTTTTGTCTCGTGGTCGGTAGCAAAGAACGATTTGCTTCAAATTTGCAGATAATTCGTTAGTCATCATGGACAATCGATTAAGCCATTAATCGCCGTGAGACCCGCCCTCTCCTAATTGTTATTAATTTTTTAAGTCGCATCAATAAAGTTGTTTTGTCTCGTGGTCGGTAGCAAAGAACGATTTGCTTCAAATTTGCAGACAATTCATTATTAACAATGGGCAATGGATTAAGCCATTAATCGCCGTGAGACCCGCCCTCTCCTAATTGTTATTAATTTTTTAAGGCGCCTAAATAAAGTGTTTTTTTCTCGTTGTCGGTAGCATAGAACGATTTGCTTCAAATTTGCAGATAATTCGTTATTCATCATGGACAATCGATTAAGCCATTAATCGCCGTGAGACCCGCCCTCTCCTAATTGTTATTAATTTTTTAAGTCGCATCAATAAAGTTGTTTTGTCTCGTGGTCGGTAGCAAAGAACGATTTGCTTCAAATTTACAGACAATTCGTTATTCACCATGGACAATCGATTAAGCCATTAATCGCCGTGAGACCCGCCCTCTCCCAATTGTTATTAATTTTTTAATTCACATAAATAAAGTTGTTTTGTCTCGTGGTCGGTAGCAAAGAACAATTTACTTCAAATTTACAGACAATTCGTTATTCACCATGGACAATCGATTAAGCCATTAATTGCCGTGAGACCCGCCCTCTCCTAATTGTTATTAATTTTTTAACGCGCATAAATAAAGTTGTTTTGTCTCGTGGTCGGTAGCACAGAACGATTTGCTGCAAATTTACAGACAATTCGTTATTCACCATGGACAATCGATTAAGCCATTCATCGCCGTGAGACCCGCCCTTTTCTAATTGTTATTAATTTTTTAAGGCGCATAAATAAAGTTGTTTTGTCTCGAGGTCGGTAGCAAAGAACGATTTGCTTTAAATTTAGAGACAATTCGCTATTCACCATGGACAATCGATTAAGCTGTTAATCGCTGTGAGACCCCCCTCTCCTAATTGTTATTAATTTTTTAAGTCACGTAAGTAAAGTTGTTTTGTCTCGTGGTCGGTAGCAAAGATCGATTTGCTCCAAATTTACAGACAATTCGTTATTCACTATGGACAATCGATTAAGCCATTAATCGCCGTGAGACCCACCCTCTGCTATTTGTTATTGATTTTTTAAGGCGCATAAATAAAGTTGTTTCGTCTCGTGGTCGGTAGCAAAGAACGATTTGCTTCAAATTTGCAGACAATTCGTTATTCACCATGGACAATCGATTAAGCCATTCATCGCCGTGAGACCCGCCCTCTCCCAATTGTTATTAATTTTTTAAGGCGCATAAATAAAGTTGTTTTGTCTCGTGGTCGGTAGCAAAGAACGATTTGCTTCAAATTTGCAAATAATTCGTTATTCACGATGGACAATCGATTAAGCCATTAATCGCCGTGAGACCCGCCATCTCCTAATTGTTATTAACTTTTCAAGGCGCGTAAATAAAGTTGTTTTGTCTCGTGGTCGGTAGCAAAGAACGATTTGCTTCAAATTTGCAGATAATTCGTTATTCACCATAGACAAGCGATTAAGCCATTAATCGCCGTGAGACCCGCCCTCTCCTAATTGTTATTAACTTTTTAAGGCGCGTAAATAAAGTTGTTTTGTCTCGTGTTCGGTAGCAAAGAACGATTTGCTTCAAATTTGCAGATAATTCGTTATTCACCATGGACAAGCGATTAAGCCATTAATCGCCGTGAGACCCGCCCTTTCCTAATTGTTATTAATTTTTTAAGGCGCATAAATCAAGTTGTTTTGTCTCGTGGTCGGTAGCAAAGAACGATTTACTTCAAATTTACAGACAATTCGTTATTCACCATGGACAATCGATTAAGCCATTAATCGCCGTGAGACCCACCCTCTCCTAATTGTTATTAATTTTTTAAGGCAGATAAATAAAGTTGTTTTGTCTCGTGGTCGGTAGCAAAGAACGATTTGCTTTAAATTTACAGACAATTCGTTATTCACCATGGACAATCGATTAAGCCATTCATCGCCGTGAGACCCGCCCTCTCCCAATTGTTATTAATTTTTTAAGGCGCATAAATAAAGTTGTTTTTTCTCGTGGTCGGTAGCAAAGAACGATTTGCTCCAAATTTACAGACAATTCGTTATCCACCATGGACAATCGATTAAGCCATTAATCGCCGTGGGACCCGCCCTCTCCTAATTGTTATTAATTTTTTAAGGCGCATAAATAAAGTTGTTTTGTCTCGTGGTCGGTAGCAAAGAACGATTTGCTTAAAATTTGCAGACAATTCATTATTAACAATGGACAATGGATTAAGCCATTAATCGCCGTGAGACCCGCCCTCTCCTAATTGTTATTAATTTTTTAAGGAGCCTAAATAAAGTTGTTTTGTCTCGTTGTCGGTAGCAAAGAACGATTTGCTTCAAATTGGCAGATAATTCGTTATTCATCATGGACAATCGATTAAGCCATTAATCGCCGTGAGACCCGCCTTCTCCTAATTGTTATTAATTTTTTAATTCGCATCAATTAAGTTGTTTTTTCTCGTGGTCGGTAGCAAAGAACGATTTGCTCCAAATTTACAGACAATTCGTTATTCACCATGGACAATCGATTAAGCCATTAATCGTCGTGAGACCCACCCTCTGCTATTTGTAATTAATTTTTTAAGGCGCATAAATAAAGTTGTTTTGTCTCGTGGTCGGTAGCAAATAACGATTTGCTTCAAATTTGCAGACAATTCATTATTAACAATGGACAATGGATTAAGCCATTAATCGCCGTGAGACCCGCCCTCTCCTAATTGTTATTAACTTTTTAAGGCGCCTAAATAAAGTTGTTTTGTCTCGTGGTCGGTAGCAAAGAACGATTTGCTTCAAATTTGCAGATAATTCGTTATTCACCATGGACAATCGATTAAGCCATTAATCGCCGTGAGACCCGCCCTTTCCTAATTGTTATTAACTTTTTAAGTCGCATAAATAAAGTTGTTTTGTCTCGTGGTCGGTAGCAAAGAACGATTTGCTTCAAATTTACAGACAGTTCGTTATTCACCATGGACAATCGATTAAGCCATTAATCGCCGTGAGGCCCGCCCTCTCCCAATTGTTATTAATTTTTTAAGTCACATAAATAAAGTTGTTTTTTCTCGTGGTCGGTAGCAAAGAACGACTTGCTCTAAATTTACAGACAATTCGTTATTCACCATGGACAATCGATTAAGCCATTAATCGCCGTGAGAGCCGCGCTTTCCTAATTGTTATTAATTTTTTAAGGCGCATAAATAAAGTTGTTTTGTCTCGTGGTCGGTAGCAAAGAACGATTTGCTCCAAATTTACAGACAATTCGTTATTCACCATGGACAATCGATTGAGACTTTCATCGCCGTGAGACCCGCCCTCTCCCAATTGTTATTAATTTTTTAAGGCGCATAAATAATGTTGTTTTGTCTCGTGGTCGGTAGCAAAGAACGATTTGCTTCAAATTTAGAGACAATTCGCTATTCACCATGGACAATCGATTAAGCTGTTAATCGCCGTGAGACCCCCCCTCTCCTAATTGTTATTAATTTTTTAAGTCACGTAAGTTAAGTTGTTTTGTCTCGTGGTCGGTAGCAGAGATCGATTTGCTCCAAATTTACAGACAATTCGTTATTCACCATGGACAATCGATTAAGCCATTAATCGCCGTGAGACCCACCCTCTGCTATTTGTTATTAATTTTTTAAGGCGCATAAATAAAGTTGTTTTGTCTCGTGGTCGGTAGCAAAGAACAATTTGCTCCAAATTTACAGACAATTCGTTATCCACCATGGACAATCGATTAAGCCATTAATCGCCGTGGGACCCGCCCTCTCCTAATTGTTATTAATTTTTTAAGGCGCATAAATAAAGTTGTTTTGTCTCGTGGTCGGTAGCAAAGAACGATTTGCTTCAAATTTAGAGACAATTCGCTATTCACCATGGACAATCGATTAAGCTGTTAATCGCCGTGAGACCCCCCCTCGCCTTATTGTTATTAATTTTTTAAGTCACGTAAGTAAAGTTGTTTTGTCTCGTGGTCGGTAGCAAAGATCGATTTGCTCCAAATTTACAGACAATTCGTTATTTACCATGGACAATCGATTAAGCCATTAATCGCCGTGAGACCCACCCTCTGCTACTTGTTATTAATTTTTTAAGGCGCATAAATAAAGTTGTTTTGTCTCGTGGTCGGTAGCAAAGAACGATTTGCTTCAAATTTGCAGACAATTCATTATTAACAATGGACAATGGATTAAGCCATTAATCGCCGTGAGACCCGCCCTCTCCTAATTGGTATTAATTTTTTAAGGCGCCTAAATAAAGTTGTTTTGTCTCGTTGTCGGTAGCAAAGAACGATTTGCTTCAAATTGGCAGATAATTCGTTATTCATCATGGACAATCGATTAAGCCATTAATCGCCGTGAGACCCGCCCTCTCCTAATTGTTATTAATTTTTTAAGTCGCATCAATAAAGTTGTTTTTTCTCGTGGTCGGTAGCAAAGAACGATTTGCTCCAAATTTACAGACAATTCGTTATTCACCATGGACAATCGATTAAGCCATTAATCGTCGTGAGACCCACCCTCTGCTATTTGTAATTAATTTTTTAAGGCGCATAAATAAAGTTGTTTTGTCTCGTGGTCGGTAGCAAAGAACGACTTGCTCCAAATTTACAGACAATTCGTTATTCACCATGGACAATGGATTAAGCCATTAATCGCCGTGAGACCCGCCCTCTCCTAATTGTTATTAATTTTTTAAGGCGCCTAAATAAAGTGTTTTTGTCTCGTTGTCGGTAGCATAGAACGATTTGCTTTAAATTTGCAGATAATTCGTTATACATCATGGACAATCGATTAAGCCATTAATCGCCGTGAGACCCGCCCTCTCCTAATTGTTATTAATTTTTTAAGTCGCATCAATAAAGTTGTTTTGTCTCGTGGTCGGTAGCAAAGAACGATTTGCTTCAAATTTGCAAATAATTCGTAATTCACCATGGACAATCGATTAAGCCATTAATCGCCGTGAGACCCGCCATCTCCTAATTGTTATTAACTTTTTAAGGCGCGTAAATAAAGTTGTTTTGTCTCGTGGTCGGTAGCAAAGAACGATTTGCTTCAAATTTGCAGATAATTCGTTATTCACCATAGACAAGCGATTAAGCCATTAATCGCCGTGAGACCCGCCCTCTCCTAATTGTTATTCACTTTTTAAGGCGCGTAAATAAAGTTGTTTTGTCTCGTGTTCGGTAGCAAAGAACGATTTGCTTCAAATTTGGAGCTAATTCATTATTAACCATGGACAATCGATTAAGCCATTAATCGCCGTGAGACCCGCCCTCTCCCAATTGTTATTAATTTTTTGTCACATAAATAAAGTTGTTTTGTCTCGTGGTCGGTAGCAAAGAACGATTTACTTCAAATTTACAGACAATTCGTTATTCACCATGGACAATCGATTAAGCCATTAATCGCCGTGAGACCCGCCCTCTCCTAATTGTTATTAATTTTTTAAGGCACATAAATAAAGTTGTTTTGTCTCGTGGTCGGTAGCAAAGAACGATTTGCTTCCAATTTACAGACAATTCGTTATTCACCATGGACAATCGAATAAGCCATTCATCGCCGTGAGTCCCGCCCTCTCCCAATTGTTATTAATTTTTTAAGGCGCATAAATAAAGTTGTTTTTTCTCGTGGTCGGTAGCAAAGAACGATTTGCTCCAAATTTACAGACAATTCGTTATCCACCATGGACAATCGATTAAGCCATTAATCGCCGTGGGACCCGCCCTCTCCTAATTGTTATTAATTTTTTAAGGCGCATAAATAAAGTTGTTTTGTCTCGTGGTCGGTAGCAAAGAACGATTTGCTTCAAATTTAGAGACAATTCGCTATTCACCATGGACAATCGATTAAGCTGTTAATCGCCGTGAGACCCCCCCTCTCCTAATTGTTATTAATTTTTTAAGTCACGTAAGTAAAGTTGTTTTGTCTCGTGGTCGGTAGCAAAGATCGATTTGCTCCAAATTTACAGACAATTCGTTATTTACCATGGACAATCGATTAAGCCATTAATCGCCGTGAGACCCACCCTCTGCTACTTGTTATTAATTTTTTAAGGCGCATAAATAAAGTTGTTTTGTCTCGTGGTCGGTAGCAAAGAACGATTTGCTTAAAATTTGCAGACAATTCATTATTAACAATGGACAATGGATTAAGCCATTAATCGCCGTGAGACCCGCCCTCTCCTAATTGTTATTAATTTTTTAAGGCGCCTAAATAAAGTGTTTTTGTCTCGTGGTCGGTAGCAAAGAACGATTTGCTTCAAATTTGCAGATAATTCGTTATTCACCATGGACAATCGTTTAAGCCATTAATCGCCGTGAGACCCGCCCTTTCCTAATTGTTATTAATTTTTTAAGTCGCATAAATAAAGTTGTTTTGTCTCGTGGTCGGTAGCAAAGAACGATTTGCTTCAAATTTACAGACAGTTCGTTATTCACCATAGACAATCGATTAAGCCATTAATCGCCGTGAGGCCCGCCTTCTCCCAATTGTTATTAATTTTTTAAGTCACATAAATAAAGTTGTTTTGTCTCGTGGTCGGTAGCAAAGAACGACTTGCTCCAAATTTACAGACAATTCGTTATTCACCATGGACAATCGATTAAGCCATTAATCGCCGTGAGACCCGCCCTTTCCTAATTGTTATTAATTTTTTAAGGCGCATAAATAAAGTTGTATTGTCTCGTGGTCGGTAGCAAAGAACGATTTGCTCCAAATTTACAGACAATTCGTTATTCACCATGGACAATCGATTAAGCCATTCATCGCCGTGAGACCCGCCCTCTCCCAATTGTTATTAATTTTTTAAGGCGCCTAAATAGAGTTGTTTTGTCTCGTGGTCGGTAGCAAAGAACGATTTGCTTCAAATTTGCAGATAATTCGTTATTCATCATGGACAATCGATTAAGCCATTAATCGCCGTGAGACCCGCCCTCTCCTAATTGTTATTAATTTTTTAAGGCGCATAAATAAAGTTGTTTTGTCTCGTGGTCGGTAGCAAAGAACGATTTGCTGCAAATTTACAGACAATTCGTTATTCACCATGGACAATCGATTAAGCCATTCATCGCCGTGAGACCCGCCCTCTCCCAATTGTTATTAATTTTTTAAGGCGCATAAATAAATTTGTTTTTTCTCGTGGTCGGTAGCAAAGAACGATTTGCTCCAAATTTACAGACAATCCGTTATTCACCATGGACAATCGATTAAGCCATTAATCGCCGTGAGACCCACCCTCTGCTATTTGTTATTCATTTTTTAAGGCGCATAAATAAAGTTGTTTTGTCTCGTGGTCGGTAGCAAAGAACGATTTGCTTCAAATTTGCAGCCAATTCATTATTAACAATGGACAATCGATTAAGCCATTAATCGCCGTGAGACCCGCCCTCTCCCAATTGTTATTAATTTTTTAAGTCACATAAATAAAGTTGTTTTGTCTCGTGGTCGGTAGCAAAGAAAGACTTGCTCCAAATTTACAGACAATTCGTTATTCACCATGGACAATCGATTAAGCCATTAATCGCCGTGAGACCCGCCCTCTCCTAATTGTCATTAACTTTTTAAGGCGCCTAAATAAAGTTGTTTTGTCTCGTGGTCGGTAGCAAAGAACGATTTGCTTCAAATTTGCAGCCAATTCATTATTACCAATGGACAATCGATTAAGCCATTAATCGCCGTGAGACCCGCCCTCTCCTAATTGTTATCAATTTTTTAAGGCGCATAAATCAAGTTGTTTTGTCTCGTGGTCGGTAGCAAAGAACGATTTGCTTCAAATTTGGAGCTAATTCATTATTAACCATGGACAATCGATTAAGCCATTAATCGCCGTGAGACCCGCCCTCTCCCAATTGTTATTAATTTTTTGTCACATAAATAAAGTTGTTTTGTCTCGTGGTCGGTAGCAAAGAACGACTTGCTCCAAATTTACAGACAATTCGTTATTCACCATGGACAATCGATTAAGCCATTAATCGCCGTGAGACCCGCCCTTTCCTAATTGTTATTAATTTTTTAAGGCGCATAAATAAAGTTGTATTGTCTCGTGGTCGGTAGCAAAGAACGATTTGCTCCAAATTTACAGACAATTCGTTATTCACCATGGACAATCGATTAAGCCATTCATCGCCGTGAGACCCGCCCTCTCCCAATTGTTATTAATTTTTTAAGGCGCCTAAATAGAGTTGTTTTGTCTCGTGGTCGGTAGCAAAGAACGATTTGCTTCAAATTTGCAGATAATTCGTTATTCATCATGGACAATCGATTAAGCCATTAATCGCCGTGAGACCCGCCCTCTCCTAATTGTTATTAATTTTTTAAGGCGCATAAATAAAGTTGTTTTGTCTCGTGGTCGGTAGCAAAGAACGATTTGCTGCAAATTTACAGACAATTCGTTATTCACCATGGACAATCGATTAAGCCATTCATCGCCGTGAGACCCGCCCTCTCCCAATTGTTATTAATTTTTTAAGGCGCATAAATAAATTTGTTTTTTCTCGTGGTCGGTAGCAAAGAACGATTTGCTCCAAATTTACAGACAATCCGTTATTCACCATGGACAATCGATTAAGCCATTAATCGCCGTGAGACCCACCCTCTGCTATTTGTTATTCATTTTTTAAGGCGCATAAATAAAGTTGTTTTGTCTCGTGGTCGGTAGCAAAGAACGATTTGCTTCAAATTTGCAGCCAATTCATTATTAACAATGGACAATCGATTAAGCCATTAATCGCCGTGAGACCCGCCCTCTCCCAATTGTTATTAATTTTTTAAGTCACATAAATAAAGTTGTTTTGTCTCGTGGTCGGTAGCAAAGAAAGACTTGCTCCAAATTTACAGACAATTCGTTATTCACCATGGACAATCGATTAAGCCATTAATCGCCGTGAGACCCGCCCTCTCCTAATTGTCATTAACTTTTTAAGGCGCCTAAATAAAGTTGTTTTGTCTCGTGGTCGGTAGCAAAGAACGATTTGCTTCAAATTTGCAGCCAATTCATTATTACCAATGGACAATCGATTAAGCCATTAATCGCCGTGAGACCCGCCCTCTCCTAATTGTTATCAATTTTTAAAGGCGCATAAATAAAGTTGTTTTGTCTCGTGGTCGGTAGCAAAGAACGATTTGCTCCAAATTTACAGACAATTCGTTATTCACCATGGACAATCGATTAAGCCATTAAGCGCCGTGAGACCCGCCCTCTCTTAATTGTTATTAATTTTTTAAGGCGCATAAATCAAGTTGTTTTGTCTCGTGGTCGGTAGCAAAGAACGATTTGCTTCAAATTTGCAGCCAATTCATTATCAAAAATGGACAATCGATTAAGCCATTAATCGCCGTGAGACCCGCCCTCTCCTAATTGTTATTAATTTTTTAAGTCGCATAAATAAAGTTGTTTTGGCTCGTGGTCGGTAGCAAAGAACGATTTGTTTCAAATTTACAGACAGTTCGTTATTCACCATGGACAATCGATTAAGCCATTAATCGCGGTGAGACCCGCCCTCTCCCAATTGTTATTAATTTTTTAAGTCACATAAATAAAGTTGTTTTTTCTCGTGGTCGGTAGCAAAGAACGATTTGCTCCAAATTTACAGACAATTCGTTATTCACCATGGACAATCGATTAAGCCATTAATCGTCGTGAGACCCGCCCTGTCCTAATTGTTATTAACTTTTTAAGGCGCCTAAATAAAGTTGTTTTGTCTCGTGGTCGGTAGCAAAGAACGATTTGCTTCAAATTTGCAAATAATTCGTTATTCACCATGGACAATCGATTAAGCCATTAATCGCCGTGAGACCCGCCATCTCCTAATTGTTATTAACTTTTTAAGGCGCGTAAATAAAGTTGTTTTGTCTCGTGGTCGGTAGCAAAGAACGATTTGCTACAAATTTGCAGATCATTCGTTATTCACCATAGACAAGCGATTAAGCCATTAATCGCCGTGAGACCCGCCCTGTCCTAATTGTTATTAACTTTTTTATGCGCCTAAATAAAGTTGTTTTGTCTCGTGGTCGGTAGCAAAGAACGATTTGCTTCAAATTTGCAGATAATTCGTTATTCACCATGGACAAGCGATTAAGCCATTAATCGCCGTGAGACCCGCCCTTTCTTAATTGTTATTAATTTTTTAACGTGCATAAATCAAGTTGTTTTGTCCCGTGGTCGGTAGCAAAGAACGATTTGCTTCAAATTTGGAGCCAATTCATTATTAACCATGGACAATCGATTAAGCCATTAATCGCCGTGAGACCCGCCCTCTCCCAATTGTTATTAATTTTTTGTCACATAAATAAAGTTGTTTTGTCTCGTGGTCGGTAGCAAAGAACGATTTACTTCAAATTTACAGACAATTCGTTATCCACCATGGACAATCGATTAAGCCATTAATCGCCGTGAGACCCACCCTCTGCTACTTGTTATTAATTTTTTAAGGCGCATAAATAAAGTTGTTTTGTATCGTGGTCGGTAGCAAAGAACGATTTGCTTCAAATTTGCAGACAATTCATAATTAACAATGGACAATGGATTAAGCCATTAATCGCCGTGAGACCCGCCCTCTCCTAATTGTTATTAATTTTTTAAAGCACATAAATAAAGTTGTTTTGTCTCGTGGTCGGTAGCAATGAACGATTTGCTTCAAATTTACAGACAATTCGTTATTCATCATGGACAATCGATTAAGCCATTCATCGCCGTGAGACCCGCCCTCTCCCAATTGTTATTAATTTTTTAAGGCGCATAAATAAAGTTGTTTTTTCTCGTGGTCGGTAGCAAAGAACGATTTGCTCCAAATTTACAGACAATTCGTTATCCACCATGGACAATCGATTAAGCCATTAATCGCCGTGGGACCCGCCCTCTCCTAATTGTTATTAATTTTTTAAGGCGCATAAATAAAGTTGTTTTGTCTCGTGGTCGGTAGCAAAGAACGATTTGCTTCAAATTTAGAGACAATTCGCTATTCACCATGGACCATCGATTAAGCCGTTAATCGCCGTGAGACCCGCCCTCTCCTAATTGTTATTAATTTTTTAAGTCACATAAATAAAGTTGTTTTGTCTCGTGGTCGGTAGCAAAGAACGATTTGCTTCAAATATACGGACAATTCGTTATTCACCATGGACAATCGATTAAGCCATTAATCGCCGTGAGACCCGCCCTCTCCTAATTGTTATTAATTTTTTAAGGCGCATAAATAAAGTTGTTTTGTCTCGTGGTCGGTAGCAAAGAACGATTTGCTTTAAATTTACAGACAATTCGTTATTCACCATGGACAATCGATTAAGCCATTAATCGCCGTGAGGCCCGCCATCTCCCAATTGTTATTAATTTTTTAAGTCACATGAATAAAGTTGTTTTGTCTCGTGGTCGGTAGCAAAGAACGATTTGCATCAAATTTACAGACAATTCGTTATTCACCATGGATAATCGATTAAGCCATTCATCGCCGTGAGACCCGCCCTCTCCCAATTGTTATTAATTTTTTAAGGCGCATAAATAAAGTTGTTTTTTCTCGTGGTCGGTAGCAAAGAACGATTTGCTCCAAATTTACAGACAATTCGTTATTCACCATGGACAATCGATTAAGCCATTAATCGCCGTGAGACCCACCCTCTGCTATTTGTTATTCATTTTTTAAGGCGCATAAATAAAGTTGTTTTGTCTCGTGGTCGGTAGCAAAGAAGGATTTGCTTCAAATTTGCAGCCAATTCATTATTAACAATGGACAATCGATTAAGCCATTAATCGCCGTGAGACCCGCCCTCTCCCAATTGTTATTAATTTTTTAACTCACATAAATAAAGTTGTTTTGTCTCGTGGTCGGTAGCAAAGAAAGACTTGCTCCAAATTTACAGACAATTCGTTATTCACCATGGACAATCGATTAAGCCATTAATCGCCGTGAGACCCGCCCTCTCCTAATTGTCATTAACTTTTTAAGGCGCCTAAATAAAGTTGTTTTGTCTCGTGGTCGGTAGCAAAGAACGATTTGCTTCAAATTTGCAGCCAATTCATTATTACCACTGAACAATCGATTAAGCCACTAATCGCCGTGAGACCCGCCCTCTCCTAATTGTTATTAATTTTTAAAGGCGCATAAATAAAGTTGTTTTGTCTCGTGGTCGGTAGCAAAGAACGATTTGCTGCAAATTTACAGACAATTCGTTATTCACCATGGACAATCGATTAAGCCATTCATCGCCGTGAGACCCGCCCTCTCCTAATTGTTATTAATTTTTTAAGTCGCATAAATAAAGTTGTTTTGTCTCGTGGTCGGTAGCAAAGAACGATTTGCTTCAAATTTACAGACAGTTCGTTATTCACCATGGACAATCGATTAAGCCATTAATCGCCGTGAGGCCCGCCCTCTCCCAATTGTTATTAATTTTTTAAGTCACATAAATAAAGTTGTTTTGTCTCGTGGTCGGTAGCAAAGAACGATTTGCTTCAAATTTAGAGACAATTCATTATTCACCATGGACAATCGATTAAGCCATTAATCGCCGTCAGACCCGCCCTCTCCTAATTGTTATTAATTTTTTAAGGCGCATAAATAAAGTTGTTTTGTCTCGTGGTCGGTAGCAAAGAACGATTTGCTTCAAATTTACAGACAATTCTTGATTCACCATGGACAATCGATTAAGCCATTCATCGCCGTGAGACCCGCCCTCTCCCAATTGTTATTAATTTTTTAAGGCGCATAAATAAAGTTGTTTTTTCTCGTGTTCGGTAGCAAAGAACGATTTGCTCCAAATTTACAGACAATTCGTTATTCACCATGGACAATCGATTAAGCCATTAATCGTCGTGAGACCCACCCTCTGCTATTTGTTATTAATTTTTTAAGGGGCATAAATAAAGTTGTTTTGTCTCGTGGTCGGTAGCAAAGAACACTATGCTTCAAATTTGCAGACAATTCATTATTAACAATGTACAATGGATTAAGCCATTAATCACCGTGAGACCGGCCCTCTTCCAATTGTTATTAATTTTTTAATTCACATAAATAAAGTTGTTTTGTCTCGTGGTCGGTAGCAAAGAACGATTTTCTTCAAATTTACAGACAATTCGTTATTCACCATGGACAATCGATTAAGCCATTAATCGCCGTGAGACCCGCCCTCTCCTAATTGTTATTAATTTTTTAAGGCGCATAAATAAAGTTGTTTTGTCTCGTGGTCGGTAGCAAAGAAAGACTTGCTCCAAATTTACAGTCAATTCGTTATTCACCATGGACAATCGATTAAGCCATTAATCGCCGTGAGACCCGCCCTCTCCTAATTGTCATTAACTTTTTAAGGCGCCTAAATAAAGTTGTTTTGTCTCGTGGTCGGTAGCAAAGAAGGATTTGCTTCAAATTTGCAGCCAATTCATTATTAACAATGGACAATCGATTAAGCCATTAATCGCCGTGAGACCCGCCCTCTCCCAATTGTTATTAATTTTTTAACTCACATAAATAAAGTTGTTTTGTCTCGTGGTCGGTAGCAAAGAAAGACTTGCTCCAAATTTACAGACAATTCGTTATTCACCATGGACAATCGATTAAGCCATTAATCGCCGTGAGACCCGCCCTCTCCTAATTGTCATTAACTTTTTAAGGCGCCTAAATAAAGTTGTTTTGTCTCGTGGTCGGTAGCAAAGAACGATTTGCTTCAAATTTGCAGCCAATTCATTATTACCACTGAACAATCGATTAAGCCACTAATCGCCGTGAGACCCGCCCTCTCCTAATTGTTATTAATTTTTAAAGGCGCATAAATAAAGTTGTTTTGTCTCGTGGTCGGTAGCAAAGAACGATTTGCTGCAAATTTACAGACAATTCGTTATTCACCATGGACAATCGATTAAGCCATTCATCGCCGTGAGACCCGCCCTCTCCTAATTGTTATTAATTTTTTAAGTCGCATAAATAAAGTTGTTTTGTCTCGTGGTCGGTAGCAAAGAACGATTTGCTTCAAATTTACAGACAGTTCGTTATTCACCATGGACAATCGATTAAGCCATTAATCGCCGTGAGGCCCGCCCTCTCCCAATTGTTATTAATTTTTTAAGTCACATAAATAAAGTTGTTTTGTCTCGTGGTCGGTAGCAAAGAACGATTTGCTTCAAATTTAGAGACAATTCATTATTCACCATGGACAATCGATTAAGCCATTAATCGCCGTCAGACCCGCCCTCTCCTAATTGTTATTAATTTTTTAAGGCGCATAAATAAAGTTGTTTTGTCTCGTGGTCGGTAGCAAAGAACGATTTGCTTCAAATTTACAGACAATTCTTGATTCACCATGGACAATCGATTAAGCCATTCATCGCCGTGAGACCCGCCCTCTCCCAATTGTTATTAATTTTTTAAGGCGCATAAATAAAGTTGTTTTTTCTCGTGTTCGGTAGCAAAGAACGATTTGCTCCAAATTTACAGACAATTCGTTATTCACCATGGACAATCGATTAAGCCATTAATCGTCGTGAGACCCACCCTCTGCTATTTGTTATTAATTTTTTAAGGGGCATAAATAAAGTTGTTTTGTCTCGTGGTCGGTAGCAAAGAACACTATGCTTCAAATTTGCAGACAATTCATTATTAACAATGTACAATGGATTAAGCCATTAATCACCGTGAGACCGGCCCTCTTCCAATTGTTATTAATTTTTTAATTCACATAAATAAAGTTGTTTTGTCTCGTGGTCGGTAGCAAAGAACGATTTTCTTCAAATTTACAGACAATTCGTTATTCACCATGGACAATCGATTAAGCCATTAATCGCCGTGAGACCCGCCCTCTCCTAATTGTTATTAATTTTTTAAGGCGCATAAATAAAGTTGTTTTGTCTCGTGGTCGGTAGCGAAGAACGATTTGCTGCAAATTTACAGACAATTCGTTATTCACCATGGACAATCTATTAAGCCATTCATCGCGGTGAGACCCGCCCTCTCCCAATTGTTATTAATTTTTTAAGGCCCATAAATAAAGTTGTTTTGTCTCGTGGTCGGTAGCAAAGAACGATTTACTTCAAATTTAGAGACAATTCGCTATTCACCATGGACAATCGATTAAGCTGTTAATCGCCGTGAGACCCCCCCTCTCCTAATTGTTATTAATTTTTTAAGTCACGTAAGTTAAGTTGTTTTGTCTCGTGGTCGGTAGCAAAGATCGATTTGCTCCAAATTTACAGACAATACGTTATTCACCATGGACAATCGATTAAGCCATTAATCGCCGTGAGACCCACCCTCTGCTATTTGTTATTAATTTTTTAACGCGCATAAATAAAGTTGTTTTGTCTCGTGGTCGGTAGCAAAGAACGATTTGCTTCAAATTTGCAGATAATTCGTTATTCATCATGGACAATCGATTAAGCCATTAATCGCCGTGAGACCCGCCCTCTCCTAATTGTTATTAATTTTTTAAGTCGCATCAATAAAGTTGTTTTGTCTCGTGGTCGGTAGCAAAGAACGATTTGCTTCAAATTTACAGACAATTCGTTATTCACCATGGACAATCGATTAAGCCATTAATCGCCGTGAGACCCGCCCTCTCCCAATTGTTATTAATTTTTTAAGTGACATAAATAAAGTTGTTTTGTCTCGTGGTCGGTAGCAAAGAACAATTTACTTCAAATTTACAGACAATTCGTTATTCACCATGGACAATCGATTAAGCCATTAATTGCCGTGAGACCCGCCCTCTCCTAATTGTTATTAATTTTTTAACGCGCATAAATAAAGTTGTTTTGTCTCGTGATCGGTAGCACAGAACGATTTGCTGCAAATTTACAGACAATTCGTTATTCACCATGGACAATCGATTAAGCCATTCATCGCCGTGAGACCCGCCCTTTCCTAATTGTTATTAATTTTGTAAGGCGCATAAATAAAGTTGTTTTGTCTCGAGGTCGGTAGCAAAGAACGATTTGCTTTAAATTTAGAGACAATTCGCTATTCACCATGGACAATCGATTAAGCTGTTAATCGCCGTGAGACCCCCCCTCACCTAATTGTTATTAATTTTTTAAGTCACGTAAGTAAAGTTGTTTTGTCTCGTGGTCGGTAGCAAAGATCGATTTGCTCCAAATTTACAGACAATTCGTTATTCACTATGGACAATCGATTAAGCCATTAATCGCCGTGAGACCCACCCTCTGCTATTTGTTATTGATTTTTTAAGGCGCATAAATAAAGTTGTTTCGTCTCGTGGTCGGTAGCAAAGAACGATTTGCTTAAAATTTGCAGACAAGTCATTATTAACAATGGACAATGGATTAAGCCATTAATCGCCGTGAGACCCGCCCTCTCCTAATTGTTATTAATTTTTTAAGGCGCCTAAATACAGTTGTTTTGTCTCGTGGTCGGTAGCAAAGAACGATTTGCTTCAAATTTGCAGATAATTCGTTAGTCATCATGGACAATCGATTAAGCCATTAATCGCCGTGAGACCCGCCCTCTCCTAATTGTTATTAATTTTTTATGGCGCATAAATAAAGTTGTTTTGTCTCGTGGTCGGTAGCAAAGAACGATTTGCTGCAAATTTACAGACAATTCGTTATTCACCATGGACAATCGATTAAGCCATTCATCGCCGTGAGACCCGCCCTCTCCCAATTGTTATTAATTTTTTAAGGCGCATAAATAAAGTTGTTTTGTCTCGTGGTCGGTAGCAAAGAACGATTTGCTTCAAATTTGCAGCTAATTCATTATTAACAATAGACAATCGATTAAGCCATTAATCGCCGTGAGACCCGCCCTATCCTAATTGTTATTAATTTTTTAAGGCGCATAAATAAAGTTGTTTTGTCTCGTGGTCGGTAGCAAAGAACGATTTGCTTCAAATTTGCAGCTAATTCATTATTAACAATAGACAATCGATTAAGCCATTAATCGCCGTGAGACCCGCCCTATCCTAATTGTTATTAATTTTTTAAGTCGCATAAATAAAGTTGTTTTGTCTCGTGGTCGGTAGCAAAGAACGATTTGCTCCAAATTTACAGACAATTCGTTATTCACCATGGACAATCGATTAAGCCATTAATCGTCGTGAGACCCACCCTCTGCTATTTGTTATTAATTTTTTAAGGCGCATAAATAAAGTTGTTTTGTCTCGTGGTCGGTAGCAAAGAACAATTTGCTTCAAATTTGCAGACAATTCATTATTAACAATGTACAATGGATTAAGTTATTAATCACCGTGAGACCCGCCCTCTCCCAATTGTTATTAATTTTTTAATTCACATAAATAAAGTTGTTTTGTCTCGTGGTCGGTAGCAAAGAACGATTTTCTTCAAATTTACAGACAATTCGTTATTCACCATGGACAATCGATTAAGCCATTAATCGCCGTGAGACCCGCCCTCTCCTAATTGTTATTAATTTTTTAAGGCGCCTAAATAAAGTGTTTTTGTCTCGTTGTCGGTAGCATAGAACGATTTGCTTTAAATTTGCAGATAATTCGTTATACATCATGGACAATCGATTAAGCCATTAATCGCCGTGAGGCCCGCCTTCTCCCAATTGTTATTAATTTTTTAAGTCACATAAATAAAGTTGTTTTGTCTCGTGGTCGGTAGCAAAGAACGACTTGCTCCAAATTTACAGACAATTCGTTATTCACCATGGACAATGGATTAAGCCATTAATCGCCGTGAGACCCGCCCTCTCCTAATTGTTATTAATTTTTTAAGGCGCCTAAATAAAGTGTTTTTGTCTCGTTGTCGGTAGCATAGAACGATTTGCTTTAAATTTGCAGATAATTCGTTATACATCATGGACAATCGATTAAGCCATTAATCGCCGTGAGACCCGCCCTCTCCTAATTGTTATTAATTTTTTAAGTCGCATCAATAAAGTTGTTTTGTCTCGTGGTCGGTAGCAAAGAACGATTTGCTTCAAATTTGCAAATAATTCGTAATTCACCATGGACAATCGATTAAGCCATTAATCGCCGTGAGACCCGCCATCTCCTAATTGTTATTAACTTTTTAAGGCGCGTAAATAAAGTTGTTTTGTCTCGTGGTCGGTAGCAAAGAACGATTTGCTTCAAATTTGCAGATAATTCGTTATTCACCATAGAAAAGCGATTAAGCCATTAATCGCCGTGAGACCCGCCCTCTCCTAATTGTTATTCACTTTTTAAGGCGCGTAAATAAAGTTGTTTTGTCTCGTGTTCGGTAGCAAAGAACGATTTGCTTCAAATTTGCAGATAATTCGTTATTCACCATGGACAAGCGATTAAGCCATTAATCGCCGTGAGACCCGCCCTTTCCTAATTGTTATTAATTTTTTAAGGCGCATAAATCAAGTTGTTTTGTCTCGTGGTCGGTAGCAAAGAACGATTTGCTTCAAATTTGGAGCTAATTCATTATTAACCATGGACAATCGATTAAGCCATTAATCGCCGTGAGACCCGCCCTCTCCCAATTGTTATTAATTTGTTGTCACATAAATAAAGTTGTTTTGTCTCGTGGTCGGTAGCAAAGAACGATTTACTTCAAATTTACAGACAATTCGTTATTCACCATGGACAATCGATTAAGCCATTAATCGCCGTGAGACCCGCCCTCTCCTAATTGTTATTAATTTTTTAAGGCACATAAATAAAGTTGTTTTGTCTCGTGGTCGGTAGCAAAGAACGATTTGCTTCCAATTTACAGACAATTCGTTATTCACCATGGACAATCGAATAAGCCATTCATCGCCGTGAGTCCCGCCCTCTCCCAATTGTTATTAATTTTTTAAGGCGCATAAATAAAGTTGTTTTTTCTCGTGGTCGGTAGCAAAGAACGATTTGCTCCAAATTTACAGACAATTCGTTATCCACCATGGACAATCGATTAAGCCATTAATCGCCGTGGGACCCGCCCTCTCCTAATTGTTATTAATTTTTTAAGGCGCATAAATAAAGTTGTTTTGTCTCGTGGTCGGTAGCAAAGAACGATTTGCTTCAAATTTAGAGACAATTCGCTATTCACCATGGACAATCGATTAAGCTGTTAATCGCCGTGAGACCCCCCCTCTCCTAATTGTTATTAATTTTTTAAGTCACGTAAGTAAAGTTGTTTTGTCTCGTGGTCGGTAGCAAAGATCGATTTGCTCCAAATTTACAGACAATTCGTTATTTACCATGGACAATCGATTAAGCCATTAATCGCCGTGAGACCCACCCTCTGCTACTTGTTATTAATTTTTTAAGGCGCATAAATAAAGTTGTTTTGTCTCGTGGTCGGTAGCAAAGAACGATTTGCTTAAAATTTGCAGACAATTCATTATTAACAATGGACAATGGATTAAGCCATTAATCGCCGTGAGACCCGCCCTTTCCTAATTGTTATTAATTTTTTAAGGCGCCTAAATAAAGTGTTTTTGTCTCGTGGTCGGTAGCAAAGAACGATTTGCTTCAAATTTGCAGATAATTCGTTATTCACCATGGACAATCGATTAAGCCATTAATCGCCGTGAGACCCGCCCTTTCCTAATTGTTATTAATTTTTTAAGTCGCATAAATAAAGTTGTTTTGTCTCGTGGTCGGTAGCAAAGAACGATTTGCTTCAAATTTACAGACAGTTCGTTATTCACCATAGACAATCGATTAAGCCATTAATCGCCGTGAGGCCCGCCTTCTCCCAATTGTTATTAATTTTTTAAGTCACATAAATAAAGTTGTTTTGTCTCGTGGTCGGTAGCAAAGAACGACTTGCTCCAAATTTACAGACAATTCGTTATTCACCATGGACAATCGATTAAGCCATTAATCGCCGTGAGACCCTCCCTTTCCTAATTGTTATTAATTTTTTAAGGCGCATAAATAAAGTTGTATTGTCTCGTGGTCGGTAGCAAAGAACGATTTGCTCCAAATTTACAGACAATTCGTTATTCACCATGGACAATCGATTAAGCCATTCATCGCCGTGAGACCCGCCCTCTCCCAATTGTTATTAATTTTTTAAGGCGCCTAAATAGAGTTGTTTTGTCTCGTGGTCGGTAGCAAAGAACGATTTGCTTCAAATTTGCAGATAATTCGTTATTCATCATGGACAATCGATTAAGCCATTAATCGCCGTGAGACCCGCCCTCTCCTAATTGTTATTAATTTTTTAAGGCGCATAAATAAAGTTGTTTTGTCTCGTGGTCGGTAGCAAAGAACGATTTGCTGCAAATTTACAGACAATTCGTTATTCACCATGGACAATCGATTAAGCCATTCATCGCCGTGAGACCCGCCCTCTCCCAATTGTTATTAATTTTTTAAGGCGCATAAATAAATTTGTTTTTTCTCGTGGTCGGTAGCAAAGAACGATTTGCTCCAAATTTACAGACAATCCGTTATTCACCATGGACAATCGATTAAGCCATTAATCGCCGTGAGACCCACCCTCTGCTATTTGTTATTCATTTTTTAAGGCGCATAAATAAAGTTGTTTTGTCTCGTGGTCGGTAGCAAAGAACGATTTGCTTCAAATTTGCAGCCAATTCATTATTAACAATGGACAATCGATTAAGCCATTAATCGCCGTGAGACCCGCCCTCTCCCAATTGTTATTAATTTTTTAAGTCACATAAATAAAGTTGTTTTGTCTCGTGGTCGGTAGCAAAGAAAGACTTGCTCCAAATTTACAGACAATTCGTTATTCACCATGGACAATCGATTAAGCCATTAATCGCGGTGAGACCCGCCCTCTCCCAATTGTTATTAATTTTTTAAGTCACATAAATAAAGTTGTTTTTTCTCGTGGTCGGTAGCAAAGAACGATTTGCTCCAAATTTACAGACAATTCGTTATTCACCATGGACAATCGATTAAGCCATTAATCGTCGTGAGACCTGCCCTGTCCTAATTGTTATTAACTTTTTAAGGCGCCTAAATAAAGTTGTTTTGTCTCGTGGTCGGTAGCAAAGAACGATTTGCTTCAAATTTGCAAATAATTCGTTATTCACCATGGACAATCGATTAAGCCATTAATCGCCGTGAGACCCGCCATCTCCTAATTGTTATTAACTTTTTAAGGCGCGTAAATAAAGTTGTTTTGTCTCGTGGTCGGTAGCAAAGAACGATTTGCTACAAATTTGCAGATCATTCGTTATTCACCATAGACAAGCGATTAAGCCATTAATCGCCGTGAGACCCGCCCTGTCCTAATTGTTATTAAATTTTTTATGCGCCTAAATAAAGTTGTTTTGTCTCGTGGTCGGTAGCAAAGAACGATTTGCTTCAAATTTGCAAATAATTCGTTATTCACCATGGACAATCGATTAAGCCATTAATCGCCGTGAGACCCGCCATCTCCTAATTGTTATTAACTTTTTAAGGCGCGTAAATAAAGTTGCTTTGTCTCGTGGTCGGTAGCAAAGAACGATTTGCTTCAAATTTGCAGATAATTCGTTATTCACCATAGACAAGCGATTAAGCCATTAATCGCCGTGAGACCCACCCTCTCCTAATTGTTATTAACTTTTTAAGGCGCGTAAATAAAGTTGTTTTGTCTCGTGGTCGGTAGCAAAGAACGATTTGCTTCAAATTTGCAGATAATTCGTTATTCACCATGGACAAGCGATTAAGCCATTAATCGCCGTGAGACCCGCCCTTTCCTAATTGTTATTAATTTTTTAACGTGCATAAATCAAGTTGTTTTGTCCCGTGGTCGGTAGCAAAGAACGATTTGCTTCAAATTTGGAGCCAATTCATTATTAACCATGGACAATCGATTAAGCCATTAATCGCCGTGAGACCCGCCCTCTCCTAATTGTTATTAATTTTTTGTCACATAAATAAAATTGTTTTGTCTCGTGGTCGGTAGCAAAGAACGATTTACTTCAAATTTACAGACAATTCGTTATCCACCATGGACAATCGATTAAGCCATTAATCGCCGTGAGACCCACCCTCTGCTACTTGTTATTAATTTTTTAAGGCGCATAAATAAAGTTGTTTTGTATCGTGGTCGGTAGCAAAGAACGATTTGCTTCAAATTTGCAGACAATTCATAATTAACAATGGACAATGGATTAAGCCATTAATCGCCGTGAGACCCGCCCTCTCCTAATTGTAATTAATTTTTTAAGGCACATAAATAAAGTTGTTTTGTCTCGTGGTCGGTAGCAATGAACGATTTGCTTCAAATTTACAGACAATTCGTTATTCACCATGGACAATCGATTAAGCCATTCATCGCCGTGAGACCCGCCCTCTCCCAATTGTTATTAATTTTTTAAGGCGCATAAATAAAGTTGTTTTTTCTCGTGGTCGGTAGCAAAGAACGATTTGCTCCAAATTTACAGACAATTCGTTATTCACCATGGACAATCGATTAAGCCATTAATCGCCGTGAGACCCACCCTCTGCTATTTGTTATTCATTTTTTAAGGCGCATAAATAAAGTTGTTTTGTCTCGTGGTCGGTAGCAAAGAAAGACTTGCTCCAAATTTACAGACAATTCGTTATTCACCATGGACAATCGATTAAGCCATTAATCGCCGTGAGACCCGCCCTCTCCTAATTGTCATTAACTTTTTAAGGCGCCTAAATAAAGTTGTTTTGTCTCGTGGTCGGTAGCAAAGAACGATTTGCTTCAAATTTGCAGCCAATTCATTATTTCCACTGAACAATCGATTAAGCCACTAATCGCCGTGAGACCCGCCCTCTCCTAATTGTTATTAATTTTTAAAGGCGCATAAATAAAGTTGTTTTGTCTCGTGGTCGGTAGCAAAGAACGATTTGCTGCAAATTTACAGACAATTCGTTATTCACCATGGACAATCGATTAAGCCATTCATCGCCGTGAGACCCGCCCTCTCCTAATTGTTATTAATTTTTTAAGTCGCATAAATAAAGTTGTTTTGTCTCGTGGTCGGTAGCAAAGAACGATTTGCTTCAAATTTACAGACAGTTCGTTATTCACCATGGACAATCGATTAAGCCATTAATCGCCGTGAGGCCCGCCCTCTCCCAATTGTTATTAATTTTTTAAGTCACATAAATAAAGTTGTTTTGTCTCGTGGTCGGTAGCAAAGAACGATTTGCTTCAAATTTAGAGACAATTCATTATTCACCATGGACAATCGATTAAGCCATTAATCGCCGTGAGACCCGCCCTCTCCTAATTGTTATTAATTTTTTAAGGCGCATAAATAAAGTTGTTTTGTCTCGTGGTCGGTAGCAAAGAACGATTTGCTTCAAATTTACAGACAATTCTTGATTCACCATGGACAATCGATTAAGCCATTCATCGCCGTGAGACCCGCCCTCTCCCAATTGTTATTAATTTTTTAAGGCGCATAAATAAAGTTGTTTTTTCTCGTGTTCGGTAGCAAAGAACGATTTGCTCCAAATTTACAGACAATTCGTTATTCACCATGGACAATCGATTAAGCCATTAATCGTCGTGAGACCCACCCTCTGCTATTTGTTATTAATTTTTTAAGGGGCATAAATAAAGTTGTTTTGTCTCGTGGTCGGTAGCAAAGAACACTATGCTTCAAATTTGCAGACAATTCATTATTAACAATGTACAATGGATTAAGCCATTAATCACCGTGAGACCGGCCCTCTTCCAATTGTTATTAATTTTTTAATTCACATAAATAAAGTTGTTTTGTCTCGTGGTCGGTAGCAAAGAACGATTTTCTTCAAATTTACAGACAATTCGTTATTCACCATGGACAATCGATTAAGCCATTAATCGCCGTGAGACCCGCCCTCTCCTAATTGTTATTAATTTTTAAAGGCGCATAAATAAAGTTGTTTTGTCTCGTGGTCGGTAGCGAAGAACGATTTGCTGCAAATTTACAGACAATTCGTTATTCACCATGGACAATCTATTAAGCCATTCATCGCGGTGAGACCCGCCCTCTCCCAATTGTTATTAATTTTTTAAGGCCCATAAATAAAGTTGTTTTGTCTCGTGGTCGGTAGCAAAGAACGATTTACTTCAAATTTAGAGACAATTCGCTATTCACCATGGACAATCGATTAAGCTGTTAATCGCCGTGAGACCCCCCCTCTCCTAATTGTTATTAATTTTTTAAGTCACGTAAGTTAAGTTGTTTTGTCTCGTGGTCGGTAGCAAAGATCGATTTGCTCCAAATTTACAGACAATACGTTATTCACCATGGACAATCGATTAAGCCATTAATCGCCGTGAGACCCACCCTCTGCTATTTGTTATTAACTTTTTAACGCGCATAAATAAAGTTGTTTTGTCTCGTGGTCGGTAGCAAAGAACGATTTGCTTCAAATTTACAGACAATTCATTATTAACAATTTACTTCAATTTTTTAAGGCGCCTAAATAAAGTGTTTTTTTCTCGTTGTCGGTAGCATAGAACGATTTGCTTCAAATTTGCAGATAATTCGTTATTCATCATGGACAATCGATTAAGCCATTAATCGCCGTGAGACCCGCCCTCTCCTAATTGTTATTAATTTTTTAAGTCGCATCAATAAAGTTGTTTTGTCTCGTGGTCGGTAGCAAAGAACGATTTGCTTCAAATTTACAGACAATTCGTTATTCACCATGGACAATCGATTAAGCCATTAATCGCCGTGAGACCCGCCCTCTCCCAATTGTTATTAATTTTTTAAGTCACATAAATAAAGTTGTTTTGTCTCGTGGTCGGTAGCAAAGAACAATTTACTTCAAATTTACAGACAATTCGTTATTCACCATGGACAATCGATTAAGCCATTAATTGCCGTGAGACCCGCCCTCTCCTAATTGTTATTAATTTTTTAACGCGCATAAATAAAGTTGTTTTGTCTCGTGATCGGTAGCACAGAACGATTTGCTGCAAATTTACAGACAATTCGTTATTCACCATGGACAATCGATTAAGCCATTCATCGCCGTGAGACCCGCCCTTTCCTAATTGTTATTAATTTTGTAAGGCGCATAAATAAAGTTGTTTTGTCTCGAGGTCGGTAGCAAAGAACGATTTGCTTTAAATTTAGAGACAATTCGCTATTCACCATGGACAATCGATTAAGCTGTTAATCGCCGTGAGACCCCCCCTCACCTAATTGTTATTAATTTTTTAAGTCACGTAAGTAAAGTTGTTTTGTCTCGTGGTCGGTAGCAAAGATCGATTTGCTCCAAATTTACAGACAATTCGTTATTCACTATGGACAATCGATTAAGCCATTAATCGCCGTGAGACCCACCCTCTGCTATTTGTTATTGATTTTTTAAGGCGCATAAATAAAGTTGTTTCGTCTCGTGGTCGGTAGCAAAGAACGATTTGCTTCAAATTTGCAGACAATTCATTATTAACAATGGACAATGGATTAAGCCATTAATCGCCGTGAGACCCGCCCTCTCCTAATTGTTATTAATTTTTTAAGGCGCCTAAATACAGTTGTTTTGTCTCGTGGTCGGTAGCAAAGAACGATTTGCTTCAAATTTGCAGATAATTCGTTAGTCATCATGGACAATCGATTAAGCCATTAATCGCCGTGAGACCCGCCCTCTCCTAATTGTTATTAATTTTTTATGGCGCATAAATAAAGTTGTTTTGTCTCGTGGTCGGTAGCAAAGAACGATTTGCTGCAAATTTACAGACAATTCGTTATTCACCATGGACAATCGATTAAGCCATTCATCGCCGTGAGACCCGCCCTCTCCCAATTGTTATTAATTTTTTAAGGCGCATAAATAAAGTTGTTTTGTCTCGTGGTCGGTAGCAAAGAACGATTTGCTTCAAATTTGCACCTAATTCATTATTAACAATAGACAATCGATTAAGCCATTAATCGCCGTGAGACCCGCCCTCTCCTAATTGTTATTAATTTTTTAAGTCGCATAAATAAAGTTGTTTTGTCTCGTGGTCGGTAGCAAAGAACGATTTGCTCCAAATTTACAGACAATTCGTTATTCACCATGGACAATCGATTAAGCCATTAATCGTCGTGAGACCCACCCTCTGCTATTTGTTATTAATTTTTTAAGGCGCATAAATAAAGTTGTTTTGTCTCGTGGTCGGTAGCAAAGAACAATTTGCTTCAAATTTGCAGACAATTCATTATTAACAATGTACAATGGATTAAGTTATTAATCACCGTGAGACCCGCCCTCTCCCAATTGTTATTAATTTTTTAATTCACATAAATAAAGTTGTTTTGTCTCGTGGTCGGTAGCAAAGAACGATTTTCTTCAAATTTACAGACAATTCGTTATTCACCATGGACAATCGATTAAGCCATTAATCGCCGTGAGACCCGCCCTCTCCTAATTGTTATTAATTTTTTAAGGCGCATAAATAAAGTTGTTTTGTCTCGTGGTCGGTAGCAAAGAACGATTTGCTGCAAATTTACAGACAATTCGTTATTCACCATGGACAATCTATTAAGCCATTCATCGCCGTGAGACCCGCCCTTTCCTAATTGTTATTAATTTTTTAAGGCGCATAAATAAAGTTGTATGGTCTCGAGGTCGGTAGCAAAGAACGATTTGCTTTAAATTTAGAGACAATTCGCTATTCACCATGGACAATCGATTAAGCTGTTAATCGCCGTGAGACCCCCCCTCTCCTAATTGTTATTAATTTTTTAAGTCACGTAAGTAAAGTTGTTTTGTCTCGTGGTCGGTAGCAAAGATCGATTTGCTCCAAATTTACAGACAATTCGTTATTCACTATGGACAATCGATTAAGCCATTAATCGCCGTGAGACCCACCCTCTGCTATTTGTTATTGATTTTTTAAGGCGCATAAATAAAGTTGTTTCGTCTCGTGGTCGGTAGCAAAGAACGATTTGCTTCAAATTTGCAGACAATTCATTATTAACAATGGACAATGGATTAAGCCATTAATCGCCGTGAGACCCGCCCTCTCATAATTGTTATTAATTTTTTAAGGCGCCTAAATACAGTTGTTTTGTCTCGTGGTCGGTAGCAAAGAACGATTTGCTTCAAATTTGCAGATAATTCGTTAGTCATCATGGACAATCGATTAAGCCATTAATCGCCGTGAGACCCGCCCTCTCCTAATTGTTATTAATTTTTTATGGCGCATAAATAAAGTTGTTTTGTCTCGTGGTCGGTAGCAAAGAACGATTTGCTGCAAATTTACAGACAATTCGTTATTCACCATGGACAATCGATTAAGCCATTCATCGCCGTGAGACCCGCCCTCTCCCAATTGTTATTAATTTTTTAAGGCGCATAAATAAAGTTGTTTTGTCTCGTGGTCGGTAGCAAAGAACGATTTGCTTCAAATTTGCAGCCAATTCATTATTAACAATAGACAATCGATTAAGCCATTAATCGCCGTGAGACCCGCCCTCTCCTAATTGTTATTAATTTTTTAAGTCGGATAAATAAAGTTGTTTTGTCTCGTGGTCGGTAGCAAAGAACGATTTGCTCCAAATTTACAGACAATTCGTTATTCACCATGGACAATCGATTAAGCCATTAATCGTCGTGAGACCCACCGTCTGCTATTTGTTATTAATTTTTTAAGGCGCATAAATAAAGTTGTTTTGTCTCGTGGTCGGTAGCAAAGAACAATTTGCTTCAAATTTGCAGACAATTCATTATTAACAATGTACAATGGATTAAGTTATTAATCACCGTGAGACCCGTCCTCTCCCAATTGTTATTAATTTTTTAATTCACATAAATAAAGTTGTTTTGTCTCGTGGTCGGTAGCAAAGAACGATTTTCTTCAAATTTACGGACAATTCGTTATTCACCATGGACAATCGATTAAGCCATTAATCGCCGTGAGACCCGCCCTCTCCTAATTGTTATTAATTTTTTAAGGCGCATAAATAAAGTTGTTTTGTCTCGTGGTCGGTAGCAAAGAACGATTTGCTGCAAATTTACAGACAATTCGTTATTCACCATGGACAATCTATTAAGCCATTCATCGCCGTGAGACCCGCCCTTTCCTAATTGTTATTATCTTTTTAAGGCGCATAAATAAAGTTGTTTTGTCTCGAGGTCGGTAGCAAAGAACGATTTGCTTTAAATTTAGAGACAATTCGCTATTCACCATGGACAATCGATTAAGCTGTTAATCGCCGTGAGACCCCCCCACTCCTAATTGTTATTAATTTTTTAAGTCACGTAAGTAAAGTTGTTTTGTCTCGTGGTCGGTAGCAAAGATCGATTTGCTCCAAATTTACAGACAATTCGTTATTCACTATGGACAATCGATTAAGCCATTAATCGCCGTGAGACCCACCCTCTGCTATTTGTTATTGATTTTTTAAGGCGCATAAATAAAGTTGTTTCGTCTCGTGTTCGGTAGCAAAGAACGATTTGCTTCAAATTTGCAGACAATTCATTATTAACAATGGACAATGGATTAAGCCATTAATCGCCGTGAGACCCGCCCTCTCCTAATTGTTATTAATTTTTTAAGGCGCCTAAATACAGTTGTTTTGTCTCGTGGTCGGTAGCAAAGAACGATTTGCTTCAAATTTGCAGATAATTCGTTAGTCATCATGGACAATCGATTAAGCCATTAATCGCCGTGAGACCCGCCCTCTCCTAATTGTTATTAATTTTTTATGGCGCATAAATAAAGTTGTTTTGTCTCGTGGTCGGTAGCAAAGAACGATTTGCTGCAAATTTACAGACAATTCGTTATTCACCATGGACAATCGATTAAGCCATTCATCGCCGTGAGACCCGCCCTCTCCCAATTGTTATTAATTTTTTAAGGCGCATAAATAAAGTTGTTTTGTCTCGTGGTCGGTAGCAAAGAACGATTTGCTTCAAATTTGCAGCCAATTCATTATTAACAATAGACAATCGATTAAGCCATTAATCGCCGTGAGACCCGCCCTCTCCTAATTGTTATTAATTTTTTAAGTCGCATAAATAAAGTTGTTTTGTCTCGTGGTCGGTAGCAAAGAACGATTTGCTCCAAATGTACAGACAATTCGTTATTCACCATGGACAATCGATTAAGCCATTAATCGTCGTGAGACCCACCCTCTGCTATTTGTTATTAATTTTTTAAGGCGCATAAATAAAGTTGTTTTGTCTCGTGGTCGGTAGCAAAGAACAATTTGCTTCAAATTTGCAGACAATTCATTATTAACAATGTACAATGGATTAAGTTATTAATCACCGTGAGACCCGCCCTCTCCCAATTGTTATTAATTTTTTAATTCACATAAATAAAGTTGTTTTGTCTCGTGGTCGGTAGCAAAGAACGATTTTCTTCAAATTTACAGACAATTCGTTATTCACCATGGACAATCGATTAAGCCATTAATCGCCGTGAGACCCGCCCTCTCCTAATTGTTATTAATTTTTTAAGGCGCATAAATAAAGTTGTTTTGTCTCGTGGTCGGTAGCAAAGAACGATTTGCTGCAAATTTACAGACAATTCGTTATTCACCATGGACAATCTATTAAGCCATTCATCGTGGTGAGACCCGCCCTCTCCCAATTGTTATTAATTTTTTAAGGCGCATAAATAAAGTTGTTTTGTCTCGTGGTCGGTAGCAAAGAACGATTTACTTCAAATTTAGAGACAATTCGCTATTCACCATGGACAATCGATTAAGCTGTTAATCGCCGTGAGACCCCCCCTTCCCTAATTGTTATTAATTTTTTAAGTCACGTAAGTAAAGTTATTTTGTCTCGTGGTCGGTAGCACTGATCGATTTGCTCCAAATTTACAGACAATTCGTTATTCACCATGGACAATCGATTAAGCCATTAATCGCCGTGAGACCCACCCTCTGCTACTTGTTATTAATTTTTTAAGGCGCAAAAATAAAGTTGTTTTGTCTCGTGGTCGGTAGCAAAGAACGATTTGCTTCAAATTTGCAGACAATTCATTATTAACAATGGACAATCGATTAAGCCATTAATCGCCGTGAGACCCGCCCTCTCCTAATTGTTATTAATTTTTAAAGGCGCATAAATAAAGTTGTTTTGTCTCGTGGTCGGTAGCAAAGAACGATTTGCTTCAAATTTGCAGCCAATTCATTATTACCAATGGACAATCGATTAAGCCATTAATCGCCGTGAGACCCGCCCTCTCCTAATTGTTATTAATTTTTAAAGGCGCATAAATAAAGTTGTTTTGTCTCGTGGTCGGTAGCAAAGAACGATTTGCTCCAAATTTACAGACAATTCGTTATTTACCATGGACAATCGATTAAGCCATTAATCGCCGTGAGACCCGCCCTCTCTTAATTGTTATTAATTTTTTAAGGCGCATAAATAAAGTTGTTTTGTCACGTGGTCGGTAGCAAAGAACGATTTGCTTCAAATTTGCAGCCAATTCATTATCAAAAATGGACAATCGATTAAGCCATTAATCGCCGTGAGACCCGCCCTCTCCTAATTGTTATTAATTTTTTAAGTCGCATAAATAAAGTTGTTTTGGCTCGTGGTCGGTAGCAAAGAACGATTTGTTTCAAATTTACAGACAGTTCGTTATTCACCATGGACAATCGATTAAGCCATTAATCGCGGTGAGACCCGCCCTCTCCCAATTGTTATTAATTTTTTAAGTCACATAAATAAAGTTGTTTTTTCTCGTGGTCGGTAGCAAAGAACGATTTGCTCCAAATTTACAGACAATTCGTTATTCACCATGGACAATCGATTAAGCCATTAATCGTCGTGAGACCCGCCCTGTCCTAATTGTTATTAACTTTTTAAGGCGCCTAAATAAAGTTGTTTTGTCTCGTGGTCGGTAGCAAAGAACGATTTGCTTCAAATTTGCAAATAATTCGTTATTCACCATGGACAATCGATTAAGCCATTAATCGCCGTGAGACCCGCCATCTCCTAATTGTTATTAACTTTTTAAGGCGCGTAAATAAAGTTGTTTTGTCTCGTGGTCGGTAGCAAAGAACGATTTGCTACAAATTTGCAGATCATTCGTTATTCACCATAGACAAGCGATTAAGCCATTAATCGCCGTGAGACCCGCCCTGTCCTAATTGTTATTAACTTTTTAAGGCGCCTAAATAAAGTTGTTTTGTCTCGTGGTCGGTAGCAAAGAACGATTTGCTTCAAATTTGCAAATAATTCGTTATTTACCATGGACAATCGATTAAGCCATTAATCGCCGTGAGACCCGCCATCTCCTAATTGTTATTAACTTTTTAAGGCGCGTAAATAAAGTTGCTTTGTCTCGTGGTCGGTAGCAAAGAACGATTTGCTTCAAATTTGCAGATAATTCGTTATTCACCATAGACAAGCGATTAAGCCATTAATCGCCGTGAGACCCACCCTCTCCTAATTGTTATTAACTTTTTAAGGCGCGTAAATAAAGTTGTTTTGTCTCGTGGTCGGTAGCAAAGAACGATTTGCTTCAAATTTGCAGATAATTCGTTATTCACCATGGACAAGCGATTAAGCCATTAATCGCCGTGAGACCCGCCCTTTCCTAATTGTTATTAATTTTTTAACGCGCATAAATCAAGTGGTTTTGTCTCGTGGTCGGTAGCAAAGAACGATTTGCTTCAAATTTGGAGTCAATTCATTATTAACCATGGACAATCGATTAAGCCATTAATCGCCGTGAGACCCGCCCTCTCCTAATTGTTATTAATTTTTTAAGGCGCATAAATAAAGTTGTTTTGTCTCGTGGTCGGTAGCAAAGAACGATTTGCTGCAAATTTACAGACAATTCGTTATTCACCATGGACAATCTATTAAGCCATTCATCGTGGTGAGACCCGCCCTCTCCCAATTGTTATTAATTTTTTAAGGCGCATAAATAAAGTTGTTTTGTCTCGTGGTCGGTAGCAAAGAACGATTTACTTCAAATTTAGAGACAATTCGCTATTCACCATGGACAATCGATTAAGCTGTTAATCGCCGTGAGACCCCCCCTTCCCTAATTGTTATTAATTTTTTAAGTCACGTAAGTAAAGTTATTTTGTCTCGTGGTCGGTAGCACTGATCGATTTGCTCCAAATTTACAGACAATTCGTTATTCACCATGGACAATCGATTAAGCCATTAATCGCCGTGAGACCCACCCTCTGCTACTTGTTATTAATTTTTTAAGGCGCAAAAATAAAGTTGTTTTGTCTCGTGGTCGGTAGCAAAGAACGATTTGCTTCAAATTTGCAGACAATTCATTATTAACAATGGACAATCGATTAAGCCATTAATCGCCGTGAGACCCGCCCTCTCCTAATTGTTATTAATTTTTTAAGTCACATAAATAAAGTTGTTTTGTCTCGTGGTCGGTAGCAAAGAAAGACTTGGTCCAAATTTACAGTCAATTCGTTATTCACCATGGACAATCGATTAAGCCATTAATCGCCGTGAGACCCGCCCTCTCCTAATTGTCATTAACTTTTTAAGGCGCCTAAATAAAGTTGTTTTGTCTCGTGGTCGGTAGCAAAGAACGATTTGCTTCAAATTTGCAGCCAATTCATTATTACCAATGGACAATCGATTAAGCCATTAATCGCCGTGAGACCCGCCCTCTCCTAATTGTTATTAATTTTTAAAGGCGCATAAATAAAGTTGTTTTGTCTCGTGGTCGGTAGCAAAGAACGATTTGCTCCAAATTTACAGACAATTCGTTATTCACCATGGACAATCGATTAAGCCATTAATCGCCGTGAGACCCGCCCTCTCTTAATTGTTATTAATTTTTTAAGGCGCATAAATCAAGTTGTTTTGTCTCGTGGTCGGTAGCAAAGAACGATTTGCTTCAAATTTGCAGCCAATTCATTATCAAAAATGGACAATCGATTAAGCCATTAATCGCCGTGAGACCCGCCCTCTCCTAATTGTTATTAATTTTTTAAGTCGCATAAATAAAGTTGTTTTGGCTCGTGGTCGGTAGCAAAGAACGATTTGTTTCAAATTTACAGACAGTTCGTTATTCACCATGGACAATCGATTAAGCCATTAATCGCGGTGAGACCCGCCCTCTCCCAATTGTTATTAATTTTTTAAGTCACATAAATAAAGTTGTTTTGGCTCGTGGTCGGTAGCAAAGAACGATTTGCTTCAAATTTACAGACAATTCGTTATTCACCATGGACAATTGATTAAGCCATTAATCGCCGTGAGACCCGCCCTGTCCTAATTGTTATTAACTTTTTAAGGCGCCTAAATAAAGTTGTTTCGTCTCGTGGTCGGTAGCAAAGAACGATTTGCTTCAAATTTGCAAATAATTCGTTATTCACCATGGACAATCGATTAAGCCATTAATCGCCGTGAGACCCGCCATCTCCTAATTGTTATTAACTTTTTAAGGCGCGTAAATAAAGTTGTTTTGTCTCGTGGTCGGTAGCAAAGAACGATTTGCTTCAAATTTGCAGATAATTCGTTATTCACCATAGACAAGCGATTAAGCCATTAATCGCCGTGAGACCCGCCCTCTCCTAATTGTTATTAACTTTTTAAGGCGCGTAAATAAAGTTGTTTTGTCTCGTGGTCGGTAGCAAAGAACGATTTGCTTCAAATTTGCAGATAATTCGTTATTCACCATGGACAAGCGATTAAGCCATTAATCGCCGTGAGACCCGCCTTTTCCTAATTGTTATTAATTTTTTAACGCGCATAAATCAAGTTGTTTTGTCTCGTGGTCGGTCGCAAAGAACGATTTGCTTCAAATTTGGAGCCAATTCATTATTAACCATGGACAATCGATTAAGCCATTAATCGCCGTGAGACCCGCCCTCTCCCAATTGTTATTAATTTTTTGTCACATAAATAAAGTTGTTTTGTCTCGTGGTCGGTAGCAAAGAACGATTTACTTCAAATTTACAGACAATTCGTTATTTACCATGGACTATCGATTAAGCCATTAATCGCCGTGAGACCCGCCCTCTCCTAATTGTTATTAATTTTTTAAGGCACATAAATAAAGTTGTTTTGTCTCGTGGTCGGTAGCAAAGAACGATTTGCTTCAAATTTACAGACAATTCGTTATTCACCATGAACAATCGATTAAGCCATTCATCGCCGTGAGACCCGCCCTCTCCCAATTGTTATTAATTTTTTAAGGCGCATAAATAAAGTTGTTTTTTCTCGTGGTCGGTAGCAAGGAACGATTTGCTCCAAATTTACAGACAATTCGTTATCCACCATGGACAATCGATTAAGCCATTAATCGCCGTGAGACCCACCCTCTGCTACTTGTTATTAATTTTTTAAGGCGCATAAATAAAGTTGTTTTGTCTCGTGGTCGGTAGCAAAGAACGATTTGCTTTAAATTTGCAGACAATTCATAATTAACAATGGACAATGGAATAAGCCATTAATCGCCGTGAGACCCGCCCTCTCCTAATTGTTATTAATTTTTTAAGGCGCATAAATAAAGTTGTTTTGTCTCGAGGTCGGTAGCAAAGAACGATTTGCTTTAAATTTAGAGACAATTCGCTATTCACCATGGACAATCGATTTAGCTGTTAATCGCTGTGAGACCCCCCTCTCCTAATTGTTATTAATTTTTTAAGTCACGTAAGTAAAGTTGTTTTGTCTCGTGGTCGGTAGCAAAGATCGATTTGCTCCAAATTTACAGACAATTCGTTATTCACCATGGACAATCGATTAAGCCATTAATCGCCGTGAGACCCGCCCTCTCCTAATTGTTATTAATTTTTTAAGGCACATGAATAAAGTTGTTTTGTCTCGTGGTCGGTAGCAAAGAACGATTAGCTTTAAATTTACAGACAATTCGTTATTCACCATGGACAATCGTTAAAGCCATTCATCGCCGTGAGACCCGCCCTCTCCCAATTGTTATTAATTTTTTAAGGCTCATAAATAAAGTTGTTTTTTCTCGTGGTCGGTAGCAAAGAACGATTTGCTCCAAATTTACAGACAATTCGTTATCCACCATGGACAATCGATTAAGCCATTAATCGCCGTGGGACCCGCCCTCTCCTAATTGTTATTAATTTTTTAAGGCGCATAAATAAAGTTGTTTTGTCTCGTGGTCGGTAGCAAGGAACGATTTGCTTCAAATTTGCAGACAATTCATTATTAACAATGGACAATGGATTAAGCCATTAATCGCCGTGAGACCCGCCCTCTCCTAATTGTTATTAATTTTTTAAGGCGCCTAAATAAAGTTGTTTTTTCTCGTTGTCGGTAGCAAAGAACGATTTGCTTCAAATTTGCAGTTAATTCATTATTAAAAATGGACAATCGATTAAGCCATTAATCGCCGTGAGACCCGCCCTCTCCTAATTGTTATTAATTTTTTAAGTCGCATAAATAAAGTTGTTTTGGCTCGTGGTCGGTAGCAAAGAACGATTTGCTTCAAATTTACAGACAATTCGTTATTCACCATGGACAATTGATTAAGCCATTAATCGCCGTGAGACCCGCCCTGTCCTAATTGTTATTAACTTTTTAAGGCGCCTAAATAAAGTTGTTTCGTCTCGTGGTCGGTAGCAAAGAACGATTTGCTTCAAATTTGCAAATAATTCGTTATTCACCATGGACAATCGATTAAGCCATTAATCGCCGTGAGACCCGCCATCTCCTAATTGTTATTAACTTTTTAAGGCGCGTAAATAAAGTTGTTTTGTCTCGTGGTCGGTAGCAAAGAACAATTTACTTCAAATTTACAGACGATTCGTTATTCACCATGGACAGTCGATTAAGCCATTAATTGCCGTGAGACCCGCCCTCTCCTAATTGTTATTAATTTTTTAACGCGCATAAATAAAGTTGTTTTGTCTCGTGGTCGGTAGCACAGAACGATTTGCTGCAAATTTACAGACAATTCGTTATTCACCATGGACAATCGATTAAGCCATTCATCGCCGTGAGACCCGCCCTTTCCTAATTGTTATTAATTTTTTAAGGCGCATAAATAAAGTTGTTTTGTCTCGAGGTCGGTAGCAAAGAACGATTTGCTTTAAATTTAGAGACAATTCGCTATTCACCATGGACAATCGATTAAGCTGTTAATCGCTGTGAGACCCCCCCTTTCCTAATTGTTATTAATTTTTTAAGTCACGTAAGTAAAGTTGTTTTGTCTCGTGGTCGGTAGCAAAGATCGATTTGCTCCAAATTTACAGACAATTCGTTATTCACTATGGACAATCGATTAAGCCATTAATCGCCGTGAGACCCACCCTCTGCTATTTGTTATTGATTTTTTAAGGCGCATAAATAAAGTTGTTTCGTCTCGTGGTCGGTAGCAAAGAACGATTTGCTTCAAATTTGCAGACAATTCATTATTAACAATGGACAACAGATTAAGCCATTAATCGCCGTGAGACCCGCCCTCTCCTAATTGTTATTAATTTTTTAAGGCGCCTAAATACAGTTGTTTTGTCTCGTGGTCGGTAGCAAAGAACGATTTGCTTCAAATTTGCAGATAATTCGTTAGTCATCATAGACAATCGATTAAGCCATTAATCGCCGTGAGACCCGCCCTCTCCTAATTGTTATTAATTTTTTATGGCGCATAAATAAAGTTGTTTTGTCTCGTGGTCGGTAGCAAAGAACGATTTGCTGCAAATTTACAGACAATTCGTTATTCAGCATGGACAATCGGTTAAGCCATTCATCGCCGTGAGACCCGCCCTCTCCCAATTGTTATTAATTTTTTAAGGCGCATAAATAAAGTTGTTTTGTCTCGTGGTCGGTAGCAAAGAACGATTTGCTTCAAATTTGCAAATAATTCGTTATTCACGATGGACAATCGATTAAGCCATTAATCGCCGTGAGACCCGCCATCTCCTAATTGTTATTAACTTTTCAAGGCGCGTAAATAAAGTTGTTTTGTCTCGTGGTCGGTAGCAAAGAACGATTTGCTTCAAATTTGCAGATAATTCGTTATTCACCATAGACAATCGATTAAGCCATTAATCGCCGTGAGACCCGCCCTCTCCTAATTGTTATTAACTTTTTAAGGCGCGTAAATAAAGTTGTTTTGTCTCGTGTTCGGTAGCAAAGAACGATTTGCTTCAAATTTGCAGATAATTCGTTATTCACCATGGACAAGCGATTAAGCCATTAATCGCCGTGAGACTCGCCCTTTCCTAATTGTTATTAATTTTTTAAGGCGCATAAATCAAGTTGTTTTGTCTCGTGGTCGGTAGCAAAGAACGATTTGCTTCAACATTGGAGCCAATTCATTATTAACCATGGACAATCGATTAAGCCATCAATCGCCGTGAGACCCGCCCTCTCCAAATTGCTATTAATTTTTTGTCACATAAATAAAGTTGTTTTGTCTCGTGGTCGGTAGCAAAGAACGATTTACTTCAAATTTACAGACAATTCGTTATTCACCATGGACAATCGATTAAGCCATTAATCGCCGTGAGACCCGCCCTCTCCTAATTGTTATTAATTTTTTAAGGCACATGAATAAAGTTGTTTTGTCTCGTGGTCGGTAGCAAAGAACGATTTGCTTTAAATTTACAGACAATTCGTTATTTACCATGGATAATCGTTAAAGCCATTCATCGCCGTGAGACCCGCCCTCTCCCAATTGTTATTAATTTTTTAAGGCTCATAAATAAAGTTGTTTTTTCTCGTGGTCGGTAGCAAAGAACGATTTGCTCCAAATTTACAGACAATTCGTTATCCACCATGGACAATCGATTAAGCCATTAATCGCCGTGGGACCCGCCCTCTCCTAATTGTTATTAATTTTTTAAGTCGCATAAATAAAGTTGTTTTGGCTCGTGGTCGGTAGCAAAGAACGATTTGCTTCAAATTTACAGACAATTCGTTATTCACCATGGACAATTGATTAAGCCATTAATCGCCGTGAGACCCGCCCTGTCCTAATTGTTATTAACTTTTTAAGGCGCCTAAATAAAGTTGTTTCGTCTCGTGGTCGGTAGCAAAGAACGATTTGCTTCAAATTTGCAAATAATTCGTTATTCACCATGGACAATCGATTAAGCCATTAATCGCCGTGAGACCCGCCATCTCCTAATTGTTATTAACTTTTTAAGGCGCGTAAATAAAGTTGTTTTGTCTCGTGGTCGGTAGCAAAGAACGATTTGCTTCAAATTTGCAGATAATTCGTTATTCACCATAGACAAGCGATTAAGCCATTAATCGCCGTGAGACCCGCCCTCTCCTAATTGTTATTAACTTTTTAAGGCGCGTAAATAAAGTTGTTTTGTCTCGTGGTCGGTAGCAAAGAACGATTTGCTTCAAATTTGCAGATAATTCGTTATTCACCATGGACAAGCGATTAAGCCATTAATCGCCGTGAGACCCGCCCTTTCCTAATTGTTATTAATTTTTTAACGCGCATAAATCAAGTTGTTTTGTCTCGTGGTCGGTCGCAAAGAACGATTTGCTTCAAATTTGGAGCCAATTCATTATTAACCATGGACAATCGATTAAGCCATTAATCGCCGTGAGACCCGCCCTCTCCCAATTGTTATTAATTTTTTGTCACATAAATAAAGTTGTTTTGTCTCGTGGTCGGTAGCAAAGAACGATTTACTTCAAATTTACAGACAATTCGTTATTCACCATGGACTATCGATTAAGCCATTAATCGCCGTGAGACCCGCCCTCTCCTAATTGTTATTAATTTTTTAAGGCACATAAATAAAGTTGTTTTGTCTCGTGGTCGGTAGCAAAGAACGATTTGCTTCAAATTTACAGACAATTCGTTATTCACCATGAACAATCGATTAAGCCATTCATCGCCGTGAGACCCGCCCTCTCCCAATTGTTATTAATTTTTTAAGGCGCATAAATAAAGTTGTTTTTTCTCGTGGTCGGTAGCAAGGAACGATTTGCTCCAAATTTACAGACAATTCGTTATCCACCATGGACAATCGATTAAGCCATTAATCGCCGTGAGACCCACCCTCTGCTACTTGTTATTAATTTTTTAAGGCGCATAAATAAAGTTGTTTTGTCTCGTGGTCGGTAGCAAAGAACGATTTGCTTCAAATTTGCAGACAATTCATAATTAACAATGGACAATGGAATAAGCCATTAATCGCCGTGAGACCCGCCCTCTCCTAATTGTTATTAATTTTTTAAGGCACATAAATAAAGTTGTTTTGTCTCGTGGTCGGTAGCAAAGCACGATTTGCTTCAAATTTACAGACAAATCGTTATTCACCATGGACAATCGATTAAGCCATTAATCGCCGTGAGACCCGCCCTCTCCCAATTGTTATTAATTTTTTAAGGCGCATAAATAAAGTTGTTTTTTCTCGTGGTCGGTAGCAAAGAAGGATTTGCTCCAAATTTACAGACAATTCGTTATCCACCATGGACAATCGATTAAGCCATTAATCGCCGTGGGACCCGCCCTCTCCTAATTGTTATTAATTTTTTAAGGCGCATAAATAAAGTTGTTTTGTCTCGTGGTCGGTAGCAAAGAACGATTTGCTTCAAATTTAGAGACAATTCGCTATTCACCATGGACAATCGATTAAGACGTTAATCGCCGTGAGACCCGCCCTCTCCTAATTGTTATTAATTTTTTAAGTCACAGAAATAAAGTTGTTTTGTCTCGTGGTCGGTAGCAAATAACGATTTGCTTCAAATATACGGACAATTCGTTATTCACCATGGACAATCGATTAAGCTATTAATCGCCGTGAGACCCGCCCTCTCCTAATTGTTATTAATTTTTTAAGGCGCATAAAAAAAGTTGTTTTGTCTAGTGGTCGGTAGCAAAGAACGATTTGCTTTAGATTTACAGACAATTCGTTATTCACCATGGACAATCGATAAAGCCATTAATCGCCGTGAGACCCGCCATCTCCTAATTGTTATTAACTTTTTAAGGCGCGTAAATAAAGTTGTTTTGTCTCGTGGTCGGTAGCAAAGAAGGATTTGCTTCAAATTTGCAGATAATTCGTTATTCACCATAGACAAGCGATTAAGCCATTAATCGCCGTGAGACCCGCCCTGTCCTAATTGTTATTAACTTTTTAAGGCGCCTAAATTAAGTTTTTTTGTCTCGTGGTCGGTAGCAAAGAACGATTTGCTTCAAATTTGCAAATAAGTCGTTATTCCCCATGGACAATCGATTAAGCCATTAATCGCCGTGAGACCCGCCATCTCCTAATTGTTATTAACTTTTTAAGGCGCGTAAATAAAGTTGTTTTGTCTCGTGGTCGGTAGCAAAGAACGATTTGCTGCAAATTTACAGACAATTCGTTATTCACCATGGACAAGCGATTAAGCCATTAATCGCCGTGAGACCCGCCCTTTCCTAATTGTTATTAATTTTTTAAGGCGCATAAATCAAGTTGTTTTGTCTCGTGGTCGGTAGCAAAGAACGATTTGCTTCAAATTTACAGACAATTCGTTATTCACCATGGACAATCGATTAAGCCATTAATCGCCGTGAGACCCGCCCTCTCCTAATTGTTATTAATTTTTTAAGGCAGATAAATAAAGTTGTTTTGTCTCGTGGTCGGTAGCAAAGAACGATTTGCTTAAAATTTACAGACAATTCGTTATTCACCATGGACAATCGATTAAGCCATTCATCGCCGTGAGACCCGCCCTCTCCCAATTGTTATTAATTTTTTAAGGCGCATAAATAAAGTTGTTTTTTCTCGTGGTCGGTAGCAAAGAACGATTTGCTCCAAATTTACAGACAATTCGTTATCCACCATGGACAATCGATTAAGCCATTAATCGCCGTGGGACCCGCCCTCTCCTAATTGTTATTAATTTTTTAAAGCGCATAAATAAAGTTGTTTTGTCTCGTGGTCGGTAGCAAAGAACGATTTGCTTCAAATTTGCAGACAATTCATTATTAACAATGGACAATGGATTAAGCCATTAATCGCCGTGAGACCCGCCCTCTCCTAATTGTTATTAATTTTTTAAGGCGCCTAAATAAAGTTGTTTTGTCTCGTTGTCGGTAGCAAAGAACGATTTGCTTCAAATTGGCAGATAATTCGTTATTCATCATGGACAATCGATTAAGCCATTAATCGCCGTGAGACCCGCCTTCTCCTAATTGTTATTAATTTTTTAATTCGCATCAATTAAGTTGTTTTGTCTCGTGGTCGGTAGCAAAGAACGATTTGCTTTAAATTTACAGACAATTCGTTATTCACCATGGACAATCGATTAAGCCATTCATCGCCGTGAGACCCGCCCTCTCCCAATTGTTATTAATTTTTTAAGGCGCATAAATAAAGTTGTTTTTTCTCGTGGTCGGTAGCAAAGAACGACTTGCTCCAAATTTACAGACAATTCGTTATTCACCATGGACAATCGATTAAGCCATTAATCGCCGTGAGACCCGCCCTTTCCTAATTGTTATTAATTTTTTAAGGCGCATAAATAAAGTTGTTTTGTCTCGTGGTCGGTAGCAAAGAACGATTTGCTCCAAATTTACAGACAATTCGTTATTCACCATGGACAATCGATTGAGACTTTCATCGCCGTGAGACCCGCCCTCTCCCAATTGTTATTAATTTTTTAAGGCGCATAAATAAAGTTGTTTTGTCTCGTGGTCGGTAGCAAAGAACGATTTGCTTCAAATTTAGAGACAATTCGCTATTCACCATGGACAATCGATTAAGCTGTTAATCGCCGTGAGACCCCCCCTCTCCTAATTGTTATTAATTTTTTAAGTCACGTAAGTTAAGTTGTTTTGTCTCGTGGTCGGTAGCAGAGATCGATTTGCTCCAAATTTACAGACAATTCGTTATTCACCATGGACAATCGATTAAGCCATTAATCGCCGTGAGACCCACCCTCTGCTATTTGTTATTAATTTTTTAAGGCGCATAAATAAAGTTGTTTTGTCTCGTGGTCGGTAGCAAAGAACGATTTGCTCCAAATTTACAGACAATTCGTTATCCACCATGGACAATCGATTAAGCCATTAATCGCCGTGGGACCCGCCCTCTCCTAATTGGTATTAATTTTTTAAGGCGCCTAAATAAAGTTGTTTTGTCTCGTTGTCGGTAGCAAAGAACGATTTGCTTCAAATTGGCAGATAATTCGTTATTCATCATGGACAATCGATTTAGCCATTAATCGCCGTGAGACCCGCCCTCTCCTAATTGTTATTAATTTTTTAAGTCGCATCAATAAAGTTGTTTTTTCTCGTGGTCGGTAGCAAAGAACGATTTGCTCCAAATTTACAGACAATTCGTTATTCACCATGGACAATCGATTAAGCCATTAATCGTCGTGAGACCCACCCTCTGCTATTTGTAATTAATTTTTTAAGGCGCATAAATAAAGTTGTTTTGTCTCGTGGTCGGTAGCAAATAACGATTTGCTTCAAATTTGCAGACAATTCATTATTAACAATGGACAATGGATTAAGCCATTAATCGCCGTGAGACCCGCCCTCTCCTAATTGTTATTAACTTTTTAAGTCGCATAAATAAAGTGTTTTTGTCTCGTTGTCGGTAGCATAGAACGATTTGCTTTAAATTTGCAGATAATTCGTTATACATCATGGACAATCGATTAAGCCATTAATCGCCGTGAGACCCGCCCTCTCCTAATTGTTATTAATTTTTTAAGTCGCATCAATAAAGTTGTTTTGTCTCGTGGTCGGTAGCAAAGAACGATTTGCTTCAAATTTGCAAATAATTCGTAATTCACCATGGACAATCGATTAAGCCATTAATCGCCGTGAGACCCGCCATCTCCTAATTGTTATTAACTTTTTAAGGCGCGTAAATAAAGTTGTTTTGTCTCGTGGTCGGTAGCAAAGAACGATTTGCTTCAAATTTGGAGCCAATTCATTATTAACCATGGACAATCGATTAAGCCATTAATCGCCGTGAGACCCGCCCTCTCCCAATTGTTATTAATTTTTTGTCACATAAATAAAGTTGTTTTGTCTCGTGGTCGGTAGCAAAGAACGATTTACTTCAAATTTACAGACAATTCGTTATTCACCATGGACAATCGATTAAGCCATTAATCGCCGTGAGACCCGCCCTCTCCTAATTGTTATTAATTTTTTAAGGCACATAAATAAAGTTGTTTTGTCTCGTGGTCGGTAGCAAAGAACGATTTGCTTCCAATTTACAGACAATTCGTTATTCACCATGGACAATCGAATAAGCCATTCATCGCCGTGAGTCCCGCCCTCTCCCAATTGTTATTAATTTTTTAAGGCGCATAAATAAAGTTGGTTTTTCTCGTGGTCGGTAGCAAAGAACGATTTGCTCCAAATTTACAGACAATTCGTTATCCACCATGGACAATCGATTAAGCCATTAATCGCCGTGGGACTCGCCCTCTCCTAATTGTTATTAATTTTTTAAGGCGCATAAATAAAGTTGTTTTGTCTCGTGGTCGGTAGCAAAGAACGATTTGCTTCAAATTTAGAGACAATTCGCTATTCACCATGGACAATCGATTAAGCTGTTAATCGCCGTGAGACCCCCCCTCTCCTAATTGTTATTAATTTTTTAAGTCACGTAAGTAAAGTTGTTTTGTCTCGTGGTCGGTAGCAAAGATCGATTTGCTCCAAATTTACAGACAATTCGTTATTTACCATGGACAATCGATTAAGCCATTAATCACCGTGAGACCCACCCTCTGCTACTTGTTATTAATTTTTTAAGGCGCATAAATAAAGTTGTTTTGTCTCGTGGTCGGTAGCAAAGAACGATTTGCTTAAAATTTGCAGACAATTCATTATTAACAATGGACAATGGATTAAGCCATTAATCGCCGTGAGACCCGCCCTCTCCTAATTGTTATTAATTTTTTAAGGCGCCTAAATAAAGTGTTTTTGTCTCGTGGTCGGTAGCAAAGAACGATTTGCTTCAAATTTGCAGATAATTCGTTATTCACCATGGACAATCGATTAAGCCATTAATCGCCGTGAGACCCGCCCTTTCCTAATTGTTATTAATTTTTTAAGTCGCATAAATAAAGTTGTTTTGTCTCGTGGTCGGTAGCAAAGAACGATTTGCTTCAAATTTACAGACAGTTCGTTATTCACCATAGACAATCGATTAAGCCATTAATCGCCGTGAGGCCCGCCTTCTCCCAATTGTTATTAATTTTTTAAGTCACATAAATAAAGTTGTTTTGTCTCGTGGTCGGTAGCAAAGAACGACTTGCTCCAAATTTACAGACAATTCGTTATTCACCATGGACAATCGATTAAGCCATTCATCGCCGTGAGACCCGCCCTTTCCTAATTGTTATTAATTTTGTAAGGCGCATAAATAAAGTTGTTTTGTCTCGAGGTCGGTAGCAAAGAACGATTTGCTTTAAATTTAGAGACAATTCGCTATTCACCATGGACAATCGATTAAGCTGTTAATCGCCGTGAGACCCCCCCTCTCCTAATTGTTATTAATTTTTTAAGTCACGTAAGTCAAGTTGTTTTGTCTCGTGGTCGGTAGCAAAGATCGATTTGCTCCAAATTTACAGACAATTCGTTATTCACTATGGACAATCGATTAAGCCATTAATCGCCGTGAGACCCACCCTCTGCTATTTGTTATTGATTTTTTAAGGCGCATAAATAAAGTTGTTTCGTCTCGTGGTCGGTAGCAAAGAACGATTTGCTTCAAATTTGCAGACAATTCATTATTAACAATGGACAATGGATTAAGCCATTAATCGCCGTGAGACCCGCCCTCTCCTAATTGTTATTAATTTTTTAAGGCGCCTAAATACAGTTGTTTTGTCTCGTGGTCGGTAGCAAAGAACGATTTGCTTCAAATTTGCAGATAATTCGTTAGTCATCATGGACAATCGATTAAGCCATTAATCGCCGTGAGACCCGCCCTCTCCTAATTGTTATTAATTTTTTATGGCGCATAAATAAAGTTGTTTTGTCTCGTGGTCGGTAGCAAAGAACGATTTGCTGCAAATTTACAGACAATTCGTTATTCACCATGGACAATCGATTAAGCCATTCATCGCCGTGAGACCCGCCCTCTCCCAATTGTTATTAATTTTTTAAGGCGCATAAATAAAGTTGTTTTGTCTCGTGGTCGGTAGCAAAGAACGATTTGCTTCAAATTTGCAGCCAATTCATTATTAACAATAGACAATCGATTAAGCCATTAATCGCCGTGAGACCCGCCCTCTCCTAATTGTTATTAATTTTTTAAGTCGCATAAATAAAGTTGTTTTGTCTCGTGGTCGGTAGCAAAGAACGATTTGCTCCAAATTTACAGACAATTCGTTATTCACCATGGACAATCGATTAAGCCATTAATCGTCGTGAGACCCACCCTCTGCTATTTGTTATTAATTTTTTAAGGCGCATAAATAAAGTTGTTTTGTCTCGTGGTCGGTAGCAAAGAACAATTTGCTTCAAATTTGCAGACAATTCATTATTAACAATGTACAATGGATTAAGTTATTAATCACCGTGAGACCCGCCCTCTCCCAATTGTTATTAATTTTTTAATTCACATAAATAAAGTTGTTTTGTCTCGTGGTCGGTAGCAAAGAACGATTTTCTTCAAATTTACAGACAATTCGTTATTCACCATGGACAATCGATTAATCCATTAATCGCCGTGAGACCCGCCCTCTCCTAATTGTTATTAATTTTTTAAGGCGCATAAATAAAGTTGTTTTGTCTCGTGGTCGGTAGCAAAGAACGATTTGCTGCAAATTTACAGACAATTCGTTATTCACCATGGACAATCTATTAAGCCATTCATCGCCGTGAGACCCGCCCTTTCCTAATTGTTATTAATTTTTTAATGCGCATAAATAAAGTTGTTTTGTCTCGAGGTCGGTAGCAAAGAACGATTTGCTTTAAATTTAGAGACAATTCGCTATTCACCATGGACAATCGATTAAGCTGTTAATCGCCGTGAGACCCCCCCTCTCCTAATTGTTATTAATTTTTTAAGTCACGTAAGTAAAGTTGTTTTGTCTCGTGGTCGGTAGCAAAGATCGATTTGCTCCAAATTTACAGACAATTCGTTATTCACTATGGACAATCGATTAAGCCATTAATCGCCGTGAGACCCACCCTCTGCTATTTGTTATTGATTTTTTAAGGCGCATAAATAAAGTTGTTTCGTCTCGTGGTCGGTAGCAAAGAACGATTTGCTTCAAATTTGCAGACAATTCATTATTAACAATGGACAATGGATTAAGCCATTAATCGCCGTGAGACCCGCCCTCTCCTAATTGTTATTAATTTTTTAAGGCGCCTAAATACAGTTGTTTTGTCTCGTGGTCGGTAGCAAAGAACGATTTGCTTCAAATTTGCAGATAATTCGTTAGTCATCATGGACAATCGATTAAGCCATTAATCGCCGTGAGACCCGCCCTCTCCTAATTGTTATTAATTTTTTATGGCGCATAAATAAAGTTGTTTTGTCTCGTGGTCGGTAGCAAAGAACGATTTGCTGCAAATTTACAGACAATTCGTTATTCACCATGGACAATCGATTAAGCCATTCATCGCCGTGAGACCCGCCCTCTCCCAATTGTTATTAATTTTTTAAGGCGCATAAATAAAGTTGTTTTGTCTCGTGGTCGGTAGCAAAGAACGATTTGCTTCAAATTTGCAGCCGATTCATTATTAACAATAGACAATCGATTAAGCCATTAATCGCCGTGAGACCCGCCCTCTCCTAATTGTTATTAATTTTTTAAGTCGGATAAATAAAGTTGTTTTGTCTCGTGGTCGGTAGCAAAGAACGATTTGCTCCAAATTTACAGACAATTCGTTATTCACCATGGACAATCGATTAAGCCATTAATCGTCGTGAGATCCACCCTCTGCTATTTGTTATTAATTTTTTAAGGCGCATAAATAAAGTTGTTTTGTCTCGTGGTCGGTAGCAAAGAACAATTTGCTTCAAATTTGCAGACAATTCATTATTAACAATGTACAATGGATTAAGTTATTAATCACCGTGAGACCCGCCCTCTCCCAATTGTTATTAATTTTTTAATTCACATAAATAAAGTTGTTTTGTCTCGTGGTCGGTAGCAAAGAACGATTTTCTTCAAATTTACAGACAATTCGTTATTCACCATGGACAATCGATTAAGCCATTAATCGCCGTGAGACCCGCCCTCTCCTAATTGTTATTAATTTTTTAAGGCGCATAAATAAAGTTGTTTTGTCTCGTGGTCGGTAGCAAAGAACGATTTGCTGCAAATTTACAGACAATTCGTTATTCACCATGGACAATCTATTAAGCCATTCATCGCCGTGAGACCCGCCCTTTCCTAATTGTTATTATCTTTTTAAGGCGCATAAATAAAGTTGTTTTGTCTCGAGGTCGGTAGCAAAGAACGATTTGCTTTAAATTTAGAGACAATTCGCTATTCACCATGGACAATCGATTAAGCTGTTAATCGCCGTGAGACCCCCCCACTCCTAATTGTTATTAATTTTTTAAGTCACGTAAGTAAAGTTGTTTTGTCTCGTGGTCGGTAGCAAAGATCGATTTGCTCCAAATTTACAGACAATTCGTTATTCACTATGGACAATCGATTAAGCCATTAATCGCCGTGAGACCCACCCTCTGCTATTTGTTATTGATTTTTTAAGGCGCATAAATAAAGTTGTTTCGTCTCGTGGTCGGTAGCAAAGAACGATTTGCTTCAAATTTGCAGACAATTCATTATTAACAATGGACAATGGATTAAGCCATTAATCGCCGTGAGACCCGCCCTCTCCTAATTGTTATTAATTTTTTAAGGCGCCTAAATACAGTTGTTTTGTCTCGTGGTCGGTAGCAAAGAACGATTTGCTTCAAATTTGCAGATAATTCGTTAGTCATCATGGACAATCGATTAAGCCATTAATCGCCGTGAGACCCGCCATCTCCTAATTGTTATTAATTTTTTATGGCGCATAAATAAAGTTGTTTTGTCTCGTGGTCGGTAGCAAAGAACGATTTGCTGCAAATTTACAGACAATTCGTTATTCACCATGGACAATCGATTAAGCCATTCATCGCCGTGAGACCCGCCCTCTCCCAATTGTTATTAATTTTTTAAGGCGCATAAATAAAGTTGTTTTGTCTCGTGGTCGGTAGCAAAGAACGATTTGCTTCAAATTTGCAGCCAATTCATTATTAACAATAGACAATCGATTAAGCCATTAATCGCCGTGAGACCCGCCCTCTCCTAATTGTTATTAATTTTTTAAGTCGCATAAATCAAGTTGTTTTGTCTCGTGGTCGGTAGCAAAGAACGATTTGCTCCAAATGTACAGACAATTCGTTATTCACCATGGACAATCGATTAAGCCATTAATCGTCGTGAGACCCACCCTCTGCTATTTGTTATTAATTTTTTAAGGCGCATAAATAAAGTTGTTTTGTCTCGTGGTCGGTAGCAAAGAACAATTTGCTTCAAATTTGCAGACAATTCATTATTAACAATGTACAATGGATTAAGTTATTAATCACCGTGAGACCCGCCCTCTCCCAATTGTTATTAATTTTTTAATTCACATAAATAAAGTTGTTTTGTCTCGTGGTCGGTAGCAAAGAACGATTTTCTTCAAATTTACAGACAGTTCGTTATTCACCATGGACAATCGATTAAGCCATTAATCGCCGTGAGACCCGCCCTCTCCTAATTGTTATTAATTTTTTAAGGCGCATAAATAAAGTTGTTTTGTCTCGTGGTCGGTAGCAAAGAACGATTTGCTGCAAATTTACAGACAATTCGTTATTCACCATGGACAATCTATTAAGCCATTCATCGTGGTGAGACCCGCCCTCTCCCAATTGTTATTAATTTTTTAAGGCGCATAAATAAAGTTGTTTTGTCTCGTGGTCGGTAGCAAAGAACGATTTACTTCAAATTTAGAGACAATTCGCTATTCACCATGGACAATCGATTAAGCTGTTAATCGCCGTGAGACCCCCCCTTCCCTAATTGTTATTAATTTTTTAAGTCACGTAAGTAAAGTTATTTTGTCTCGTGGTCGGTAGCACTGATCGATTTGCTCCAAATTTACAGACAATTCGTTATTCACCATGGACAATCGATTAAGCCATTAATCGCCGTGAGACCCACCCTCTGCTACTTGTTATTAATTTTTTAAGGCGCAAAAATAAAGTTGTTTTGTCTCGTGGTCGGTAGCAAAGAACGATTTGCTTCAAATTTGCAGACAATTCATTATTAACAATGGACAATCGATTAAGCCATTAATCGCCGTGAGACCCGCCCTCTCCTAATTGTTATTAATTTTTTAAGTCACATAAATAAAGTTGTTTTGTCTCGTGGTCGGTAGCAAAGAAAGACTTGGTCCAAATTTACAGTCAATTCGTTATTCACCATGGACAATCGATTAAGCCATTAATCGCCGTGAGACCCGCCCTCTCCTAATTGTCATTAACTTTTTAAAGCGCCTAAATAAAGTTGTTTTGTCTCGTGGTCGGTAGCAAAGAACGATTTGCTTCAAATTTGCAGCCAATTCATTATTACCAATGGACAATCGATTAAGCCATTAATCGCCGTGAGACCCGCCCTCTCCTAATTGTTATTAATTTTTAAAGGCGCATAAATAAAGTTGTTTTGTCTCGTGGTCGGTAGCAAAGAACGATTTGCTCCAAATTTACAGACAATTCGTTATTCACCATGGACAATCGATTAAGCCATTAATCGCCGTGAGACCCGCCCTCTCTTAATTGTTATTAATTTTTTAAGGCGCATAAATCAAGTTGTTTTGTCTCGTGGTCGGTAGCAAAGAACGATTTGCTTCAAATTTGCAGCCAATTCATTATCAAAAATGGACAATCGATTAAGCCATTAATCGCCGTGAGACCCGCCCTCTCCTAATTGTTATTAATTTTTTAAGTCGCATAAATAAAGTTGTTTTGGCTCGTGGTCGGTAGCAAAGAACGATTTGTTTCAAATTTACAGACAGTTCGTTATTCACCATGGACAATCGATTAAGCCATTAATCGCGGTGAGACCCGCCCTCTCCCAATTGTTATTAACTTTTTAAGTCACATAAATAAAGTTGTTTTTTCTCGTGGTCGGTAGCAAAGAACGATTTGCTCCAAATTTACAGACAATTCGTTATTCACCATGGACAATCGATTAAGCCATTAATCGTCGTGAGACCCGCCCTGTCCTAATTGTTATTAACTTTTTAAGGCGCCTAAATAAAGTTGTTTTGTCTCGTGGTCGGTAGCAAAGAACGATTTGCTTCAAATTTGCAAATAATTCGTTATTCACCATGGACAATCGATTAAGCCATTAATCGCCGTGAGACCCGCCATCTCCTAATTGTTATTAACTTTTTAAGGCGCGTAAATAAAGTTGTTTTGTCTCGTGGTCGGTAGCAAAGAACGATTTGCTACAAATTTGCAGATCATTCGTTATTCACCATAGACAAGCGATTAAGCCATTAATCGCCGTGAGACCCGCCCTGTCCTAATTGTTATTAACTTTTTAAGGCGCCTAAATAAAGTTGTTTTGTCTCGTGGTCGGTAGCAAAGAACGATTTGCTTCAAATTTGCAAATAATTCGTTATTTACCATGGACAATCGATTAAGCCATTAATCGCCGTGAGACCCGCCATCTCCTAATTGTTATTAACTTTTTAAGGCGCGTAAATAAAGTTGCTTTGTCTCGTGGTCGGTAGCGAAGAACGATTTGCTTCAAATTTGCAGATAATTCGTTATTCACCATAGACAAGCGATTAAGCCATTAATCGCCGTGAGACCCACCCTCTCCTAATTGTTATTAACTTTTTAAGGCGCGTAAATAAAGTTGTTTTGTCTCGTGGTCGGTAGCAAAGAACGATTTGCTTCAAATTTGCAGATAATTCGTTATTCACCATGGACAAGCGATTAAGCCATTAATCGCCGTGAGACCCGCCCTTTCCTAATTGTTATTAATTTTTTAACGCGCATAAATCAAGTGGTTTTGTCTCGTGGTCGGTAGCAAAGAACGATTTGCTTCAAATTTGGAGCCAATTCATTATTAACCATGGACAATCGATTAAGCCATTAATCGCCGTGAGACCCGCCCTCTCCTAATTGTTATTAATTTTTTAAGGCGCATAAATAAAGTTGTTTTGTCTCGTGGTCGGTAGCAAAGAACGATTTGCTGCAAATTTACAGACAATTCGTTATTCACCATGGACAATCTATTAAGCCATTCATCGTGGTGAGACCCGCCCTCTCCCAATTGTTATTAATTTTTTAAGGCGCATAAATAAAGTTGTTTTGTCTCGTGGTCGGTAGCAAAGAACGATTTACTTCAAATTTAGAGACAATTCGCTATTCACCATGGACAATCGATTAAGCTGTTAATCGCCGTGAGACCCCCCCTTCCCTAATTGTTATTAATTTTTTAAGTCACGTAAGTAAAGTTATTTTGTCTCGTGGTCGGTAGCACTGATCGATTTGCTCCAAATTTACAGACAATTCGTTATTCACCATGGACAATCGATTAAGCCATTAATCGCCGTGAGACCCACCCTCTGCTACTTGTTATTAATTTTTTAAGGCGCAAAAATAAAGTTGTTTTGTCTCGTGGTCGGTAGCAAAGAACGATTTGCTTCAAATTTGCAGACAATTCATTATTAACAATGGACAATCGATTAAGCCATTAATCGCCGTGAGACCCGCCCTCTCCTAATTGTTATTAATTTTTTAAGTCACATAAATAAAGTTGTTTTGTCTCGTGGTCGGTAGCAAAGAAAGACTTGGTCCAAATTTACAGTCAATTCGTTATTCACCATGGACAATCGATTAAGCCATTAATCGCCGTGAGACCCGCCCTCTCCTAATTGTCATTAACTTTTTAAGGCGCCTAAATAAAGTTGTTTTGTCTCGTGGTCGGTAGCAAAGAACGATTTGCTTCAAATTTGCAGCCAATTCATTATTACCAATGGACAATCGATTAAGCCATTAATCGCCGTGAGACCCGCCCTCTCCTAATTGTTATTAATTTTTAAAGGCGCATAAATAAAGTTGTTTTGTCTCGTGGTCGGTAGCAAAGAACGATTTGCTCCAAATTTACAGACAATTCGTTATTCACCATGGACAATCGATTAAGCCATTAATCGCCGTGAGACCCGCCCTCTCTTAATTGTTATTAATTTTTTAAGGCGCATAAATCAAGTTGTTTTGTCTCGTGGTCGGTAGCAAAGAACGATTTGCTTCAAATTTGCAGCCAATTCATTATCAAAAATGGACAATCGATTAAGCCATTAATCGCCGTGAGACCCGCCCTCTCCTAATTGTTATTAATTTTTTAAGTCGCATAAATAAAGTTGTTTTGGCTCGTGGTCGGTAGCAAAGAACGATTTGTTTCAAATTTACAAACAGTTCGTTATTCACCATGGACAATCGATTAAGCCATTAATCGCGGTGAGACCCGCCCTCTCCCAATTGTTATTAATTTTTTAAGTCACATAAATAAAGTTGTTTTTTCTCGTGGTCGGTAGCAAAGAACGATTTGCTCCAAATTTACAGACAATTCGTTATTCACCATGGACAATCGATTAAGCCATTAATCGTCGTGAGACCCGCCCTGTCCTAATTGTTATTAACTTTTTAAGGCGCCTAAATAAAGTTGTTTTGTCTCGTGGTCGGTAGCAAAGAACGATTTGCTTCAAATTTGCAAATAATTCGTTATTCACCATGGACAATCGATTAAGCCATTAATCGCCGTGAGACCCGCCATCTCCTAATTGTTATTAACTTTTTAAGGCGCGTAAATAAAGTTGTTTTGTCTCGTGGTCGGTAGCAAAGAACGATTTGCTACAAATTTGCAGATCATTCGTTATTCACCATAGACAAGCGATTAAGCCATTAATCGCCGTGAGACCCGCCCTGTCCTAATTGTTATTAACTTTTTAAGGCGCCTAAATAAAGTTGTTTTGTCTCGTGGTCGGTAGCAAAGAACGATTTGCTTCAAATTTGCAAATAATTCGTTATTCACCATGGACAATCGATTAAGCCATTAATCGCCGTGAGACCCGCCATCTCCTAATTGTTATTAACTTTTTAAGGCGCGTAAATAAAGTTGCTTTGTCTCGTGGTCGGTAGCAAAGAACGATTTGCTTCAAATTTGCAGATAATTCGTTATTCACCATAGACAAGCGATTAAGCCATTAATCGCCGTGAGACCCACCCTCTCCTAATTGTTATTAACTTTTTAAGGCGCGTAAATAAAGTTGTTTTGTCTCGTGGTCGGTAGCAAAGAACGATTTGCTTCAAATTTGCAGATAATTCGTTATTCACCATGGACAAGCGATTAAGCCATTAATCGTCGTGAGACCCGCCCTTTCCTAATTGTTATTAATTTTTTAACGCGCATAAATCAAGTGGTTTTGTCTCGTGGTCGGTAGCAAAGAACGATTTGCTTCAAATTTGGAGCCAATTCATTATTAACCATGGACAATCGATTAAGCCATTAATCGCCGTGAGACCCGCCCTCTCCCAATTGTTATTAATTTTTTGTCACATAAATAAAGTTGTTTTGTCTCGTGGTCGGTAGCAAAGAACGATTTACTTCAAATTTACAGACAATTCGTTATTCACCATGGACTATCGATTAAGCCATTAATCGCCGTGAGACCCGCCCTCTCCTAATTGTTATTAATTTTTTAAGGCACATAAATAAAGTTGTTTTGTCTCGTGGTCGGTAGCAAAGAACGATTTGCTTCAAATTTACAGACAATTCGTTATTCACCATGAACAATCGATTAAGCCATTCATCGCCGTGAGACCCGCCCTCTCCCAATTGTTATTAATTTTTTAAGGCGCATAAATAAAGTTGTTTTTTCTCGTGGTCGGTAGCAAGGAACGATTTGCTCCAAATTTACAGACAATTCGTTATCTACCATGGACAATCGATTAAGCCATTAGTCGCCGTGAGACCCGCCCGCTCCTAATTGTTATTAATTTTTTAAGGCGCATAAATAAAGTTGTTTTGTCTCGTGGTCGGTAGCAAAGAACGATTTGCTTCAAATTTGCAGACAATTCATAATTAACAATGGACAATGGATTAAGCCATTAATCGCCGTGAGACCCGCCCTCTCCTAATTGTTATTAATTTTTTAAGGCACATAAATAAAGTTGTTTTGTCTCGTGGTCGGTAGCAAAGAACGATTTGCTTCAAATTTACAGACAATTCGTTATTCACCATGGACAATCGATTAAGCCATTCATCGCCGTGAGACCCGCCCTCTCCCAATTGTTATTAATTTTTTAAGGCGCATAAATAAAGTTGTTTTTTCTCGTGGTCGGTAGCAAAGAAAGATTTGCTCCAAATTTACAGACAATTCGTTATCCACCATGGACAATCGATTAAGCCATTAATCGCCGTGGGACCCGCCCTCTCCTAATTGTTATTAATTTTTTAAGGCGCATAAATAAAGTTGTTTTGTCTCGTGGTCGGTAGCAAAGAACGATTTGCTTCAAATTTAGAGACAATTCGCTATTCACCATGGACAATCGATTAAGCCGTTAATCGCCGTGAGACCCGCCGTCTCCTAATTGTTATTAATTTTTTAAGTCACATAAATAAAGTTGTTTTGTCTCGTGGTCGGTAGCAAAGAACGATTTGCTTCAAATATACGGACAATTCGTTATTCACCATGGACAATCGATTAAGCCATTAATCGCCGTGAGACCCGCCCTCTCCTAATTGTTATTAATTTTTTAAGGCGCATAAATAAAGTTGTTTTGTCTTGTGGTCGGTAGCAAATAACGATTTGCTTTAAATTTACAGACAATTCGTTATTCACCATGGACAATCGATTAAGCCATTAATCGCCGTGAGGCCCGCCATCTCCCAATTGTTATTAATTTTTTAAGTCACATGAATAAAGTTGTTTTGTCTCGTGGTCGGTAGCAAAGAACGATTTGCATCAAATTTACAGACAATTCGTTATTCACCATGGATAATCGATTAAGCCATTCATCGCCGTGAGACCCGCCCTCTCCCAATTGTTATTAATTTTTTAAGGCGCATAAATAAAGTTGTTTTTTCTCGTGGTCGGTAGCAAAGAACAATTTGCTCCAAATTTACAGACAATTCGTTATTCACCATGGACAATCGATTAAGCCATTAATCGCCGTGAGACCCACCCTCTGCTATTTGTTATTCATTTTTTAAGGCGCATAAATAAAGTTGTTTTGTCTCGTGGTCGGTAGCAAAGAACGATTTGCTTCAAATTTGCAGCCAATTCATTATTAACAATGGACAATCGATTAAGCCATTAATCGCCGTGAGACCCGCCCTCTCCCAATTGTTATTAATTTTTTAAGTCACATAAATAAAGTTGTTTTGTCTCGTGGTCGGTAGCAAAGAAAGACTTGCTCCAAATTTACAGACAATTCGTTATTCACCATGGACAATCGTCTAAGCCATTAATCGCCGTGAGACCCGCCCTCTCCTAATTGTCATTAACTTTTTAAGGCGCCTAAATAAAGTTGTTTTGTCTCGTGGTCGGTAGCAAAGAACGATTTGCTTCAAATTTGCAGCCAATTCATTATTACCAATGAACAATCGATTAAGCCATTAATCGCCGTGAGACCCGCCCTCTCCTAATTGTTATTAATTTTTAAAGGCGCATAAATAAAGTTGTTTTGTCTCGTGGTCGGTAGCAAAGAACGATTTGCTGCAAATTTACAGACAATTCGTTATTCACCATGGACAATCGATTAAGCCATTCATCGCCGTGAGACCCGCCCTCTCTTAATTGTTATTAATTTTTTAAGGCGCATAAATCAAGTTGTTTTGTCTCGTGGTCGGTAGCAAAGAACGATTTGCTTCAAATTTGCAGCCAATTCATTATCAAAAATGAACAATCGATTAAGCCACTAATCGCCGTGAGACCCGCCCTCTCCTAATTGTTATTAATTTTTTAAGTCGCATAAATAAAGTTGTTTTGGCTCGTGGTCGGTAGCAAAGAACGATTTGTTTCAAATTTACAGACAGTTCGTTATTCACCATGGACAATCGATTAAGCCATTAATCGCGGTGAGACCCGCCCTCTCCCAATTGTTATTAATTTTTTAAGTCACATAAATAAAGTTGTTTTTTCTCGTGGTCGGTAGCAAAGAACGATTTGCTCCAAATTTACAGACAATTCGTTATTCACCATGGACAATCGATTAAGCCATTAATCGTCGTGAGACCCGCCCTGTCCTAATTGTTATTAACTTTTTAAGGCGCCTAAATAAAGTTGTTTTGTCTCGTGGTCGGTAGCAAAGAACGATTTGCTTCAAATTTGCAAATAATTCGTTATTCACCATGGACAATCGATTAAGCCATTAATCGCCGTGAGACCCGCCATCTCCTAATTGTTATTAACTTTTTAAGGCGCGTAAATAAAGTTGTTTTGTCTCGTGGTCGGTAGCAAAGAACGATTTGCTACAAATTTGCAGATCATTCGTTATTCACCATAGACAAGCGATTAAGCCATTAATCGCCGTGAGACCCACCCTCTCCTAATTGTTATTAACTTTTTAAGGCGCGTAAATAAAGTTGTTTTGTCTCGTGGTCGGTAGCAAAGAACGATTTGCTTCAAATTTGCAGATAATTCGTTATTCACCATGGACAAGCGATTAAGCCATTAATCGCCGTGAGACCCGCCCTTTCCTAATTGTTATTAATTTTTTAACGCGCATAAATCAAGTGGTTTTGTCTCGTGGTCGGTAGCAAAGAACGATTTGCTTCAAATTTGGAGCCAATTCATTATTAACCATGGACAATCGATTAAGCCATTAATCGCCGTGAGACCCGCCCTCTCCCAATTGTTATTAATTTTTTGTCACATAAATAAAGTTGTTTTGTCTCGTGGTCGGTAGCAAAGAACGATTTACTTCAAATTTACAGACAATTCGTTATTCACCATGGACTATCGATTAAGCCATTAATCGCCGTGAGACCCGCCCTCTCCTAATTGTTATTAATTTTTTAAGGCACATAAATAAAGTTGTTTTGTCTCGTGGTCGGTAGCAAAGAACGATTTGCTTCAAATTTACAGACAATTCGTTATTCACCATGAACAATCGATTAAGCCATTCATCGCCGTGAGACCCGCCCTCTCCCAATTGTTATTAATTTTTTAAGGCGCATAAATAAAGTTGTTTTTTCTCGTGGTCGGTAGCAAGGAACGATTTGCTCCAAATTTACAGACAATTCGTTATCTACCATGGACAATCGATTAAGCCATTAATCGCCGTGAGACCCACCCTCTGCTACTTGTTATTAATTTTTTAAGGCGCATAAATAAAGTTGTTTTGTCTCGTGGTCGGTAGCAAAGAACGATTTGCTTCAAATTTGCAGACAATTCATAATTAACAATGGACAATGGATTAAGCCATTAATCGCCGTGAGACCCGCCCTCTCCTAATTGTTATTAATTTTTTAAGGCACATAAATAAAGTTGTTTTGTCTCGTGGTCGGTAGCAAAGAACGATTTGCTTCAAATTTACAGACAATTCGTTATTCACCATGGACAATCGATTAAGCCATTCATCGCCGTGAGACCCGCCCTCTCCCAATTGTTATTAATTTTTTAAGGCGCATAAATAAAGTTGTTTTTTCTCGTGGTCGGTAGCAAAGAACGATTTGCTCCAAATTTACAGACAATTCGTTATCCACCATGGACAATCGATTAAGCCATTAATCGCCGTGGGACCCGCCCTCTCCTAATTGTTATTAATTTTTTAAGGCGCATAAATAAAGTTGTTTTGTCTCGTGGTCGGTAGCAAAGAACGATTTGCTTCAAATTTAGAGACAATTCGCTATTCACCATGGAAAATCGATTAAGCCGTTAATCGCCGTGAGACCCGCCGTCTCCTAATTGTTATTAATTTTTTAAGTCACATAAATAAAGTTGTTTTATCTCGTGGTCGGTAGCAAAGAACGATTTGCTTCAAATATACGGACAATTCGTTATTCACCATGGACAATCGATTAAGCCATTAATCGCCGTGAGACCCGCCCTCTCCTAATTGTTATTAATTTTTTAAGGCGCATAAATAAAGTTGTTTTGTCTTGTGGTCGGTAGCAAAGAACGATTTGCTTTAAATTTACAGACAATTCGTTATTCACCATGGACAATCGATTAAGCCATTAATCGCCGTGAGGCCCGCCATCTCCCAATTGTTATTAATTTTTTAAGTCACATGAATAAAGTTGTTTTGTCTCGTGGTCGGTAGCAAAGAACGATTTGCATCAAATTTACAGACAATTCGTTATTCACCATGTATAATCGATTAAGCCATTCATCGCCGTGAGACCCGCCCTCTCCCAATTGTTATTAATTTTTTAAGGCGCATAAATAAAGTTGTTTTTTCTCGTGGTCGGTAGCAAAGAACAATTTGCTCCAAATTTACAGACAATTCGTTATTCACCATGGACAATCGATTAAGCCATTAATCGCCGTGAGACCCACCCTCTGCTATTTGTTATTCATTTTTTAAGGCGCATAAATAAAGTTGTTTTGTCTCGTGGTCGGTAGCAAAGAACGATTTGCTTCAAATTTGCAGCCAATTCATTATTAACAATGGACAATCGATTAAGCCATTAATCGCCGTGAGACCCGCCCTCTCCCAATTGTTATTAATTTTTTAAGTCACATAAATAAAGTTGTTTTGTCTCGTGGTCGGTAGCAAAGAAAGACTTGCTCCAAATTTACAGACAATTCGTTATTCACCATGGACAATCGATTAAGCCATTAATCGCCGTGAGACCCGCCCTCTCCTAATTGTCATTAACTTTTTAAGGCGCCTAAATAAAGTTGTTTTGTCTCGTGGTCGGTAGCAAAGAACGATTTGCTTCAAATTTGCAGCCAATTCATTATTACCAATGAACAATCGATTAAGCCATTAATCGCCGTGAGACCCGCCCTCTCCTAATTGTTATTAATTTTTAAAGGCGCATAAATAAAGTTGTTTTGTCTCGTGGTCGGTAGCAAAGAACGATTTGCTGCAAATTTACAGACAATTCGTTATTCACCATGAACAATCGATTAAGCCATTCATCGCCGTGAGACCCGCCCTCTCCTAATTGTTATTAATTTTTTAAGTCGCATAAATAAAGTTGTTTTGTCTCGTGGTCGGTAGCAAAGAACGATTTGCTTCAAATTTACAGACAGTTCGTTATTCACCATGGACAATCGATTAAGCCATTAATCGCCGTGAGGCCCGCCCTCTCCCAATTGTTATTAATTTTTTAAGTCACATAAATAAAGTTGTTTTGTCTCGTGGTCGGTAGCAAAGAACGATTTGCTTCAAATTTAGAGACAATTCATTATTCACCATGGACAATCGATTTAGCCATTAATCGCCGTCAGACCCGCCCTCTCCTAATTGTTATTAATTTTTTAAGGCGCATAAATAAAATTGTTTTGTCTCGTGGTCGGTAGCAAAGAACGATTTGCTTCAAATTTACAGACAATTCGTTATTCACCATGGACAATCGATTAAGCCATTCATAGCCGTGAGACCCGCCCTCTCCCAATTGTTATTAATTTTTTAAGGCGCATAAATAAAGTTGTTTTTTCTCGTGTTCGGTAGCAAAGAACGATTTGCTCCAAATTTACAGACAATTCGTTATTCACCATGGACAATCGATTAAGCCATTAATCGTCGTGAGACCCACCCTCTGCTATTTGTTATTAATTTTTTAAGGGGCATAAATAAAGTTGTTTTGTCTCGTGGTCGGTAGCAAAGAACACTATGCTTCAAATTTTCAGACAATTCATTATTAACAATGTACAATGGATTAAGCCATTAATCACCGTGAGACCGGCCCTCTTCCAATTGTTATTAATTTTTTAATTCACATAAATAAAGTTGTTTTGTGTCGTGGTCGGTAGCAAAGAACGATTTTCTTCAAATTTACAGACAATTCGTTATTCACCATGGACAATCGATTAAGCCATTAATCGCCGTGAGACCCGCCCTCTCCTAATTGTTATTAATTTTTTAAGGCGCATAAATAAAGTTGTTTTGTCTCGTGGTCGGTAGCAAAGAACGATTTACTTCAAATTTAGAGACAATTCGCTATTCACCATGGACAATCGATTAAGCTGTTAATCGCCGTGAGACCCCCCCTCTCCTAATTGTTATTAATTTTTTAAGTCACCTAAGTTAAGTTGTTTTGTCTTGTGGTCGGTAGCAAAGATCGATTTGCTCCAAATTTACAGACAATACGTTATTCACCATGGACAATCGATTAAGCCATTAATCGCCGTGAGACCCACCCTCTGCTATTTGTTATTAATTTTTTAAGGCGCATAAATAAAGTTGTTTTGTCTCGTGGTCGGTAGCAAAGAACGATTTGCTTCAAATTTGCAGACAATTCATTATTAACAATGGACAATGGATTAAGCCATTAATCGCCGTGAGACCCGCCCTCTCCTAATTGTTATTAATTTTTTAAGGCGCCTAAATAAACTGTTTTTTTCTCGTTGTCGGTAGCATAGAACGATTTGCTTCAAATTTGCAGATAATTCGTTATTCACCATGGACAATCGATTAAGCCATTCATCGCCGTGAGACCCGCCCTCTCCCAATTGTTATTAATTTTTTAAGGCGCATAAATAAAGTTGTTTCGTCTCGTGGTCGGTAGCAAAGAACGATTTGCTTCAAATTTGCAGCCAATTCATTATTAACAATAGACAATCGATTAAGCCATTAATCGCCGTGAGACCCGCCCTCTCCTAATTGTTATTAATTTTTTAAGTCGCATAAATAAAGTTGTTTTGTCTCGTGGTCGGTAGCAAAGAACGATTTGCTCCAAATGTACAGACAATTCGTTATTCACCATGGACAATCGATTAAGCCATTAATCGTCGTGAGACCCACCCTCTGCTATTTGTTATTAATGTTTTAAGGCGCATAAATAAAGTTGTTTTGTCTCGTGGTCGGTAGCAAAGAACAATTTGCTTCAAATTTGCAGACAATTCATTATTAACAATGTACAATGGATTAAGTTATTAATCACCGTGAGACCCGCCCTCTCCCAATTGTTATTAATTTTTTAATTCACATAAATAAAGTTGTTTTGTCTCGTGGTCGGTAGCAAAGAACGATTTTCTTCAAATTTACAGACAATTCGTTATTCACCATGGACAATCGATTAAGCCATTAATCGCCGTGATACCCGCCCTCTCCCAATTGTTATTAATTTTTTAAGGCGCATAAATAAAGTTGTTTTGTCTCGTGGTCGGTAGCAAAGAACGATTTACCTCAAATTTAGAGACAATTCGCTATTCACCATGGACAATCGATTAAGCTGTTAATCGCCGTGAGACCCCCCTCTCCTAATTGTTATTAATTTTTTAAGTCACGTAAGTAAAGTTATTTTGTCTCGTGGTCGGTAGCACTGATCGATTTGCTCCAAATTTACAGACAATTCGTTATTCACCATGGACAATCGATTAAGCCATTAATCGCCGTGAGACCCACCCTCTGCTACTTGTTATTAATTTTTTAATGCGCAAAAATAAAGTTGTTTTGTCTCGTGGTCGGTAGCAAAGAACGATTTGCTTCAAATTTGCAGACAATTCGTTATTCACCATGGACAATCGATTAAGCCATTAATCGCCGTGAGACCCACCCTCTGCTATTTGTTATTAATTTTTTAAGGCGCATAAATAAAGTTGTTTTGTCTCGTGGTCGGTAGCAAAGAACGATTTGCTTCAAATTTGCAGACAATTCATTATTAACAATGGACAATGGATTAAGCCATTAATCGCCGTGAGACCCGCCCTCTCCTAATTGGTTTTAATTTTTTAAGGCTCCTAAATAAAGTGTTTTTGTCTCGTGGTCGGTAGCAAAGAACGATTTGCTGCAAATTTACAGACAATTCGTTATTCACCATGGACAATCGATTAAGCCATTCATCGCCGTGAGACCCGCCCTCTCCCAATTGTTATTAATTTTTTAAGGCGCATAAATAAAGTTGTTTTTTCTCGTGGTCGGTAGCAAAGAACGATTTGCTCCAAATTTACAGACAATCCGTTATTCACCATGGACAATCGATTAAGCCATTAATCGCCGTGAGACCCACCCTCTGCTATTTGTTATTCATTTTTTAAGGCGCATAAATAAAGTTGTTTTGTCTCGTGGTCGGTAGCAAAGAACCATTTGCTTCAAATTTGCAGCCAATTCATTATTAACAATGGACAATCGATTAAGCCATTAATCGCCGTGAGACCCGCCCTCTCCCAATTGTTATTAATTTTTTAAGTCACATAAATAAAGTTGTTTTGTCTCGTGGTCGGTAGCAAAGAAAGACTTGGTCCAAATTTACAGACAATTCGTTATTCACCATGGACAATCGATTAAGCCATTAATCGCCGTGAGACCCGCCCTCTCCTAATTGTCATTAACTTTTTAAGGCGCCTAAATAAAGTTGTTTTGTCTCGTGGTCGGTAGCAAAGAACGATTTGCTTCAAATTTGCAGCCAATTCATTATTACCAATGGACAATCGATTAAGCCATTAATCGCCGTGAGACCCGCCCTCTCCTAATTGTTATTAATTTTTAAAGGCGCATAAATAAAGTTGTTTTGTCTCGTGGTCGGTAGCAAAGAACGATTTGCTCCAAATTTACAGACAATTCGTTATTCACCATGGACAATCGATTAAGCCATTAATCGCCGTGAGACCCGCCCTCTCTTAATTGTTATTAATTTTTTAAGGCGCATAAATCAAGTTGTTTTGTCTCGTGGTCGGTAGCAAAGAACGATTTGCTTCAAATTTGCAGCCAATTCATTATCAAAAATGGACAATCGATTAAGCCATTAATCGCCGTGAGACCCGCCCTCTCCTAATTGTTATTAATTTTTTAAGTCGCATAAATAAAGTTGTTTTGGCTCGTGGTCGGTAGCAAAGAACGATTAGTTTCAAATTTACAGACAGTTCGTTATTCACCATGGACAATCGATTAAGCCATTAATCGCGGTGAGACCCGCCCTCTCCCAATTGTTATTAATTTTTTAAGTCACATAAATAAAGTTGTTTTTTCTCGTGGTCGGTAGCAAAGAACGATTTGCTCCAAATTTACAGACAATTCGTTATTCACCATGGACAATCGATTAAGCCATTAATCGTCGTGAGACCCGCCCTGTCCTAATTGTTATTAACTTTTTAAGGCGCCTAAATAAAGTTGTTTTGTCTCGTGGTCGGTAGCAAAGAACGATTTGCTTCAAATTTGCAAATAATTCGTTATTCACCATGGACAATCGATTAAGCCATTAATCGCCGTGAGACCCGCCATCTCCTAATTGTTATTAACTTTTTAAGGCGCGTAAATAAAGTTGTTTTGTCTCGTGGTCGGTAGCAAAGAACGATTTGCTACAAATTTGCAGATAATTCGTTATTCACCATAGACAAGCGATTAAGCCATTAATCGCCGTGAGACCCACCCTCTCCTAATTGTTATTAACTTTTTAAGGCGCGTAAATAAAGTTGTTTTGTCTCGTGGTCGGTAGCAAAGAACGATTTGCTTCAAATTGGCAGATAATTCGTTATTCACCATGGACAAGCGATTAAGCCATTAATCGCCGTGAGACCCGCCCTTTCCTAATTGTTATTAATTTTTTAACGCGCATAAATCAAGTTGTTTTGTCTCGTGGTCGGTAGCAAATAACGATTTGCTTCAAATTTGCAGACAATTCATTATTAACAATGGACAATGGATTAAGCCATTAATCGCCGTGAGACCCGCCCTCACCTAATTGTTATTAACTTTTTAAGGCGCCTAAATAAAGTTGTTTTGTCTCGTGGTCGGTAGCAAAGAACGATTTGCTTCAAATTTGCAGATAATTCGTTATTCACCATGGACAATCGATTAAGCCATAAATCGCCGTGAGACCCGCCCTTTCCTAATTGTTATTAATTTTTTAAGTCGCATAAATAAAGTTGTTTTGTCTCGTGGTCGGTAGCAAAGAACGATTTGCTTCAAATTTACAGACAGTTCGTTATTCACCATGGACAATCGATTAAGCCATTAATCGCCGTGAGGCTCGCCTTCTCCCAATTGTTATTAATTTTTTAAGTCACATAAATAAAGTTGTTTCGTCTCGTGGTCGGTAGCAAAGAACGACTTGCTCCAAATTTACAGACAATTCGTTATTCACCATGGACAATCGATTAAGCCATTAATCGCCGTGAGACCCGCCCTCTCCTAATTGTTATTAATTTTTTTAATTGCATAAATAAAGTTGTTTTGTCTCGTGGTCGGTAGCAAAAAACGATTTGCTTTAAATTTACAGACAGTTCGTTATTCACCATGGGCAATCGATTAAGCCATTAATCGCCGTGAGGCCCGCCCTCTCCCAATTGTTATTAATTTTTTAAGTCACATAAATAAAGTTGTTTTGTCTCGTGGTCGGTAGCAAAGAACGATTTGCTTCAAATATACAGACAATTCGTTATTCACCATGGACAATCGATTAAGCCATTAATCGCCGTGAGACCCGCCCTCTCCTAATTGTTATTAATTTTTAAGGCGCATAAATAAAGTTGTTTTGTCTCGTGGTCGGTAGCAAAGAACGATTTGCTTTAAATTTACAGACAATTCGTTATTCACCATGGACAATCGATTAAGCCATTAATCGCCGTGAGGCCCGCCCTCTCCCAATTGTTATTAATTTTTTAAGTCACATAAATAAAGTTGTTTTGTCTCGTGGTCGGTAGCAAAGAACGGTTTGCTTCAAATTTGCAGACAATTCGTTATTCACCATGGACAATTGATTAAGCCATTAATCGCCGTGAGACCCGCCCTGTCCTAATTGTTATTAACTTTTAAAGGCGCCTAAATAAAGTTGTTTTGTCTCGTGGTCGGTAGCAAAGAACGATTTGCTTCAAATTTGCAAATAATTCGTTATTCACCATGGACAATCGATTAAGCCATTAATCGCCGTGAGACCCGCCATCTCCTAATTGTTATTAACTTTTTAAGGCGCGTAAATAAAGTTGTTTTGTCTCTTGGTCGGTAGCAAAAAACGATTTGCTTCAAATTTGCAGATAATTCGTTATTCACCATAGACAAGCGATTAAGCCATTAATCGCCGTGAGACCCGCCCTCTCCTAATTGTTATTAACTCTTTAAGGCGCGTAAATAAAGTTGTTTTGTCTCGTGTTCGGTAGCAAAGAACGATTTGCTTTAAATTTGCAGATAATTCGTTATTCACCATGGACAAGCGATTAAGCCATTAATCGCCGTGAGACCCGCCCTTTCCTAATTGTTATTAATTTTTTAAGGCGCATAAATCAAGTTGTTTTGTCTCGTGGTCGGTAGCAAAGAACGATTTGCTTCAACATTGGAGCCAATTCATTATTAACCATGGACAATCGATTAAGACATTAATCGCCGTGAGACCCGCCCTCTCCCAATTGTTATTAATTTTTTGTCACATAAATAAAGTTGTTTTGTCTCGTGGTCGGTAGCAAAGAACGATTTACTTCAAATTTACAGACAATTCGTTTCTCACCATGGACAATCGATTAAGCCATTAATCGCCGTGAGACCCGCCCTCTCCTAATTGTTATTAATTTTTTAAGGCACATAAATAAAGTTGTTTTGTCTCGTGGTCGGTAGCAAAGAACGATTTGCTTCAAATTTACAGACAATTCGTTATTTACCATGGACAATCGATTAAGCCATTCATCGCCGTGAGACCCGCCCTCTCCCAATTGTTATTAATTTTTTAAGGCGCATAAATAAAGTTGTTTTTTCTCGTAGTCGGTAGCGAAGAACGATTTGCTCCAAATTTACAGACAATTCGTTATCCACCATGGACAATCGATTAAGCGTTTAATCGCCGTGGGACCCGCCCTCTCCTAATTGTTATTAATTTTTTAAGGCGCATAAATAAAGTTGTTTTGTCTCGTGGTCGGTAGCAAAGAACGATTTGCTTCAAATTTAGAGACAATTCGCTATTCACCATGGACAATCGATTAAGCTGTTAATCGCCGTGAGACCCCCCCTCTCCTAATTGTTATTAATTTTTTAAGTCACGTAAGTAGAGTTGTTTTGTCTCGTGGTCGGTAGCAAAGATCGATTTGCTCCAAATTTACAGACAATTCGTTATTTACCATGGACAATCGATTAAGCCATTAATCGCCGTGAGACCCACCGTCTGCTACTTGTTATTAATTTTTTAAGGCGCATAAATAAAGTTGTTTTGTCTCGTGGTCGGTAACAAAGAACGATTTGCTTCAAATTTGCAGACAATTCATTATTAACAATGGACAATGGATTAAGCCATTAATCGCCGTGAGACCCGCCCTCTCCTAATTGTTATTAATTTTTTAAGGCGCCTAAATGAAGTTGTTTTGTCTCGTTGTCGGTAGCAAAGAACGATTTGCTTCAAATTGGCAGATAATTCGTTATTCATCATGGACAATCGATTAAGCCATTAATCGCCGTGAGACCCGCCCTCTCCTAATTGTTATTAATTTTTTAAGTCGCATCAATAAAGTTGTTTTTTCTCGTGGTCGGTAGCAAAGAACGATTTGCTCCAAATTTACAGACAATTCGTTATTTACCATGGACAATCGATTAAGCCATTAATCCCCGTGAGACCCGCCCTTTCCTAATTGTTATTAATTTTTTAAGGCGCATAAATAAAGTTGTATTGTCTCGTGGTCGGTAGCAAAGAACGATTTGCTCCAAATTTACAGACAATTCGTTATTTACCATGGACAATCGATTAAGCCATTAATCGCCGTGAGACCCACCCTCTGCTACTTGTTATTAATTTTTTAAGGCGCATAAATAAAGTTGTTTTGTCTCGTGGTCGGTAGCAAAGAACGATTTGCTTCAAATTTGCAGACAATTCATTATTAACAATGGACAATGGATTAAGCCATTAATCGCCGTGAGACCCACCCTCTCCTAATTGTTATTAATTTTTTAAGGCGCCTAAATAAAGTTGTTTTGTCTCGTTGTCGGTAGCAAAGAACGATTTGTTTCAAATTGGCAGATAATTCGTTATTCATCATGGACAATCGATTAAGCCATTAATCGCCGTGAGACCCGCCCTCTCCTACTTGTTATTAATTTTTTAAGTCGCATCAATAAAGTTGTTTTTTCTCGTGGTCGGTAGCAAAGAACGATTTGCTCCAAATTTACAGACAATTCGTTATTCACCATGGACAATCGATTAAGCCATTAATCGCCGTGAGACCCGCCCTGTCCTAATTGTTATTAACTTTTTAAGGCGCCTAAATAAAGTTGTTTTGTCTCGTGGTCGGTAGCAAAGAACGATTTGCTTCAAATTTGCAAATAATTCGTTATTCACCATGGACAATCGATTAAGCCATTAATCGCTGTGAGACCCGCCATCTCCTAATTGTTATTAACTTTTTAAGGCGCGTAAATAAAGTTGTTTTGTCTCGTGGTCGGTAGCAAAGAACGATTTGCTTCAAATTTGCAGATAATTCGTTATTCACCATAGACAAGCGATTAAGCCATTAATCGCCGTGAGACCCGCCCTCTCCTAATTGTTATTAACTTTTTAAGGCGCGTAAATAAAGTTGTTTTGTCTCGTGGTCGGTAGCAAAGAACGATTTGCTTCAAATTTACAGACAATTCGTTATTCACCATGAACAATCGATTAAGCCATTCATCGCCGTGAGACCCGCCCTCTCCCAATTGTTATTAATTTTTTAAGGCGCATAAATAAAGTTGTTTTTTCTCGTGGTCGGTAGCAAGGAACGATTTGCTCCAAATTTACAGACAATTCGTTATCCACCATGGACAATCGATTAAGCCATTAATCCCCGTGAGCCCCACCCTCTGCTACTTGTTATTAATTTTTTAAGGCGCATAAATAAAGTTGTTTTGTCTCGTGGTCGGTAGCAAAGAACGATTTGCTTCAAATTTGCAGACAATTCATAATTAACAATGGACAATGGATTAAGCCATTAATCGCCGTGAGACCCGCCCTCTCCTAACTGTTATTAATTTTTTAAGGCACATAAATAAAGTTGTTTTGTCTCGTGGTCGGTAGCAAAGAACGATTTGCTTCAAATTTACAGACAATTCGTTATTCACCATGGACAAGCGATTAAGCCATTCATCGCCGTGAGACCCGCCCTCTCCCAATTGTTATTAATTTTTTAAGGCGCATAAATAAAGTTGTTTTTTCTCGTGGTCGGTAGCAAAGAACGATTTGCTCCAAATTTACAGACAATTCGTTATCCACCATGGACAATCGATTAAGCCATTAATCGCCGTGGGACCCGCCCTCTCCTAATTGTTATTAATTTTTTAAGGCGCATAAATAAAGTTGTTTTGTCTCGTGGTCGGTAGCAAAGAACGATTTGCTTCAAATTTAGAGACAATTCGCTATTCACCATGGACAATCGATTAAGCCGTTAATCGCCGTGAGACCCGCCCTCTCCTAATTGTTATTAATTTTTAAAGTCACATAAATAAAGTTGTTTTGTCTCGTGGTCGGTAGCAAAGAACGATTTGCTTCAAATATACGGACGATTCGTTATTCACCATGGACAATCGATTAAGCCATTAATCGCCGTGAGACCCGCCCTCTCCTAATTGTTATTAATTTTTTAAGGCGCATAAATAAAGTTGTTTTGTCTCGTGGTCGGTAGCAAAGAACGATTTGCTTTAAATTTACAGACAATTCGTTATTCACCATGGACAATCGATTAAGCCATTAATCGCCGTGAAGCCCGCCCTGTCCTTATTGTTATTAACTTTTTAAGGCGCCAAAATAAAGTTGTTTTGTCTCGTGGTCGGTAGCAAAGAACGATTTGCTTCAAATTTGCAAATAATTCGTTATTCCCCATGGACAATCGATTAAGCCATTAATCGCCGTGAGACCCGCCATCTCCTAATTGTTATTAACTTTTTAAGGCGCGTAAATAAAGTTGTTTTGTCTCGTGGTCGGTAGCAAAGAACGATTTGCTTCAAATTTGCAGGTAATTCGTTATTCACCATGGACAAGCGATTAAGCCATTAATCGCCGTGAGACCCGCCCTCTCCTAATTGTTATTAATTTTTTAAGGCGCATAAATAAAGTTGTTTTGTCTCGTGGTCGGTAGCAAAGAACGACTTGCTCCAAATTTACAGACAATTCGTTATTCACCATGGACAATCGATTAAGCCATTAATCCCCGTGAGACCCGCCCTTTCCTAATTGTTATTAATTTTTTAAGGCGCATAAATAAAGTTGTATTGTCTCGTGGTCGGTAGCAAAGAACGATTTGCTCCAAATTTACAGACAATTCGTTATTTACCATGGACAATCGATTAAGCCATTAATCGCCGTGAGACCCACCCTCTGCTACTTGTTATTAATTTTTTAAGGCGCATAAATAAAGTTGTTTTGTCTCGTGGTCGGTAGCAAAGAACGATTTGCTTCAAATTTGCAGACAATTCATTATTAACAATGGACAATGGATTAAGCCATTAATCGCCGTGAGACCCACCCTCTCCTAATTGTTATTAATTTTTTAAGGCGCCTAAATAAAGTTGTTTTGTCTCGTTGTCGGTAGCAAAGAACGATTTGTTTCAAATTGGCAGATAATTCGTTATTCATCATGGACAATCGATTAAGCCATTAATCGCCGTGAGACCCGCCCTCTCCTACTTGTTATTAATTTTTTAAGTCGCATCAATAAAGTTGTTTTTTCTCGTGGTCGGTAGCAAAGAACGATTTGCTCCAAATTTACAGACAATTCGTTATTCACCATGGACAATCGATTAAGCCATTAATCGCCGTGAGACCCGCCCTGTCCTAATTGTTATTAACTTTTTAAGGCGCCTAAATAAAGTTGTTTTGTCTCGTGGTCGGTAGCAAAGAACGATTTGCTTCAAATTTGCAAATAATTCGTTATTCACCATGGACAATCGATTAAGCCATTAATCGCTGTGAGACCCGCCATCTCCTAATTGTTATTAACTTTTTAAGGCGCGTAAATAAAGTTGTTTTGTCTCGTGGTCGGTAGCAAAGAACGATTTGCTTCAAATTTGCAGATAATTCGTTATTCACCATAGACAAGCGATTAAGCCATTAATCGCCGTGAGACCCGCCCTCTCCTAATTGTTATTAACTTTTTAAGGCGCGTAAATAAAGTTGTTTTGTCTCGTGGTCGGTAGCAAAGAACGATTTGCTTCAAATTTACAGACAATTCGTTATTCACCATGAACAATCGATTAAGCCATTCATCGCCGTGAGACCCGCCCTCTCCCAATTGTTATTAATTTTTTAAGGCGCATAAATAAAGTTGTTTTTTCTCGTGGTCGGTAGCAAGGAACGATTTGCTCCAAATTTACAGACAATTCGTTATCCACCATGGACAATCGATTAAGCCATTAATCCCCGTGAGCCCCACCCTCTGCTACTTGTTATTAATTTTTTAAGGCGCATAAATAAAGTTGTTTTGTCTCGTGGTCGGTAGCAAAGAACGATTTGCTTCAAATTTGCAGACAATTCATAATTAACAATGGACAATGGATTAAGCCATTAATCGCCGTGAGACCCGCCCTCTCCTAACTGTTATTAATTTTTTAAGGCACATAAATAAAGTTGTTTTGTCTCGTGGTCGGTAGCAAAGAACGATTTGCTTCAAATTTACAGACAATTCGTTATTCACCATGGACAAGCGATTAAGCCATTCATCGCCGTGAGACCCGCCCTCTCCCAATTGTTATTAATTTTTTAAGGGGCATAAATAAAGTTGTTTTTTCTCGTGGTCGGTAGCAAAGAACGATTTGCTCCAAATTTACAGACAATTCGTTATCCACCATGGACAATCGATTAAGCCATTAATCGCCGTGGGACCCGCCCTCTCCTAATTGTTATTAATTTTTTAAGGCGCATAAATAAAGTTGTTTTGTCTCGTGGTCGGTAGCAAAGAACGATTTGCTTCAAATTTAGAGACAATTCGCTATTCACCATGGACAATCGATTAAGCCGTTAATCGCCGTGAGACCCGCCCTCTCCTAATTGTTATTAATTTTTTAAGTCACATAAATAAAGTTGTTTTGTCTCGTGGTCGGTAGCAAAGAACGATTTGCTTCAAATATACGGACGATTCGTTATTCACCATGGACAATCGATTAAGCCATTAATCGCCGTGAGACCCGCCCTCTCCTAATTGTTATTAATTTTTTAAGGCGCATAAATAAAGTTGTTTTGTCTCGTGGTCGGTAGCAAAGAACGATTTGCTTTAAATTTACAGACAATTCGTTATTCACCATGGACAATCGATTAAGCCATTAATCGCCGTGAAGCCCGCCCTGTCCTTATTGTTATTAACTTTTTAAGGCGCCAAAATAAAGTTGTTTTGTCTCGTGGTCGGTAGCAAAGAACGATTTGCTTCAAATTTGCAAATAATTCGTTATTCCCCATGGACAATCGATTAAGCCATTAATCGCCGTGAGACCCGCCATCTCCTAATTGTTATTAACTTTTTAAGGCGCGTAAATAAAGTTGTTTTGTCTCGTGGTCGGTAGCAAAGAACGATTTGCTTCAAATTTACAGACAATTCGTTATTCACCATGAACAATCGATTAAGCCATTCATCGCCGTGAGACCCGCCCTCTCCCAATTGTTATTAATTTTTTAAGGCGCATAAATAAAGTTGTTTTTTCTCGTGGTCGGTAGCAAGGAACGATTTGCTCCAAATTTACAGACAATTCGTTATCCACCATGGACAATCGATTAAGCCATTAATCCCCGTGAGCCCCACCCTCTGCTACTTGTTATTAATTTTTTAAGGCGCATAAATAAAGTTGTTTTGTCTCGTGGTCGGTAGCAAAGAACGATTTGCTTCAAATTTGCAGACAATTCATAATTAACAATGGACAATGGATTAAGCCATTAATCGCCGTGAGACCCGCCCTCTCCTAACTGTTATTAATTTTTTAAGGCACATAAATAAAGTTGTTTTGTCTCGTGGTCGGTAGCAAAGAACGATTTGCTTCAAATTTACAGACAATTCGTTATTCACCATGGACAAGCGATTAAGCCATTCATCGCCGTGAGACCCGCCCTCTCCCAATTGTTATTAATTTTTTAAGGCGCATAAATAAAGTTGTTTTTTCTCGTGGTCGGTAGCAAAGAACGATTTGCTCCAAATTTACAGACAATTCGTTATCCACCATGGACAATCGATTAAGCCATTAATCGCCGTGGGACCCGCCCTCTCCTAATTGTTATTAATTTTTTAAGGCGCATAAATAAAGTTGTTTTGTCTCGTGGTCGGTAGCAAAGAACGATTTGCTTCAAATTTAGAGACAATTCGCTATTCACCATGGACAATCGATTAAGCCGTTAATCGCCGTGAGACCCGCCCTCTCCTAATTGTTATTAATTTTTTAAGTCACATAAATAAAGTTGTTTTGTCTCGTGGTCGGTAGCAAAGAACGATTTGCTTCAAATATACGGACGATTCGTTATTCACCATGGACAATCGATTAAGCCATTAATCGCCGTGAGACCCGCCCTCTCCTAATTGTTATTAATTTTTTAAGGCGCATAAATAAAGTTGTTTTGTCTCGTGGTCGGTAGCAAAGAACGATTTGCTTTAAATTTACAGACAATTCGTTATTCACCATGGACAATCGATTAAGCCATTAATCGCCGTGAAGCCCGCCCTGTCCTTATTGTTATTAACTTTTTAAGGCGCCAAAATAAAGTTGTTTTGTCTCGTGGTCGGTAGCAAAGAACGATTTGCTTCAAATTTGCAAATAATTCGTTATTCCCCATGGACAATCGATTAAGCCATTAATCGCCGTGAGACCCGCCATCTCCTAATTGTTATTAACTTTTTAAGGCGCGTAAATAAAGTTGTTTTGTCTCGTGGTCGGTAGCAAAGAACGATTTGCTTCAAATTTGCAGGTAATTCGTTATTCACCATGGACAAGCGATTAAGCCATTAATCGCCGTGAGACCCGCCCTCTCCTAATTGTTATTAATTTTTTAAGGCGCATAAATAAAGTTGTTTTGTCTCGTGGTCGGTAGCAAAGAACGATTTGCTTCAAATTTACAGACAATTCGTTATTCACCATGGACAATCGATTAAGCCATTCATCGCCGTGAGACCCGCCCTCTCCCAATTGTTATTAATTTTTTAAGGCGCATAAATAAAGTTGTTTTTTCTCGTGGTCGGTAGCAAAGAACGATTTGCTCCAAATTTACAGACAATTCGTTATTCACCATGGACAATCGATTAAGCCATTAATGGTCGTGAGACCCACCCTCTGCTATTTGTTATTAATTTTTTAAGGCGCATAAATAAAGTTGTTTTGTCTCGTGGTCGGTAGCAAAGAACAATTTGCTTCAAATTTGCAGACAATTCATTATCAACAATGTACAATGGATTAAGCCATTAATCACCGTGAGACCCGCCCTCTCCCAATTGTTATTAATTTTTTAATTCACATAAATAAAGTTGTTTTGTCTCGTGGTCGGTAGCAAAGAACGATTTTCTTTAAATTTACAGACAATTCGTTATTCACCATGGACAATCGATTAAGCCATTAATCGCCGTGAGACCCGCACTCTCCTAATTGTTATTAATTTTTTAAGGCGCATAAATAAAGTTGTTTTGTCTCGTGGTCGGTAGCAAAGAACGATTTGCTTCAAATTTGCAGCGAATTCATTATTAACAATGGACAATCGATTTAGCCATTAATCGCCGTGAGACCCGCCCTCTCCTAATTGTTATTAATTTTTAAAGGCGCATAAATAAAGTTGTTTTGTCTCGTGGTCGGTAGCAAAGAACGATTTGCTTCAAATTTGCAGCCAATTCATTATTAAAAATGGACAATCGATTAAGACATTAATCGCCGTGAGACCCGCCCTCTCCTAATTGTTATTAATTTTTTAAGGCGCATAAATAAAGTTGTTTTGTCTCGTGGTCGGTAGCAAAGAACGATTTGCTGCAAATTTACAGACAATTCGTTATTCACTATGGACAATCTATTAAGCCATTCATCGCCGTGAGACCCGCCCTCTCCTAACTGTTATTAATTTTTTTAATTGCATAAATAAAGTTGTTTTGTCTCGTGGTCGGGAGCAAACAACGATTTGCTTCAAATTTACAGACAGTTCGTTATTCACCATGGACAAACGATTAAGCCATTAATCGCCGTGAGGTCCGCCCTCTCCCAATTGTTATTAATTTTTTAAGTCACATAAATAAAGTTGTTTTGTCTCGTGGTCGGTAGCAAAGAACGATTTGCTTCAAATTTGCAGCGAATTCATTATTAACAATGGACAATCGATTTAGCCATTAATCGCCGTGAGACCCGCCCTCTCCTAATTGTTATTAATTTTTAAAGGTGCCTAAATAAAGTTGTTTTGTCTCGTGGTCGGTAGCAAAGAACGATTTGCTTCAAATTTGCAGCCAATTCATTATTAAAAATGGACAATCGATTAAGGCATTAATCGCCGTGAGACCCGCCCTCTCCTAATTGTTATTAATTTTTTAAGGCGCATAAATAAAGTTGTTTTGTCTCGTGGTCGGTAGCAAAGAACGATTTGCTCCAAATTTACAGACAAATCGTTATTCACCATGGACAATCGATTAAGCCATTAATCGTCGTGAGACCCACCCTCTGCTATTTGTTATTAATTTTTTAAGGCGCATAAATAAAGTTATTTTGTCTCGTGGTCGGTAGCAAAGAACGATTTTCTTCAAATTTACAGACAATTCGTTATTCACCATGGACAATCGATTAAGCCATTAATCGCCGTGAGACCCGCCCTCTCCTAATTGTTATTAATTTTTTAAGGCGCATAAATAAAGTTGTTTTGTCTCGTGGTCGGTAGCAAAGAACGATTTGCTGCAAATTTACAGACAATTCGTTATTCACTATGGACAATCTATTAAGCCATTTATCGCCGTGAGACCCACCCTCTCCTAATTGTTATTAATTTTTTTAATTGCATAAATAAAGTTGTTTTGTTTCGTGGTCGGTAGCAAACAACGATTTGCTTCAAATTTACAGACAGTTCGTTATTCACCATGGACAATCGATTAAGCCATTAATCGCCGTGAGGTCCGCCCTCTCCTAATTGTTATTAATTTTTTTAATTGCATAAATAAAGTTGTTTTGTCTCGTGGTCGGTAGCAAAAAACGATTTGCTTTAAATTTACAGACAGTTCGTTATTCACCATGGGCAATCGATTAAGCCATTAATCGCCGTGAGGCCCGTCCTCTCCCAATTGTTATTAATTTTTTAAGTCACATAAATAAAGTTGTTTTGTCTCGTGGTCGGTAGCAAAGAACGATTTGCTTCAAATATACAGACAATTCGTTATTCACCATGGACAATCGATTAAGCCATTAATCGCCGTGAGACCCGCCCTCTCCTAATTGTTATTAATTTTTAAGGCGCATAAATAAAGTTGTTTTGTCTCGTGGTCGGTAGCAAAGAACGATTTGCTTTAAATTTACAGACAATTCGTTATTCACCATGGACAATCGATTAAGCCATTAATCGCCGTGAGGCCCGCCCTCTCCCAATTGTTATTAATTTTTTAAGTCACATAAATAAAGTTGTTTTGTCTCGTGGTCGGTAGCAAAGAACGATTTGCTTCAAATTTACAGACAATTCGTTATTCACCATGGACAATTGATTAAGCCATTAATCGCCGTGAGACCCGCCCTGTCCTAATTGTTATTAACTTTTAAAGGCGCCTAAATAAAGTTGTTTTGTCTCGTGGTCGGTAGCAAAGAACGATTTGCTTCAAATTTGCAAATAATTCGTTATTCACCATGGACAATCGATTAAGCCATTAATCGCCGTGAGACCCGCCATCTCCTAATTGTTATTAACTTTTTAAGGCGCGTAAATAAAGTTGTTTTGTCTCTTGGTCGGTAGCAAAGAACGATTTGCTTCAAATTTGCAGATAATTCGTTATTCACCATGGACAATCGATTAAGCCATAAATCGCCGTGAGACCCGCCCTTTCCTAATTGTTATTAATTTTTTAAGTCGCATAAATAAAGTTGTTTTGTCTCGTGGTCGGTAGCAAAGAACGATTTGCTTCAAATTTACAGACAGTTCGTTATTCACCATGGACAAGCGATTAAGCCATTAATCGCCGTGAGACCCGCCCTTTCCTAATTGTTATTAATTTTTTAAGGCGCATAAATCAAGTTGTTTTGTCTCGTGGTCGGTAGCAAAGAACGATTTGCTTCAACATTAGAGCCAATTCATTATTAACCATGGACAATCGATTAAGACATTAATCGCCGTGAGACCCGCCCTCTCCCAATTGTTATTAATTTTTTGTCACATAAATAAAGTTGTTTTGTCTCGTGGTCGGTAGCAAAGAACGATTTACTTCAAATTTACAGACAATTCGTTATTCACCATGGACAATCGATTAAGCCATTAATCGCCGTGAGACCCGCCCTCTCCTAATTGTTATTAATTTTTTAAGGCACATAAATAAAGTTGTTTTGTCTCGTGGTCGGTAGCAAAGAACGATTTGCTTCAAATTTACAGACAATTCGTTATTTACCATGGACAATCGATTAAGCCATTCATCGCCGTGAGACCCGCCCTCTCCCAATTGTTATTAATTTTTTAAGGCGCATAAATAAAGTTGTTTTTTCTCGTAGTCGGTAGCGAAGAACGATTTGCTCCAAATTTACAGACAATTCGTTATCCACCATGGACAATCGATTAAGCGATTAATCGCCGTGGGACCCGCCCTCTCCTAATTGTTATTAATTTTTTAAGGCGCATAAATAAAGTTGTTTTGTCTCGTGGTCGGTAGCAAAGAACGATTTGCTTCAAATTTAGAGACAATTCGCTATTCACCATGGACAATCGATTAAGCTGTTAATCGCCGTGAGACCCCCCCTCTCCTAATTGTTATTAATTTTTTAAGTCACGTAAGTAGAGTTGTTTTGTCTCGTGGTCGGTAGCAAAGATCGATTTGCTCCAAATTTACAGACAATTCGTTATTTACCATGGACAATCGATTAAGCCATTAATCGCCGTGAGACCCACCGTCTGCTACTTGTTATTAATTTTTTAAGCCGCATAAATAAAGTTGTTTTGTCTCGTGGTCGGTAACAAAGAACGATTTGCTTCAAATTTGCAGACAATTCATTATTAACAATGGACAATGGATTAAGCCATTAATCGCCGTGAGACCCGCCCTCTCCTAATTGTTATTAATTTTTTAAGGCGCCTAAATGAAGTTGTTTTGTCTCGTTGTCGGTAGCAAAGAACGATTTGCTTCAAATTGGCAGATAATTCGTTATTCATCATGGACAATCGATTAAGCCATTAATCGCCGTGAGACCCGCCCTCTCCTAATTGTTATTAATTTTTTAAGTCGCATCAATAAAGTTGTTTTTTCTCGTGGTCGGTAGCAAAAAACGATTTGCTCCAAATTTACAGACAATTCGTTATTTACCATGGACAATCGATTAAGCCATTAATCGTCGTGAGACCCACCCTCTGCTATTTGTAATTAATTTTTTAAGGCGCATAAATACAGTTGTTTTGTCTCGTGGTCGGTAGCAAATAACGATTTGGTTCAAATTTGCAGACAATTCATTATTAACAATGGACAATGGATTAAGCCATTAATCGCCGTGAGACCCGCCTTCACCTAATTGTTATTAACTTTTTAAGGCGCCTAAATAAAGTTGTTTTGTCTCGTGGTCGGTAGCAAAGAACGATTTGCTTCAAATTTGCAGATAATTCGTTATTCACCATGGACAATCGATTAAGCCATTAATCGCCGTGAGACCCGCCCTTTCCTAATTGTTATTAATTTTTTAAGTCGCATAAATAAAGTTGTTTTGTCTCGTGGTCGGTAGCAAAGAACGATTTGCTTCAAATTTACAGACAGTTCGTTATTCACCATGGACAATCGATTAAGCCATTAATCGCCGTGAGGCCCGCCTTCTCCCAATTGTTATTAATTTTTTAAGTCACATAAATAAAGTTGTTTTGTCTCGTGGTCGGTAGCAAAGAACGACTTGCTCCAAATTTACAGACAATTCGTTATTCACCATGGACAATCGATTAAGCCATTAATCCCCGTGAGACCCGCCCTTTCCTAATTGTTATTAATTTTTTAAGGCGCATAAATAAAGTTGTATTGTCTCGTGGTCGGTAGCAAAGAACGATTTGCTCCAAATTTACAGACAATTCGTTATTTACCATGGACAATCGATTAAGCCATTAATCGCCGTGAGACCCACCCTCTGCTACTTGTTATTAATTTTTTAAGGCGCATAAATAAAGTTGTTTTGTCTCGTGGTCGGTAGCAAAGAACGATTTGCTTCAAATTTGCAGACAATTCATTATTAACAATGGACAATGGATTAAGCCATTAATCGCCGTGAGACCCACCCTCTCCTAATTGTTATTAATTTTTTAAGGCGCCTAAATAAAGTTGTTTTGTCTCGTTGTCGGTAGCAAAGAACGATTTGTTTCAAATTGGCAGATAATTCGTTATTCATCATGGACAATCGATTAAGCCATTAATCGCCGTGAGACCCGCCCTCTCCTACTTGTTATTAATTTTTTAAGTCGCATCAATAAAGTTGTTTTTTCTCGTGGTCGGTAGCAAAGAACGATTTGCTCCAAATTTACAGACAATTCGTTATTCACCATGGACAATCGATTAAGCCATTAATCGCCGTGAGACCCGCCCTGTCCTAATTGTTATTAACTTTTTAAGGCGCCTAAATAAAGTTGTTTTGTCTCGTGGTCGGTAGCAAAGAACGATTTGCTTCAAATTTGCAAATAATTCGTTATTCACCATGGACAATCGATTAAGCCATTAATCGCTGTGAGACCCGCCATCTCCTAATTGTTAATAACTTTTTAAGGCGCGTAAATAAAGTTGTTTTGTCTCGTGGTCGGTAGCAAAGAACGATTTGCTTCAAATTTGCAGATAATTCGTTATTCACCATAGACAAGCGATTAAGCCATTAATCGCCGTGAGACCCGCCCTGTCCTAATTGTTATTAACTTTTTAAGGCGCGTAAATAAAGTTGTTTTGTCTCGTGGTCGGTAGCAAAGAACGATTTGCTTCAAATTTACAGACAATTCGTTATTCACCATGAACAATCGATTAAGCCATTCATCGACGTGAGACCCGCCCTCTCTCAATTGTTATTAATTTTTTAAGGCGCATAAATAAAGTTGTTTTTTCTCGTGGTCGGTAGCAAGGAACGATTTGCTCCAAATTTACAGACAATTCGTTATCCACCATGGACAATCGATTAAGCCATTAATCCCCGTGAGACCCACCCTCTGCTACTTGTTATTAATTTTTTAAGGCGCATAAATAAAGTTGTTTTGTCTCGTGGTCGGTAGCAAAGAACGATTTGCTTCAAATTTGCAGACAATTCATAATTAACAATGGACAATGGATTAAGCCATTAATCGCCGTGAGACCCGCCCTCTCCTAACTGTTATTAATTTTTTAAGGCACATAAATAAAGTTGTTTTGTCTCGTGGTCGGTAGCAAAGAACGATTTGCTTCAAATTTACAGACAATTCGTTATTCACCATGGACAAGCGATTAAGCCATTCATCGCCGTGAGACCCGCCCTCTCCCAATTGTTATTAATTTTTTAAGGCGCATAAATAAAGTTGTTTTTTCTCGTGGTCGGTAGCAAAGAACGATTTGCTCCAAATTTACAGACAATTCGTTATCCACCATGGACAATCGATTAAGCCATTAATCGCCGTGGGACCCGCCCTCTCCTAATTGTTATTAATTTTTTAAGGCGCATAAATAAAGTTGTTTTGTCTCGTGGTCGGTAGCAAAGAACGATTTGCTTCAAATTTAGAGACAATTCGCTATTCACCATGGACAATCGATTAAGCCGTTAATCGCCGTGAGACCCGCCCTCTCCTAATTGTTATTAATTTTTTAAGTCACATAAATAAAGTTGTTTTGTCTCGTGGTCGGTAGCAAAGAACGATTTGCTTCAAATATACGGACGATTCGTTATTCACCATGGACAATCGATTAAGCCATTAATCGCCGTGAGACCCGCCCTCTCCTAATTGTTATTAATTTTTTAAGGCGCATAAATAAAGTTGTTTTGTCTCGTGGTCGGTAGCAAAGAACGATTTGCTTTAAATTTACAGACAATTCGTTATTCACCATGGACAATCGATTAAGCCATTAATCGCCGTGAAGCCCGCCCTGTCCTTATTGTTATTAACTTTTTAAGGCGCCAAAATAAAGTTGTTTTGTCTCGTGGTCGGTAGCAAAGAACGATTTGCTTCAAATTTGCAAATAATTCGTTATTCCCCATGGACAATCGATTAAGCCATTAATCGCCGTGAGACCCGCCATCTCCTAATTGTTATTAACTTTTTAAGGCGCGTAAATAAAGTTGTTTTGTCTCGTGGTCGGTAGCAAAGAACGATTTGCTTCAAATTTGCAGGTAATTCGTTATTCACCATGGACAAGCGATTAAGCCATTAATCGCCGTGAGACCCGCCCTCTCCTAATTGTTATTAATTTTTTAAGGCGCATAAATAAAGTTGTTTTGTCTCGTGGTCGGTAGCAAAGAACGATTTGCTTCAAATTTACAGACAATTCGTTATTCACCATGGACAATCGATTAAGCCATTCATCGCCGTGAGACCCGCCCTCTCCCAATTGTTATTAATTTTTTAAGGCGCATAAATAAAGTTGTTTTTTCTCGTGGTCGGTAGCAAAGAACGATTTGCTCCAAATTTACAGACAATTCGTTATTCACCATGGACAATCGATTAAGCCATTAATGGTCGTGAGACCCACCCTCTGCTATTTGTTATTAATTTTTTAAGGCGCATAAATAAAGTTGTTTTGTCTCGTGGTCGGTAGCAAAGAACAATTTGCTTCAAATTTGCAGACAATTCATTATCAACAATGTACAATGGATTAAGCCATTAATCACCGTGAGACCCGCCCTCTCCCAATTGTTATTAATTTTTTAATTCACATAAATAAAGTTGTTTTGTCTCGTGGTCGGTAGCAAAGAACGATTTTCTTTAAATTTACAGACAATTCGTTATTCACCATGGACAATCGATTAAGCCATTAATCGCCGTGAGACCCGCACTCTCCTAATTGTTATTAATTTTTTAAGGCGCATAAATAAAGTTGTTTTGTCTCGTGGTCGGTAGCAAAGAACGATTTGCTTCAAATTTGCAGCGAATTCATTATTAACAATGGACAATCGATTTAGCCATTAATCGCCGTGAGACCCGCCCTCTCCTAATTGTTATTAATTTTTAAAGGCGCATAAATAAAGTTGTTTTGTCTCGTGGTCGGTAGCAAAGAACGATTTGCTTCAAATTTGCAGCCAATTCATTATTAAAAATGGACAATCGATTAAGACATTAATCGCCGTGAGACCCGCCCTCTCCTAATTGTTATTAATTTTTTAAGGCGCATAAATAAAGTTGTTTTGTCTCGTGGTCGGTAGCAAAGAACGATTTGCTGCAAATTTACAGACAATTCGTTATTCACTATGGACAATCTATTAAGCCATTCATCGCCGTGAGACCCGCCCTCTCCTAACTGTTATTAATTTTTTTAATTGCATAAATAAAGTTGTTTTGTCTCGTGGTCGGGAGCAAACAACGATTTGCTTCAAATTTACAGACAGTTCGTTATTCACCATGGACAATCGATTAAGCCATTAATCGCCGTGAGGTCCGCCCTCTCCCAATTGTTATTAATTTTTTAAGTCACATAAATAAAGTTGTTTTGTCTCGTGGTCGGTAGCAAAGAACGATTTGCTTCAAATTTGCAGCGAATTCATTATTAACAATGGACAATCGATTTAGCCATTAATCGCCGTGAGACCCGCCCTCTCCTAATTGTTATTAATTTTTAAAGGTGCCTAAATAAAGTTGTTTTGTCTCGTGGTCGGTAGCAAAGAACGATTTGCTTCAAATTTGCAGCCAATTCATTATTAAAAATGGACAATCGATTAAGGCATTAATCGCCGTGAGACCCGCCCTCTCCTAATTGTTATTAATTTTTTAAGGCGCATAAATAAAGTTGTTTTGTCTCGTGGTCGGTAGCAAAGAACGATTTGCTCCAAATTTACAGACAAATCGTTATTCCCCATGGACAATCGATTAAGCCATTAATCGTCGTGAGACCCACCCTCTGCTATTTGTTATTAATTTTTTAAGGCGCATAAATAAAGTTATTTTGTCTCGTGGTCGGTAGCAAAGAACGATTTTCTTCAAATTTACAGACAATTCGTTATTCACCATGGACAATCGATTAAGCCATTAATCGCCGTGAGACCCGCCCTCTCCTAATTGTTATTAATTTTTTAAGGCGCATAAATAAAGTTGTTTTGTCTCGTGGTCGGTAGCAAAGAACGATTTGCTGCAAATTTACAGACAATTCGTTATTCACTATGGACAATCTATTAAGCCATTCATCGCCGTGAGACCCGCCCTCTCCTAATTGTTATTAATTTTTTTAATTGCATAAATAAAGTTGTTTTGTTTCGTGGTCGGTAGCAAACAACGACTTGCTTCAAATTTACAGACAGTTCGTTATTCACCATGGACAATCGATTAAGCCATTAATCGCCGTGAGGTCCGCCCTCTCCTAATTGTTATTAATTTTTTTAATTGCATAAATAAAGTTGTTTTGTCTCGTGGTCGGTAGCAAAAAACGATTTGCTTTAAATTTACAGACAGTTCGTTATTCACCATGGGCAATCGATTAAGCCATTAATCGCCGTGAGGCCCGTCCTCTCCCAATTGTTATTAATTTTTTAAGTCACATAAATAAAGTTGTTTTGTCTCGTGGTCGGTAGCAAAGAACGATTTGCTTCAAATATACAGACAATTCGTTATTCACCATGGACAATCGATTAAGCCATTAATCGCCGTGAGACCCGCCCTCTCCTAATTGTTATTAATTTTTAAGGCGCATAAATAAAGTTGTTTTGTCTCGTGGTCGGTAGCAAAGAACGATTTGCTTTAAATTTACAGACAATTCGTTATTCACCATGGACAATCGATTAAGCCATTAATCGCCGTGAGGCCCGCCCTCTCCCAATTGTTATTAATTTTTTAAGTCACATAAATAAAGTTGTTTTGTCTCGTGGTCGGTAGCAAAGAACGATTTGCTTCAAATTTACAGACAATTCGTTATTCACCATGGACAATTGATTAAGCCATTAATCGCCGTGAGACCCGCCCTGTCCTAATTGTTATTAACTTTTAAAGGCGCCTAAATAAAGTTGTTTTGTCTCGTGGTCGGTAGCAAAGAACGATTTGCTTCAAATTTGCAAATAATTCGTTATTCACCATGGACAATCGATTAAGCCATTAATCGCCGTGAAGCCCGCCCTGTCCTTATTGTTATTAACTTTTTAAGGCGCCAAAATAAAGTTGTTTTGTCTCGTGGTCGGTAGCAAAGAACGATTTGCTTCAAATTTGCAAATAATTCGTTATTCCCCATGGACAATCGATTAAGCCATTAATCGCCGTGAGACCCGCCATCTCCTAATTGTTATTAACTTTTTAAGGCGCGTAAATAAAGTTGTTTTGTCTCGTGGTCGGTAGCAAAGAACGATTTGCTTCAAATTTGCAGGTAATTCGTTATTCACCATGGACAAGCGATTAAGCCATTAATCGCCGTGAGACCCGCCCTCTCCTAATTGTTATTAATTTTTTAAGGCGCATAAATAAAGTTGTTTTGTCTCGTGGTCGGTAGCAAAGAACGATTTGCTTCAAATTTACAGACAATTCGTTATTCACCATGGACAATCGATTAAGCCATTCATCGCCGTGAGACCCGCCCTCTCCCAATTGTTATTAATTTTTTAAGGCGCATAAATAAAGTTGTTTTTTCTCGTGGTCGGTAGCAAAGAACGATTTGCTCCAAATTTACAGACAATTCGTTATTCACCATGGACAATCGATTAAGCCATTAATGGTCGTGAGACCCACCCTCTGCTATTTGTTATTAATTTTTTAAGGCGCATAAATAAAGTTGTTTTGTCTCGTGGTCGGTAGCAAAGAACAATTTGCTTCAAATTTGCAGACAATTCATTATCAACAATGTACAATGGATTAAGCCATTAATCACCGTGAGACCCGCCCTCTCCCAATTGTTATTAATTTTTTAATTCACATAAATAAAGTTGTTTTGTCTCGTGGTCGGTAGCAAAGAACGATTTTCTTTAAATTTACAGACAATTCGTTATTCACCATGGACAATCGATTAAGCCATTAATCGCCGTGAGACCCGCACTCTCCTAATTGTTATTAATTTTTTAAGGCGCATAAATAAAGTTGTTTTGTCTCGTGGTCGGTAGCAAAGAACGATTTGCTTCAAATTTGCAGCGAATTCATTATTAACAATGGACAATCGATTTAGCCATTAATCGCCGTGAGACCCGCCCTCTCCTAATTGTTATTAATTTTTAAAGGCGCATAAATAAAGTTGTTTTGTCTCGTGGTCGGTAGCAAAGAACGATTTGCTTCAAATTTGCAGCCAATTCATTATTAAAAATGGACAATCGATTAAGACATTAATCGCCGTGAGACCCGCCCTCTCCTAATTGTTATTAATTTTTTAAGGCGCATAAATAAAGTTGTTTTGTCTCGTGGTCGGTAGCAAAGAACGATTTGCTGCAAATTTACAGACAATTCGTTATTCACTATGGACAATCTATTAAGCCATTCATCGCCGTGAGACCCGCCCTCTCCTAACTGTTATTAATTTTTTTAATTGCATAAATAAAGTTGTTTTGTCTCGTGGTCGGGAGCAAACAACGATTTGCTTCAAATTTACAGACAGTTCGTTATTCACCATGGACAATCGATTAAGCCATTAATCGCCGTGAGGTCCGCCCTCTCCCAATTGTTATTAATTTTTTAAGTCACATAAATAAAGTTGTTTTGTCTCGTGGTCGGTAGCAAAGAACGATTTGCTTCAAATTTGCAGCGAATTCATTATTAACAATGGACAATCGATTTAGCCATTAATCGCCGTGAGACCCGCCCTCTCCTAATTGTTATTAATTTTTAAAGGTGCCTAAATAAAGTTGTTTTGTCTCGTGGTCGGTAGCAAAGAACGATTTGCTTCAAATTTGCAGCCAATTCATTATTAAAAATGGACAATCGATTAAGGCATTAATCGCCGTGAGACCCGCCCTCTCCTAATTGTTATTAATTTTTTAAGGCGCATAAATAAAGTTGTTTTGTCTCGTGGTCGGTAGCAAAGAACGATTTGCTCCAAATTTACAGACAAATCGTTATTCCCCATGGACAATCGATTAAGCCATTAATCGTCGTGAGACCCACCCTCTGCTATTTGTTATTAATTTTTTAAGGCGCATAAATAAAGTTATTTTGTCTCGTGGTCGGTAGCAAAGAACGATTTTCTTCAAATTTACAGACAATTCGTTATTCACCATGGACAATCGATTAAGCCATTAATCGCCGTGAGACCCGCCCTCTCCTAATTGTTATTAATTTTTTAAGGCGCATAAATAAAGTTGTTTTGTCTCGTGGTCGGTAGCAAAGAACGATTTGCTGCAAATTTACAGACAATTCGTTATTCACTATGGACAATCTATTAAGCCATTCATCGCCGTGAGACCCGCCCTCTCCTAATTGTTATTAATTTTTTTAATTGCATAAATAAAGTTGTTTTGTTTCGTGGTCGGTAGCAAACAACGATTTGCTTCAAATTTACAGACAGTTCGTTATTCACCATGGACAATCGATTAAGCCATTAATCGCCGTGAGGTCCGCCCTCTCCTAATTGTTATTAATTTTTTTAATTGCATAAATAAAGTTGTTTTGTCTCGTGGTCGGTAGCAAAAAACGATTTGCTTTAAATTTACAGACAGTTCGTTATTCACCATGGGCAATCGATTAAGCCATTAATCGCCGTGAGGCCCGTCCTCTCCCAATTGTTATTAATTTTTTAAGTCACATAAATAAAGTTGTTTTGTCTCGTGGTCGGTAGCAAAGAACGATTTGCTTCAAATATACAGACAATTCGTTATTCACCATGGACAATCGATTAAGCCATTAATCGCCGTGAGACCCGCCCTCTCCTAATTGTTATTAATTTTTAAGGCGCATAAATAAAGTTGTTTTGTCTCGTGGTCGGTAGCAAAGAACGATTTGCTTTAAATTTACAGACAATTCGTTATTCACCATGGACAATCGATTAAGCCATTAATCGCCGTGAGGCCCGCCCTCTCCCAATTGTTATTAATTTTTTAAGTCACATAAATAAAGTTGTTTTGTCTCGTGGTCGGTAGCAAAGAACGATTTGCTTCAAATTTACAGACAATTCGTTATTCACCATGGACAATTGATTAAGCCATTAATCGCCGTGAGACCCGCCCTGTCCTAATTGTTATTAACTTTTAAAGGCGCCTAAATAAAGTTGTTTTGTCTCGTGGTCGGTAGCAAAGAACGATTTGCTTCAAATTTGCAAATAATTCGTTATTCACCATGGACAATCGATTAAGCCATTAATCGCCGTGAGACCCGCCATCTCCTAATTGTTATTAACTTTTTAAGGCGCGTAAATAAAGTTGTTTTGTCTCTTGGTCGGTAGCAAAGAACGATTTGCTTCAAATTTGCAGATAATTCGTTATTCACCATAGACAAGCGATTAAGCCATTAATCGCCGTGAGACCCGCCCTCTCCTAATTGTTATTAACTCTTTAAGGCGCGTAAATAAAGTTGTTTTGTCTCGTGTTCGGTAGCAAAGAACGATTTGCTTTAAATTTGCAGATAATTCGTTATTCACCATGGACAAGCGATTAAGCCATTAATCGCCGTGAGACCCGCCCTTTCCTAATTGTTATTAATTTTTTAAGGCGCATAAATCAAGTTGTTTTGTCTCGTGGTCGGTAGCAAAGAACGATTTGCTTCAACATTGGAGCCAATTCATTATTAACCATGGACAATCGATTAAGACATTAATCGCCGTGAGACCCGCCCTCTCCCAATTGTTATTAATTTTTTGTCACATAAATAAAGTTGTTTTGTCTCGTGGTCGGTAGCAAAGAACGATTTACTTCAAATTTACAGACAATTCGTTATTCACCATGGACAATCGATTAAGCCATTAATCGCCGTGAGACCCGCCCTCTCCTAATTGTTATTAATTTTTTAAGGCACATAAATACAGTTGTTTTGTCTCGTGGTCGGTAGCAAAGAACGATTTGCTTCAAATTTACAGACAATTCGTTATTCACCATGGACATTCGATTAAGCCATTCATCGCCGTGAGACCCGCCCTCTCCCAATTGTTATTAATTTTTTAAGGCGCATAAATAAAGTTGTTTTTTCTCGTAGTCGGTAGCGAAGAACGATTTGCTCCAAATTTACAGACAATTCGTTATCCACCATGGACAATCGATTAAGCGATTAATCGCCGTGGGACCCGCCCTCTCCTAATTGTTATTAATTTTTTAAGGCGCATAAATAAAGTTGTTTTGTCTCGTGGTCGGTAGCAAAGAACGATTTGCTTCAAATTTAGAGACAATTCGCTATTCACCATGGACAATCGATTAAGCTGTTAATCGCCGTGAGACCCCCCCTCTCCTAATTGTTATTAATTTTTTAAGTCACGTAAGTAGAGTTGTTTTGTCTCGTGGTCGGTAGCAAAGATCGATTTGCTCCAAATTTACAGACAATTCGTTATTTACCATGGACAATCGATTAAGCCATTAATCGCCGTGAGACCCACCGTCTGCTACTTGTTATTAATTTTTTAAGGCGCATAAATAAAGTTGTTTTGTCTCGTGGTCGGTAACAAAGAACGATTTGCTTCAAATTTGCAGACAATTCATTATTAACAATGGACAATGGATTAAGCCATTAATCGCCGTGAGACCCGCCCTCTCCTAATTGTTATTAATTTTTTAAGGCGCCTAAATAAAGTTGTTTTGTCTCGTTGTCGGTAGCAAAGAACGATTTGCTTCAAATTGGCAGATAATTCGTTATTCATCATGGACAATCGATTAAGCCATTAATCGCCGTGAGACCCGCCCTTTCCTAATTGTTATTAATTTTTTAAGTCGCATAAATAAAGTTGTTTTGTCTCGTGGTCGGTAGCAAAGAACGATTTGCTTCAAATTTACAGACAGTTCGTTATTCACCATGGACAATCGATTAAGCCATTAATCGCCGTGAGGCCCGCCTTCTCCCAATTGTTATTAATTTTTTAAGTCACATAAATAAAGTTGTTTTGTCTCGTGGTCGGTAGCAAAGAACGACTTGCTCCAAATTTACAGACAATTCGTTATTCACCATGGACAATCGATTAAGCCATTAATCCCCGTGAGACCCGCCCTTTCCTAATTGTTATTAATTTTTTAAGGCGCATAAATAAAGTTGTATTGTCTCGTGGTCGGTAGCAAAGAACGATTTGCTCCAAATTTACAGACAATTCGTTATTTACCATGGACAATCGATTAAGCCATTAATCGCCGTGAGACCCACCCTCTGCTACTTGTTATTAATTTTTTAAGGCGCATAAATAAAGTTGTTTTGTCTCGTGGTCGGTAGCAAAGAACGATTTGCTTCAAATTTGCAGACAATTCATTATTAACAATGGACAATGGATTAAGCCATTAATCGCCGTGAGACCCACCCTCTCCTAATTGTTATTAATTTTTTAAGGCGCCTAAATAAAGTTGTTTTGTCTCGTTGTCGGTAGCAAAGAACGATTTGTTTCAAATTGGCAGATAATTCGTTATTCATCATGGACAATCGATTAAGCCATTAATCGCCGTGAGACCCGCCCTCTCCTACTTGTTATTAATTTTTTAAGTCGCATCAATAAAGTTGTTTTTTCTCGTGGTCGGTAGCAAAGAACGATTTGCTCCAAATTTACAGACAATTCGTTATTCACCATGGACAATCGATTAAGCCATTAATCGCCGTGAGACCCGCCCTGTCCTAATTGTTATTAACTTTTTAAGGCGCCTAAATAAAGTTGTTTTGTCTCGTGGTCGGTAGCAAAGAACGATTTGCTTCAAATTTGCAAATAATTCGTTATTCACCATGGACAATCGATTAAGCCATTAATCGCTGTGAGACCCGCCATCTCCTAATTGTTATTAACTTTTTAAGGCGCGTAAATAGAGTTGTTTTGTCTCGTGGTCGGTAGCAAAGAACGATTTGCTTCAAATTTGCAGATAATTCGTTATTCACCATAGACAAGCGATTAAGCCATTAATCGCCGTGAGACCCGCCCTCTCCTAATTGTTATTAACTTTTTAAGGCGCGTAAATAAAGTTGTTTTGTCTCGTGGTCGGTAGCAAAGAACGATTTGCTTCAAATTTACAGACAATTCGTTATTCACCATGAACAATCGATTAAGCCATTCATGGCCGTGAGACCCGCCCTCTCCCAATTGTTATTAATTTTTTAAGGCGCATAAATAAAGTTGTTTTTTCTCGTGGTCGGTAGCAAGGAACGATTTGCTCCAAATTTACAGACAATTCGTTATCCACCATGGACAATCGATTAAGCCATTAATCGCCGTGAGACCCACCCTCTGCTACTTGTTATTAATTTTTTAAGGCGCATAAATAAAGTTGTTTTGTCTCGTGGTCGGTAGCAAAGAACGATTTGCTTCAAATTTGCAGACAATTCATAATTAACAATGGACAATGGATTAAGCCATTAATCGCCGTGAGACCCGCCCTCTCCTAACTGTTATTAATTTTTTAAGGCACATAAATAAAGTTGTTTTGTCTCGTGGTCGGTAGCAAAGAACGATTTACTTCAAATTTACAGACAATTCGTTATTCACCATGGACAATCGATTAAGCCATTAATCGCCGTGAGACCCGCCCTCTCCTAATTGTTATTAATTTTTTAAGGCACATAAATAAAGTTGTTTTGTTTCGTGGTCGGTAGCAAAGAACGATTTGCTTCAAATTTACAGACAAGTCGTTATTCACCATGGACAATCGATTAAGCCATTCATCGCCGTGAGACCCGCCCTCTCCCAATTGTTATTAATATTTTAAGGCGCATAAATAAAGTTGTTTTTTCTCGTAGTCGGTAGCAAAGAACGATTTGCTCCAAATTTACAGACAATTCGTTATCCACCATGGACAATCGATTAAGCCATTAATCGCCGTGGGACCCGCCCTCTCCGAATTGTTATTAATTTTTTAAGGCGCATAAATAAGATTGTTTTGTCTCGTGGTCGGTAGCAAAGAACGATTTGCTTCAAATTTAGAGACAATTCGCTATTCACCATGGACAATCGATTAAGCTGTTAATCGCCGTGAGACCCCCCTCTCCTAATTGTTATTAATTTTTTAAGTCACGTAAGTAGAGTTGTTTTGTCTCGTGGTCGGTAGCAAAGATCGATTTGTTCCAAATTTACAGACAATTCGTTATTTACCATGGACAATCGATTAAGCCATTAATCGCCGTGAGACCCACCCTCTGCTACTTGTTATTAATTTTTTAAGGCGCATAAATAAAGTTGTTTTGTCTCGTGGTCGGTAGCAAAGAACGATTTGCTTCAAATTTGCAGACAATTCATTATTAACAATGGACAATGGATTAAGCCATTAATCGCCGTGAGACCCGCCCTCTCCTAATTGGTATTAATTTTTTAAGGCGCCTAAATAAAGTTGTTTTGTCTCGTTGTCGGTAGCAAAGAACGATTTGCTTCAAATTGGCAGATAATTCGTTATTCATCATGGACAATCGATTAAGCCATTAATCGCCGTGAGACCCGCCCTCTCCTAATTGTTATTAATTTTTTAAGTCGCATCAATAAAGTTGTTTTTTCTCGTGGTCGGTAGCAAAGGACGATTTGCTCCAAATTTACAGACAATTCGTTATTCACCATGGACAATCGAATAAGCCATTAATCGTCGTGAGACCCACCCTCTGCTATTTGTAATTAATTTTTTAAGGCGCATAAATAAAGTTGTTTTGTCTCGTGGTCGGTAGCAAATAACGATTTGCTTCAAATTTGCAGACAATTCATTATTAACAATGGACAATGGATTAAGCCATTAATCGCCGTGAGACCCGCCCTCTCCTAATTGTTATTAACTTTTTAAGGCGCCTAAATAAAGTTGTTTTGTCTCGTGGTCGGTAGCAAAGAACGATTTGCTTCAAATTTGCAGATAATTCGTTATTCACCATGGACAATCGATTAAGCCATTAATCGCCGTGAGATTCGCCCTTTCCTAATTGTTATTAATTTTTTAAGTCGCATAAATAAAGTTGTTTTGTCTCGTGGTCGGTAGCAAAGAACGATTTGCTTCAAATTTACAGACAGTTCGTTATTCACCATGGACAATCGATTAAGCCATTAATCGCCGTGAGGCCCGCCTTCTCCCAATTGTTATTAATTTTTTAAGTCACATAAATAAAGTTGTTTTGTCTCGTGGTCGGTAGCAGGGAACGACTTGCTCCAAATTTACAGACAATTCGTTATTCACCATGGACAATGGATTAAGCCATTAATCGCCGTGAGACCCGCCTTCTCCTAATTGTTTTTAATTTTTTAAGGCGCCTAAATAAAGTGTTTTTGTCTCGTTGTCGGTAGCATAGAACGATTTGCTTCAAATTTGCAGATAATTCGTTATACATCATGGACAATCGATTAAGCCATTAATCGCCGTGAGACCCGCCCTCTCCTAACTGTTATTAATTTTTTAAGTCGCATCAATAAAGTTGTTTTGTCTCGTGGTCGGTAGCAAAGAACGATTTGCTTCAAATTTGCAAATAATTCGTAATTCACGATGAACAATCGATTAAGCCATTAATCGCCGTGAGACCCGCCATCTCCTAATTGTTATTAACTTTTTAAGGCGCGTAAATAAAGTTGTTTTGTCTCGTGGTCGGTAGCAAAGAACGATTTGCTTCAAATTTGCAGATAATTCGTTATTCACCATAGACAAGCGATTAAGCCATTAATCGCCGTGAGACCCGCCCTCTCCTAATTGTTATTAACTTTTTAAGGCGCGTAAATAAAGTTGTTTTGTCTCGTGTTCGGTAGCAAAGAACGATTTGCTTCAAATTTGCAGATAATTCGTTATTCACCATGGACAAGCGATTAAGCCATTAATCGCCGTGAGACCCGCCCTTTCCTAATTGTTATTAATTTTTTAAGGTGCATAAATCAAGTTGTTTTGTCTCGTGGTCGGTAGCAAAGAACGATTTGCTTCAAATTTGGAGCCAATTCATTATTAACCATGGACAATCGATTAAGCCATTAATCGCTGTGAGACCCGCCCTCTCCCAATTGTTATTAATTTTTTGTCACATAAATAAAGTTGTTTTGTCTCGTGGTCGGTAGCAAAGAACGATTTACTTCAAATTTACAGACAATTCGTTATTCACCATGGACAATCGATTAAGCCATTAATCGCCGTGAGACCCGCCCTCTCCTAATTGTTATTAATTTTTTAAAGCACATAAATAAAGTTGTTTTGTCTCGTGGTCGGTAGCAAAGAACGATTTGCTTCAAATTTACAGACAATTCGTTATTCACCATGGACAATCGATTAAGCCATTCATCGCCGTGAGACCCGCCCTCTCCCAATTGTTATTAATTTTTTAAGGCGCATAAATAAAGTTGTTTTTTCTCGTGGTCGGTAGCAAAGAACGATTTGCTCCAAATTTACAGACAATTCGTTATCTACCATGGACAATCGATTAAGCCATTATTCGCCGTGGGACCCGCCCTCTCCTAATTGTTATTAATTTTTTAAGGCGCATAAATAAAGTTGTTTTGTCTCGTGGTCGGTAGCAAAGAACGATTTGCTTCAAATTTAGAGACAATTCGCTATTCACCATGGACAATCGATTAAGCTGTTAATCGCCGTGAGACCCCCCCTCTCCTAATTGTTATTAATTTTTTAAGTCACGTAAGTAAAGTTGTTTTGTCTCGTGGTCGGTAGCAAAGATCGATTTGCCCCAAATTTACAGACAATTCGTTATTTACCATGCACAATCGATTAAGCCATTAATCGCCGTGAGACCCACCCTCTGCTACTTGTTATTAATTTTTTAAGGCGCATAAATAAAGTTGTTTTGTCTCGTGGTCGGTAGCAAAGAACGATTTGCTTCAAATTTGCAGACAATTCATTATTAACAATGGACAATGGATTAAGCCATTAATCGCCGTGAGACTCGCCCTCTCCTAATTGTTATTAATTTTTTAAGGAGCCTAAATAAAGTTGTTTTGTCTCGTTGTCGGTAGCAAAGAACGATTTGCTTCAAATTGGCAGATAATTCGTTATTCATCATGGACAATCGATTAAGCCATTAATCGCCGTGAGACCCGCCCTCTCCTAATTGTTATTAATTTTTTAAGTCGCATCAATAAAGTTGTTTTTTCTCGTGGTCGGTAGCAAAGAACGATTTGCTCCAAATTTACAGACAATTCGTTATTCACCATGGACAATCGATTAAGCCATTAATCGTCGTGAGACCCACCCTCTGCTATTTGTAATTAATTTTTTAAGGCGCATAAATAAAGTTGTTTTGTCTCGTGGTCGGTAGCAAATAACGATTTGCTTCAAATTTGCAGACAATTCATTATTAACAATGGACAATGGATTAAGCCATTAATCGCCGTGAGACCCGCCCTCACCTAATTGTTATTAACTTTTTAAGGCGCCTAAATAAAGTTGTTTTGTCTCGTGGTCGGTAGCAAAGAACGATTTGCTTCAAATTTGCAGATAATTCGTTATTCACCATGGACAATCGATTAAGCGATAAATCGCCGTGAGACCCGCCCTTTCCTAATTGTTATTAATTTTTTAAGTCGCATAAATAAAGTTGTTTTGTCTCGTGGTCGGTAGCAAAGAACGATTTGCTTCAAATTTACAGACAGTTCGTTATTCACCATGGACAATCGATTAAGCCATTAATCGCCGTGAGGCTCGCCTTCTCCCAATTGTTATTAATTTTTTAATTCACATAAATAAAGTTGTTTCGTCTCGTGGTCGGTAGCAAAGAACGACTTGCTCCAAATTTACAGACAATTCGTTATTCACCATGGACAATCGATTAAGCCATTAATCGCCGTGAGACCCGCCCTCTCCTAATTGTTATTAATTTTTTTAATTGCATAAATAAAGTTGTTTTGTCTCGTGGTCGGTAGCAAAAAACGATTTGCTTTAAATTTACAGACAGTTCGTTATTCACCATGGGCAATCGATTAAGCCATTAATCGCCGTGAGGCCCGCCCTCTCCCAATTGTTATTAATTTTTTAAGTCACGTAAGTTAAGTTGTTTTGTCTCGTGGTCGGTAGCAAAGATCGATTTGCTCCAAATTTACAGACAATTCGTTATTCACCATGGACAATCGATTAAGCCATTAATCGCCGTGAGACCCGCCCTCTCCTAATTGTTATTAATTTTTAAGGCGCATAAATAAAGTTGTTTTGTCTCGTGGTCGGTAGCAAAGAACGATTTGCTTTAAATTTACAGACAATTCGTTATTCACCATGGACAATCGATTAAGCCATTAATCGCCGTGAGGCCCGCCCTCTCCCAATTGTTATTAATTTTTTAAGTCACATAAATAAAGTTGTTTTGTCTCGTGGTCGGTAGCAAAGAACGATTTGCTTCAAATTTACAGACAATTCGTTATTCACCATGGACAATTGATTAAGCCATTAATCGCCGTGAGACCCGCCCTGTCCTAATTGTTATTAATTTTTAAAGGCGCATAAATAAAGTTGTTTTGTCTCGTGGTCGGTAGCAAAGAACGATTTGCTTCAAATTTGCAGCCAATTCATTATTAAAAATGGACAATCGATTAAGACATTAATCGCCGTGAGACCCGCCCTCTCCTAATTGTTATTAATTTTTTAAGGCGCATAAATAAAGTTGTTTTGTCTCGTGGTCGGTAGCAAAGAACGATTTGCTGCAAATTTACAGACAATTCGTTATTCACTATGGACAATCTATTAAGCCATTCATCGCCGTGAGACCCGCCCTCTCCTAACTGTTATTAATTTTTTTAATTGCATAAATAAAGTTGTTTTGTCTCGTGGTCGGGAGCAAACAACGATTTGCTTCAAATTTACAGACAGTTCGTTATTCACCATGGACAATCGATTAAGCCATTAATCGCCGTGAGGTCCGCCCTCTCCCAATTGTTATTAATTTTTTAAGTCACATAAATAAAGTTGTTTTGTCTCGTGGTCGGTAGCAAAGAACGATTTGCTTCAAATTTGCAGCGAATTCATTATTAACAATGGACAATCGATTTAGCCATTAATCGCCGTGAGACCCGCCCTCTCCTAATTGTTATTAATTTTTAAAGGTGCCTAAATAAAGTTGTTTTGTCTCGTGGTCGGTAGCAAAGAACGATTTGCTTCAAATTTGCAGCCAATTCATTATTAAAAATGGACAATCGATTAAGGCATTAATCGCCGTGAGACCCGCCCTCTCCTAATTGTTATTAATTTTTTAAGGCGCATAAATAAAGTTGTTTTGTCTCGTGGTCGGTAGCAAAGAACGATTTGCTCCAAATTTACAGACAAATCGTTATTCACCATGGACAATCGATTAAGCCATTAATCGTCGTGAGACCCACCCTCTGCTATTTGTTATTAATTTTTTAAGGCGCATAAATAAAGTTATTTTGTCTCGTGGTCGGTAGCAAAGAACGATTTTCTTCAAATTTACAGACAATTCGTTATTCACCATGGACAATCGATTAAGCCATTAATCGCCGTGAGACCCGCCCTCTCCTAATTGTTATTAATTTTTTAAGGCGCATAAATAAAGTTGTTTTGTCTCGTGGTCGGTAGCAAAGAACGATTTGCTGCAAATTTACAGACAATTCGTTATTCACCATGGACAATCGATTAAGCCATTAATCGCCGTGAGACCCGCCCTCTCCTAATTGTTATTAATTTTTTTAATTGCATAAATAAAGTTGTTTTGTCTCGTGGTCGGTAGCAAAAAACGATTTGCTTTAAATTTACAGACAGTTCGTTATTCACCATGGGCAATCGATTAAGCCATTAATCGCCGTGAGGCCCGCCCTCTCCCAATTGTTATTAATTTTTTAAGTCACATAAATAAAGTTGTTTTGTCTCGTGGTCGGTAGCAAAGAACGATTTGCTTCAAATATACAGACAATTCGTTATTCACCATGGACAATCGATTAAGCCATTAATCGCCGTGAGACCCGCCCTCTCCTAATTGTTATTAATTTTTAAGGCGCATAAATAAAGTTGTTTTGTCTCGTGGTCGGTAGCAAAGAACGATTTGCTTTAAATTTACAGACAATTCGTTATTCACCATGGACAATCGATTAAGCCATTAATCGCCGTGAGGCCCGCCCTCTCCCAATTGTTATTAATTTTTTAAGTCACATAAATAAAGTTGTTTTGTCTCGTGGTCGGTAGCAAAGAACGGTTTGCTTCAAATTTGCAGACAATTCGTTATTCACCATGGACAATTGATTAAGCCATTAATCTCCGTGAGACCCGCCCTGTCCTAATTGTTATTAACTTTTAAAGGCGCCTAAATAAAGTTGTTTTGTCTCGTGGTCGGTAGCAAAGAACGATTTGCTTCAAATTTGCAAATAATTCGTTATTCACCATGGACAATCGATTAAGCCATTAATCGCCGTGAGACCCGCCATCTCCTAATTGTTATTAACTTTTTAAGGCGCGTAAATAAAGTTGTTTTGTCTCTTGGTCGGTAGCAAAAAACGATTTGCTTCAAATTTGCAGATAATTCGTTATTCACCATAGACAAGCGATTAAGCCATTAATCGCCGTGAGACCCGCCCTCTCCTAATTGTTATTAACTCTTTAAGGCGCGTAAATAAAGTTGTTTTGTCTCGTGTTCGGTAGCAAAGAACGATTTGCTTTAAATTTGCAGATAATTCGTTATTCACCATGGACAAGCGATTAAGCCATTAATCGCCGTGAGACCCGCCCTTTCCTAATTGTTATTAATTTTTTAAGGCGCATAAATCAAGTTGTTTTGTCTCGTGGTCGGTAGCAAAGAACGATTTGCTTCAACATTGGAGCCAATTCATTATTAACCATGGACAATCGATTAAGACATTAATCGCCGTGAGACCCGCCCTCTCCCAATTGTTATTAATTTTTTGTCACATAAATAAAGTTGTTTTGTCTCGTGGTCGGTAGCAAAGAACGATTTACTTCAAATTTACAGACAATTCGTTATTCACCATGGACAATCGATTAAGCCATTAATCGCCGTGAGACCCGCCCTCTCCTAATTGTTATTAATTTTTTAAGGCACATAAATAAAGTTGTTTTGTCTCGTGGTCGGTAGCAAAGAACGATTTGCTTCAAATTTACAGACAATTCGTTATTTACCATGGACAATCGATTAAGCCATTCATCGCCGTGAGACCCGCCCTCTCCCAATTGTTATTAATTTTTTAAGGCGCATAAATAAAGTTGTTTTTTCTCGTAGTCGGTAGCGAAGAACGATTTGCTCCAAATTTACAGACAATTCGTTATCCACCATGGACAATCGATTAAGCGATTAATCGCCGTGGGACCCGCCCTCTCCTAATTGTTATTAATTTTTTAAGGCGCATAAATAAAGTTGTTTTGTCTCGTGGTCGGTAGCAAAGAACGATTTGCTTCAAATTTAGAGACAATTCGCTATTCACCATGGACAATCGATTAAGCTGTTAATCGCCGTGAGACCCCCCCTCTCCTAATTGTTATTAATTTTTTAAGTCACGTAAGTAGAGTTGTTTTGTCTCGTGGTCGGTAGCAAAGATCGATTTGCTCCAAATTTACAGACAATTCGTTATTTACCATGGACAATCGATTAAGCCATTAATCGCCGTGAGACCCACCGTCTGCTACTTGTTATTAATTTTTTAAGGCGCATAAATAAAGTTGTTTTGTCTCGTGGTCGGTAACAAAGAACGATTTGCTTCAAATTTGCAGACAATTCATTATTAACAATGGACAATGGATTAAGCCATTAATCGCCGTGAGACCCGCCCTCTCCTAATTGTTATTAATTTTTTAAGGCGCCTAAATGAAGTTGTTTTGTCTCGTTGTCGGTAGCAAAGAACGATTTGCTTCAAATTGGCAGATAATTCGTTATTCATCATGGACAATCGATTAAGCCATTAATCGCCGTGAGACCCGCCCTCTCCTAATTGTTATTAATTTTTTAAGTCGCATCAATAAAGTTGTTTTTTCTCGTGGTCGGTAGCAAAAAACGATTTGCTCCAAATTTACAGACAATTCGTTATTTACCATGGACAATCGATTAAGCCATTAATCGTCGTGAGACCCACCCTCTGCTATTTGTAATTAATTTTTTAAGGCGCATAAATACAGTTGTTTTGTCTCGTGGTCGGTAGCAAATAACGATTTGGTTCAAATTTGCAGACAATTCATTATTAACAATGGACAATGGATTAAGCCATTAATCGCCGTGAGACCCGCCTTCACCTAATTGTTATTAACTTTTTAAGGCGCCTAAATAAAGTTGTTTTGTCTCGTGGTCGGTAGCAAAGAACGATTTGCTTCAAATTTGCAGATAATTCGTTATTCACCATGGACAATCGATTAAGCCATTAATCGCCGTGAGACCCGCCCTTTCCTAATTGTTATTAATTTTTTAAGTCGCATAAATAAAGTTGTTCTGTCTCGTGGTCGGTAGCAAAGAACGATTTGCTTCAAATTTACAGACAGTTCGTTATTCACCATGGACAATCGATTAAGCCATTAATCGCCGTGAGGCCCGCCTTCTCCCAATTGTTATTAATTTTTTAAGTCACATAAATAAAGTTGTTTTGTCTCGTGGTCGGTAGCAAAGAACGACTTGCTCCAAATTTACAGACAATTCGTTATTCACCATGGACAATCGATTAAGCCATTAATCCCCGTGAGACCCGCCCTTTCCTAATTGTTATTAATTTTTTAAGGCGCATAAATAAAGTTGTATTGTCTCGTGGTCGGTAGCAAAGAACGATTTGCTCCAAATTTACAGACAATTCGTTATTTACCATGGACAATCGATTAAGCCATTAATCGCCGTGAGACCCACCCTCTGCTACTTGTTATTAATTTTTTAAGGCGCATAAATAAAGTTGTTTTGTCTCGTGGTCGGTAGCAAAGAACGATTTGCTTCAAATTTGCAGACAATTCATTATTAACAATGGACAATGGATTAAGCCATTAATCGCCGTGAGACCCACCCTCTCCTAATTGTTATTAATTTTTTAAGGCGCCTAAATAAAGTTGTTTTGTCTCGTTGTCGGTAGCAAAGAACGATTTGTTTCAAATTGGCAGATAATTCGTTATTCATCATGGACAATCGATTAAGCCATTAATCGCCGTGAGACCCGCCCTCTCCTACTTGTTATTAATTTTTTAAGTCGCATCAATAAAGTTGTTTTTTCTCGTGGTCGGTAGCAAAGAACGATTTGCTCCAAATTTACAGACAATTCGTTATTCACCATGGACAATCGATTAAGCCATTAATCGCCGTGAGACCCGCCCTGTCCTAATTGTTATTAACTTTTTAAGGCGCCTAAATAAAGTTGTTTTGTCTCGTGGTCGGTAGCAAAGAACGATTTGCTTCAAATTTGCAAATAATTCGTTATTCACCATGGACAATCGATTAAGCCATTAATCGCTGTGAGACCCGCCATCTCCTAATTGTTATTAACTTTTTAAGGCGCGTAAATAAAGTTGTTTTGTCTCGTGGTCGGTAGCAAAGAACGATTTGCTTCAAATTTGCAGATAATTCGTTATTCACCATAGACAAGCGATTAAGCCATTAATCGCCGTGAGACCCGCCCTCTCCTAATTGTTATTAACTTTTTAAGGCGCGTAAATAAAGTTGTTTTGTCTCGTGGTCGGTAGCAAAGAACGATTTGCTTCAAATTTACAGACAATTCCTTATTCACCATGAACAATCGATTAAGCCATTCATCGCCGTGAGACCCGCCCTCTCTCAATTGTTATTAATTTTTTAAGGCGCATAAATAAAGTTGTTTTTTCTCGTGGTCGGTAGCAAGGAACGATTTGCTCCAAATTTACAGACAATTCGTTATCCACCATGGACAATCGATTAAGCCATTAATCCCCGTGAGACCCACCCTCTGCTACTTGTTATTAATTTTTTAAGGCGCATAAATAAAGTTGTTTTGTCTCGTGGTCGGTAGCAAAGAACGATTTGCTTCAAATTTGCAGACAATTCATAATTAACAATGGACAATGGATTAAGCCATTAATCGCCGTGAGACCCGCCCTCTCCTAACTGTTATTAATTTTTTAAGGCACATAAATAAAGTTGTTTTGTCTCGTGGTCGGTAGCAAAGAACGATTTGCTTCAAATTTACAGACAATTCGTTATTCACCATGGACAAGCGATTAAGCCATTCATCGCCGTGAGACCCGCCCTCTCCCAATTGTTATTAATTTTTTAAGGCGCATAAATAAAGTTGTTTTTTCTCGTGGTCGGTAGCAAAGAACGATTTGCTCCAAATTTACAGACAATTCGTTATCCACCATGGACAATCGATTAAGCCATTAATCGCCGTGGGACCCGCCCTCTCCTAATTGTTATTAATTTTTTAAGGCGCATAAATAAAGTTGTTTTGTCTCGTGGTCGGTAGCAAAGAACGATTTGCTTCAAATTTAGAGACAATTCGCTATTCACCATGGACAATCGATTAAGCCGTTAATCGCCGTGAGACCCGCCCTCTCCTAATTGTTATTAATTTTTTAAGTCACATAAATAAAGTTGTTTTGTCTCGTGGTCGGTAGCAAAGAACGATTTGCTTCAAATATACGGACGATTCGTTATTCACCATGGACAATCGATTAAGCCATTAATCGCCGTGAGACCCGCCCTCTCCTAATTGTTATTAATTTTTTAAGGCGCATAAATAAAGTTGTTTTGTCTCGTGGTCGGTAGCAAAGAACGATTTGCTTTAAATTTACAGACAATTCGTTATTCACCATGGACAATCGATTAAGCCATTAATCGCCGTGAAGCCCGCCCTGTCCTTATTGTTATTAACTTTTTAAGGCGCCAAAATAAAGTTGTTTTGTCTCGTGGTCGGTAGCAAAGAACGATTTGCTTCAAATTTGCAAATAATTCGTTATTCCCCATGGACAATCGATTAAGCCATTAATCGCCGTGAGACCCGCCATCTCCTAATTGTTATTAACTTTTTAAGGCGCGTAAATAAAGTTGTTTTGTCTCGTGGTCGGTAGCAAAGAACGATTTGCTTCAAATTTGCAGGTAATTCGTTATTCACCATGGACAAGCGATTAAGCCATTAATCGCCGTGAGACCCGCCCTCTCCTAATTGTTATTAATTTTTTAAGGCGCATAAATAAAGTTGTTTTGTCTCGTGGTCGGTAGCAAAGAACGATTTGCTTCAAATTTACAGACAATTCGTTATTCACCATGGACAATCGATTAAGCCATTCATCGCCGTGAGACCCGCCCTCTCCCAATTGTTATTAATTTTTTAAGGCGCATAAATAAAGTTGTTTTTTCTCGTGGTCGGTAGCAAAGAACGATTTGCTCCAAATTTACAGACAATTCGTTATTCACCATGGACAATCGATTAAGCCATTAATGGTCGTGAGACCCACCCTCTGCTATTTGTTATTAATTTTTTAAGGCGCATAAATAAAGTTGTTTTGTCTCGTGGTCGGTAGCAAAGAACAATTTGCTTCAAATTTGCAGACAATTCATTATCAACAATGTACAATGGATTAAGCCATTAATCACCGTGAGACCCGCCCTCTCCCAATTGTTATTAATTTTTTAATTCACATAAATAAAGTTGTTTTGTCTCGTGGTCGGTAGCAAAGAACGATTTTCTTTAAATTTACAGACAATTCGTTATTCACCATGGACAATCGATTAAGCCATTAATCGCCGTGAGACCCGCACTCTCCTAATTGTTATTAATTTTTTAAGGCGCATAAATAAAGTTGTTTTGTCTCGTGGTCGGTAGCAAAGAACGATTTGCTTCAAATTTGCAGCGAATTCATTATTAACAATGGACAATCGATTTATCCATTAATCGCCGTGAGACCCGCCCTCTCCTAATTGTTATTAATTTTTAAAGGCGCATAAATAAAGTTGTTTTGTCTCGTGGTCGGTAGCAAAGAACGATTTGCTTCAAATTTGCAGCCAATTCATTATTAAAAATGGACAATCGATTAAGACATTAATCGCCGTGAGACCCGCCCTCTCCTAATTGTTATTAATTTTTTAAGGCGCATAAATAAAGTTGTTTTGTCTCGTGGTCGGTAGCAAAGAACGATTTGCTGCAAATTTACAGACAATTCGTTATTCACTATGGACAATCTATTAAGCCATTCATCGCCGTGAGACCCGCCCTCTCCTAACTGTTATTAATTTTTTTAATTGCATAAATAAAGTTGTTTTGTCTCGTGGTCGGGAGCAAACAACGATTTGCTTCAAATTTACAGACAGTTCGTTATTCACCATGGACAATCGATTAAGCCATTAATCGCCGTGAGGTCCGCCCTCTCCCAATTGTTATTAATTTTTTAAGTCACATAAATAAAGTTGTTTTGTCTCGTGGTCGGTAGCAAAGAACGATTTGCTTCAAATTTGCAGCGAATTCATTATTAACAATGGACAATCGATTTAGCCATTAATCGCCGTGAGACCCGCCCTCTCCTAATTGTTATTAATTTTTAAAGGTGCCTAAATAAAGTTGTTTTGTCTCGTGGTCGGTAGCAAAGAACGATTTGCTTCAAATTTGCAGCCAATTCATTATTAAAAATGGACAATCGATTAAGGCATTAATCGCCGTGAGACCCGCCCTCTCCTAATTGTTATTAATTTTTTAAGGCGCATAAATAAAGTTGTTTTGTCTCGTGGTCGGTAGCAAAGAACGATTTGCTCCAAATTTACAGACAAATCGTTATTCCCCATGGACAATCGATTAAGCCATTAATCGTCGTGAGACCCACCCTCTGCTATTTGTTATTAATTTTTTAAGGCGCATAAATAAAGTTATTTTGTCTCGTGGTCGGTAGCAAAGAACGATTTTCTTCAAATTTACAGACAATTCGTTATTCACCATGGACAATCGATTAAGCCATTAATCGCCGTGAGACCCGCCCTCTCCTAATTGTTATTAATTTTTTAAGGCGCATAAATAAAGTTGTTTTGTCTCGTGGTCGGTAGCAAAGAACGATTTGCTGCAAATTTACAGACAATTCGTTATTCACTATGGACAATCTATTAAGCCATTCATCGCCGTGAGACCCGCCCTCTCCTAATTGTTATTAATTTTTTTAATTGCATAAATAAAGTTGTTTTGTTTCGTGGTCGGTAGCAAACAACGATTTGCTTCAAATTTACAGACAGTTCGTTATTCACCATGGACAATCGATTAAGCCATTAATCGCCGTGAGGTCCGCCCTCTCCTAATTGTTATTAATTTTTTTAATTGCATAAATAAAGTTGTTTTGTCTCGTGGTCGGTAGCAAAAAACGATTTGCTTTAAATTTACAGACAGTTCGTTATTCACCATGGGCAATCGATTAAGCCATTAATCGCCGTGAGGCCCGTCCTCTCCCAATTGTTATTAATTTTTTAAGTCACATAAATAAAGTTGTTTTGTCTCGTGGTCGGTAGCAAAGAACGATTTGCTTCAAATATACAGACAATTCGTTATTCACCATGGACAATCGATTAAGCCATTAATCGCCGTGAGACCCGCCCTCTCCTAATTGTTATTAATTTTTAAGGCGCATAAATAAAGTTGTTTTGTCTCGTGGTCGGTAGCAAAGAACGATTTGCTTTAAATTTACAGACAATTCGTTATTCACCATGGACAATCGATTAAGCCATTAATCGCCGTGAGGCCCGCCCTCTCCCAATTGTTATTAATTTTTTAAGTCACATAAATAAAGTTGTTTTGTCTCGTGGTCGGTAGCAAAGAACGATTTGCTTCAAATTTACAGACAATTCGTTATTCACCATGGACAATTGATTAAGCCATTAATCGCCGTGAGACCCGCCCTGTCCTAATTGTTATTAACTTTTAAAGGCGCCTAAATAAAGTTGTTTTGTCTCGTGGTCGGTAGCAAAGAACGATTTGCTTCAAATTTGCAGATAATTCGTTATTCACCATAGACAAGCGATTAAGCCATTAATCGCCGTGAGACCCGCCCTCTCCTAATTGTTATTAACTCTTTAAGGCGCGTAAATAAAGTTGTTTTGTCTCGTGTTCGGTAGCAAAGAACGATTTGCTTTAAATTTGCAGATAATTCGTTATTCACCATGGACAAGCGATTAAGCCATTAATCGCCGTGAGACCCGCCCTTTCCTAATTGTTATTAATTTTTTAAGGCGCATAAATCAAGTTGTTTTGTCTCGTGGTCGGTAGCAAAGAACGATTTGCTTCAACATTGGAGCCAATTCATTATTAACCATGGACAATCGATTAAGACATTAATCGCCGTGAGACCCGCCCTCTCCCAATTGTTATTAATTTTTTGTCACATAAATAAAGTTGTTTTGTCTCGTGGTCGGTAGCAAAGAACGATTTACTTCAAATTTACAGACAATTCGTTATTCACCATGGACAATCGATTAAGCCATTAATCGCCGTGAGACCCGCCCTCTCCTAATTGTTATTAATTTTTTAAGGCACATAAATACAGTTGTTTTGTCTCGTGGTCGGTAGCAAAGAACGATTTGCTTCAAATTTACAGACAATTCGTTATTCACCATGGACATTCGATTAAGCCATTCATCGCCGTGAGACCCGCCCTCTCCCAATTGTTATTAATTTTTTAAGGCGCATAAATAAAGTTGTTTTTTCTCGTAGTCGGTAGCGAAGAACGATTTGCTCCAAATTTACAGACAATTCGTTATCCACCATGGACAATCGATTAAGCGATTAATCGCCGTGGGACCCGCCCTCTCCTAATTGTTATTAATTTTTTAAGGCGCATAAATAAAGTTGTTTTGTCTCGTGGTCGGTAGCAAAGAACGATTTGCTTCAAATTTAGAGACAATTCGCTATTCACCATGGACAATCGATTAAGCTGTTAATCGCCGTGAGACCCCCCCTCTCCTAATTGTTATTAATTTTTTAAGTCACGTAAGTAGAGTTGTTTTGTCTCGTGGTCGGTAGCAAAGATCGATTTGCTCCAAATTTACAGACAATTCGTTATTTACCATGGACAATCGATTAAGCCATTAATCGCTGTGAGACCCACCGTCTGCTACTTGTTATTAATTTTTTAAGGCGCATAAATAAAGTTGTTTTGTCTCGTGGTCGGTAACAAAGAACGATTTGCTTCAAATTTGCAGACAATTCATTATTAACAATGGACAATGGATTAAGCCATTAATCGCCGTGAGACCCGCCCTCTCCTAATTGTTATTAATTTTTTAAGGCGCCTAAATAAAGTTGTTTTGTCTCGTTGTCGGTAGCAAAGAACGATTTGCTTCAAATTGGCAGATAATTCGTTATTCATCATGGACAATCGATTAAGCCATTAATCGCCGTGAGACCCGCCCTTTCCTAATTGTTATTAATTTTTTAAGTCGCATAAATAAAGTTGTTTTGTCTCGTGGTCGGTAGCAAAGAACGATTTGCTTCAAATTTACAGACAGTTCGTTATTCACCATGGACAATCGATTAAGCCATTAATCGCCGTGAGGCCCGCCTTCTCCCAATTGTTATTAATTTTTTAAGTCACATAAATAAAGTTGTTTTGTCTCGTGGTCGGTAGCAAAGAACGACTTGCTCCAAATTTACAGACAATTCGTTATTCACCATGGACAATCGATTAAGCCATTAATCCCCGTGAGACCCGCCCTTTCCTAATTGTTATTAATTTTTTAAGGCGCATAAATAAAGTTGTATTGTCTCGTGGTCGGTAGCAAAGAACGATTTGCTCCAAATTTACAGACAATTCGTTATTTACCATGGACAATCGATTAAGCCATTAATCGCCGTGAGACCCACCCTCTGCTACTTGTTATTAATTTTTTAAGGCGCATAAATAAAGTTGTTTTGTCTCGTGGTCGGTAGCAAAGAACGATTTGCTTCAAATTTGCAGACAATTCATTATTAACAATGGACAATGGATTAAGCCATTAATCGCCGTGAGACCCACCCTCTCCTAATTGTTATTAATTTTTTAAGGCGCCTAAATAAAGTTGTTTTGTCTCGTTGTCGGTAGCAAAGAACGATTTGTTTCAAATTGGCAGATAATTCGTTATTCATCATGGACAATCGATTAAGCCATTAATCGCCGTGAGACCCGCCCTCTCCTACTTGTTATTAATTTTTTAAGTCGCATCAATAAAGTTGTTTTTTCTCGTGGTCGGTAGCAAAGAACGATTTGCTCCAAATTTACAGACAATTCGTTATTCACCATGGACAATCGATTAAGCCATTAATCGCCGTGAGACCCGCCCTGTCCTAATTGTTATTAACTTTTTAAGGCGCCTAAATAAAGTTGTTTTGTCTCGTGGTCGGTAGCAAAGAACGATTTGCTTCAAATTTGCAAATAATTCGTTATTCACCATGGACAATCGATTAAGCCATTAATCGCTGTGAGACCCGCCATCTCCTAATTGTTATTAACTTTTTAAGGCGCGTAAATAGAGTTGTTTTGTCTCGTGGTCGGTAGCAAAGAACGATTTGCTTCAAATTTGCAGATAATTCGTTATTCACCATAGACAAGCGATTAAGCCATTAATCGCCGTGAGACCCGCCCTCTCCTAATTGTTATTAACTTTTTAAGGCGCGTAAATAAAGTTGTTTTGTCTCGTGGTCGGTAGCAAAGAACGATTTGCTTCAAATTTACAGACAATTCGTTATTCACCATGAACAATCGATTAAGCCATTCATGGCCGTGAGACCCGCCCTCTCCCAATTGTTATTAATTTTTTAAGGCGCATAAATAAAGTTGTTTTTTCTCGTGGTCGGTAGCAAGGAACGATTTGCTCCAAATTTACAGACAATTCGTTATCCACCATGGACAATCGATTAAGCCATTAATCGCCGTGAGACCCACCCTCTGCTACTTGTTATTAATTTTTTAAGGCGCATAAATAAAGTTGTTTTGTCTCGTGGTCGGTAGCAAAGAACGATTTGCTTCAAATTTGCAGACAATTCATAATTAACAATGGACAATGGATTAAGCCATTAATCGCCGTGAGACCCGCCCTCTCCTAACTGTTATTAATTTTTTAAGGCACATAAATAAAGTTGTTTTGTCTCGTGGTCGGTAGCAAAGAACGATTTACTTCAAATTTACAGACAATTCGTTATTCACCATGGACAATCGATTAAGCCATTAATCGCCGTGAGACCCGCCCTCTCCTAATTGTTATTAATTTTTTAAGGCACATAAATAAAGTTGTTTTGTTTCGTGGTCGGTAGCAAAGAACGATTTGCTTCAAATTTACAGACAATTCGTTATTCACCATGGACAATCGATTAAGCCATTCATCGCCGTGAGACCCGCCCTCTCCCAATTGTTATTAATATTTTAAGGCGCATAAATAAAGTTGTTTTTTCTCGTAGTCGGTAGCAAAGAACGATTTGCTCCAAATTTACAGACAATTCGTTATCCACCATGGACAATCGATTAAGCCATTAATCGCCGTGGGACCCGCCCTCTCCGAATTGTTATTAATTTTTTAAGGCGCATAAATAAGATTGTTTTGTCTCGTGGTCGGTAGCAAAGAACGATTTGCTTCAAATTTAGAGACAATTCGCTATTCACCATGGACAATCGATTAAGCTGTTAATCGCCGTGAGACCCCCCTCTCCTAATTGTTATTAATTTTTTAAGTCACGTAAGTAGAGTTGTTTTGTCTCGTGGTCGGTAGCAAAGATCGATTTGTTCCAAATTTACAGACAATTCGTTATTTACCATGGACAATCGATTAAGCCATTAATCGCCGTGAGACCCACCCTCTGCTACTTGTTATTAATTTTTTAAGGCGCATAAATAAAGTTGTTTTGTCTCGTGGTCGGTAGCAAAGAACGATTTGCTTCAAATTTGCAGACAATTCATTATTAACAATGGACAATGGATTAAGCCATTAATCGCCGTGAGACCCGCCCTCTCCTAATTGGTATTAATTTTTTAAGGCGCCTAAATAAAGTTGTTTTGTCTCGTTGTCGGTAGCAAAGAACGATTTGCTTCAAATTGGCAGATAATTCGTTATTCATCATGGACAATCGATTAAGCCATTAATCGCCGTGAGACCCGCCCTCTCCTAATTGTTATTAATTTTTTAAGTCGCATCAATAAAGTTGTTTTTTCTCGTGGTCGGTAGCAAAGGACGATTTGCTAGAAATTTACAGACAATTCGTTATTCACCATGGACAATCGAATAAGCCATTAATCGTCGTGAGACCCACCCTCTGCTATTTGTAATTAATTTTTTAAGGCGCATAAATAAAGTTGTTTTGTCTCGTGGTCGGTAGCAAATAACGATTTGCTTCAAATTTGCAGACAATTCATTATTAACAATGGACAATGGATTAAGCCATTAATCGCCGTGAGACCCGCCCTCTCCTAATTGTTATTAACTTTTTAAGGCGCCTAAATAAAGTTGTTTTGTCTCGTGGTCGGTAGCAAAGAACGATTTGCTTCAAATTTGCAGATAATTCGTTATTCACCATGGACAATCGATTAAGCCATTAATCGCCGTGAGATTCGCCCTTTCCTAATTGTTATTAATTTTTTAAGTCGCATAAATAAAGTTGTTTTGTCTCGTGGTCGGTAGCAAAGAACGATTTGCTTCAAATTTACAGACAGTTCGTTATTCACCATGGACAATCGATTAAGCCATTAATCGCCGTGAGGCCCGCCTTCTCCCAATTGTTATTAATTTTTTAAGTCACATAAATAAAGTTGTTTTGTCTCGTGGTCGGTAGCAGGGAACGACTTGCTCCAAATTTACAGACAATTCGTTATTCACCATGGACAATAGATTAAGCCATTAATCGCCGTGAGACCCGCCTTCTCCTAATTGTTTTTAATTTTTTAAGGCGCCTAAATAAAGTGTTTTTGTCTCGTTGTCGGTAGCATAGAACGATTTGCTTCAAATTTGCAGATAATTCGTTATACATCATGGACAATCGATTAAGCCATTAATCGCCGTGAGACCCGCCCTCTCCTAACTGTTATTAATTTTTTAAGTCGCATCAATAAAGTTGTTTTGTCTCGTGGTCGGTAGCAAAGAACGATTTGCTTCAAATTTGCAAATAATTCGTAATTCACGATGAACAATCGATTAAGCCATTAATCGCCGTGAGACCCGCCATCTCCTAATTGTTATTAACTTTTTAAGGCGCGTAAATAAAGTTGTTTTGTCTCGTGGTCGGTAGCAAAGAACGATTTGCTTCAAATTTGCAGATAATTCGTTATTCACCATAGACAAGCGATTAAGCCATTAATCGCCGTGAGACCCGCCCTCTCCTAATTGTTATTAACTTTTTAAGGCGCGTAAATAAAGTTGTTTTGTCTCGTGTTCGGTAGCAAAGAACGATTTGCTTCAAATTTGCAGATAATTCGTTATTCACCATGGACAAGCGATTAAGCCATTAATCGCCGTGAGACCCGCCCTTTCCTAATTGTTATTAATTTTTTAAGGTGCATAAATCAAGTTGTTTTGTCTCGTGGTCGGTAGCAAAGAACGATTTGCTTCAAATTTGGAGCCAATTCATTATTAACCATGGACAATCGATTAAGCCATTAATCGCTGTGAGACCCGCCCTCTCCCAATTGTTATTAATTTTTTGTCACATAAATAAAGTTGTTTTGTCTCGTGGTCGGTAGCAAAGAACGATTTACTTCAAATTTACAGACAATTCGTTATTCACCATGGACAATCGATTAAGCCATTAATCGCCGTGAGACCCGCCCTCTCCTAATTGTTATTAATTTTTTAAGGCACATAAATAAAGTTGTTTTGTCTCGTGGTCGGTAGCAAAGAACGATTTGCTTCAAATTTACAGACAATTCGTTATTCACCATGGACAATCGATTAAGCCATTCATCGCCGTGAGACCCGCCCTCTCCCAATTGTTATTAATTTTTTAAGGCGCATAAATAAAGTTGTTTTTTCTCGTGGTCGGTAGCAAAGAACGATTTGCTCCAAATTTACAGACAATTCGTTATCTACCATGGACAATCGATTAAGCCATTATTCGCCGTGGGACCCGCCCTCTCCTAATTGTTATTAATTTTTTAAGGCGCATAAATAAAGTTGTTTTGTCTCGTGGTCGGTAGCAAAGAACGATTTGCTTCAAATTTAGAGACAATTCGCTATTCACCATGGACAATCGATTAAGCTGTTAATCGCCGTGAGACCCCCCCTCTCCTAATTGTTATTAATTTTTTAAGTCACGTAAGTAAAGTTGTTTTGTCTCGTGGTCGGTAGCAAAGATCGATTTGCCCCAAATTTACAGACAATTCGTTATTTACCATGCACAATCGATTAAGCCATTAATCGCCGTGAGACCCACCCTCTGCTACTTGTTATTAATTTTTTAAGGCGCATAAATAAAGTTGTTTTGTCTCGTGGTCGGTAGCAAAGAACGATTTGCTTCAAATTTGCAGACAATTCATTATTAACAATGGACAATGGATTAAGCCATTAATCGCCGTGAGACTCGCCCTCTCCTAATTGTTATTAATTTTTTAAGGAGCCTAAATAAAGTTGTTTTGTCTCGTTGTCGGTAGCAAAGAACGATTTGCTTCAAATTGGCAGATAATTCGTTATTCATCATGGACAATCGATTAAGCCATTAATCGCCGTGAGACCCGCCCTCTCCTAATTGTTATTAATTTTTTAAGTCGCATCAATAAAGTTGTTTTTTCTCGTGGTCGGTAGCAAAGAACGATTTGCTCCAAATTTACAGACAATTCGTTATTCACCATGGACAATCGATTAAGCCATTAATCGTCGTGAGACCCACCCTCTGCTATTTGTAATTAATTTTTTAAGGCGCATAAATAAAGTTGTTTTGTCTCGTGGTCGGTAGCAAATAACGATTTGCTTCAAATTTGCAGACAATTCATTATTAACAATGGACAATGGATTAAGCCATTAATCGCCGTGAGACCCGCCCTCACCTAATTGTTATTAACTTTTTAAGGCGCCTAAATAAAGTTGTTTTGTCTCGTGGTCGGTAGCAAAGAACGATTTGCTTCAAATTTGCAGATAATTCGTTATTCACCATGGACAATCGATTAAGCGATAAATCGCCGTGAGACCCGCCCTTTCCTAATTGTTATTAATTTTTTAAGTCGCATAAATAAAGTTGTTTTGTCTCGTGGTCGGTAGCAAAGAACGATTTGCTTCAAATTTACAGACAGTTCGTAATTCACCATGGACAATCGATTAAGCCATTAATCGCCGTGAGGCTCGCCTTCTCCCAATTGTTATTAATTTTTTAATTCACATAAATAAAGTTGTTTCGTCTCGTGGTCGGTAGCAAAGAACGACTTGCTCCAAATTTACAGACAATTCGTTATTCACCATGGACAATCGATTAAGCCATTAATCGCCGTGAGACCCGCCCTCTCCTAATTGTTATTAATTTTTTTAATTGCATAAATAAAGTTGTTTTGTCTCGTGGTCGGTAGCAAAAAACGATTTGCTTTAAATTTACAGACAGTTCGTTATTCACCATGGGCAATCGATTAAGCCATTAATCGCCGTGAGGCCCGCCCTCTCCCAATTGTTATTAATTTTTTAAGTCACGTAAGTTAAGTTGTTTTGTCTCGTGGTCGGTAGCAAAGATCGATTTGCTCCAAATTTACAGACAATTCGTTATTCACCATGGACAATCGATTAAGCCATTAATCGCCGTGAGACCCGCCCTCTCCTAATTGTTATTAATTTTTAAGGCGCATAAATAAAGTTGTTTTGTCTCGTGGTCGGTAGCAAAGAACGATTTGCTTTAAATTTACAGACAATTCGTTATTCACCATGGACAATCGATTAAGCCATTAATCGCCGTGAGGCCCGCCCTCTCCCAATTGTTATTAATTTTTTAAGTCACATAAATAAAGTTGTTTTGTCTCGTGGTCGGTAGCAAAGAACGATTTGCTTCAAATTTACAGACAATTCGTTATTCACCATGGACAATTGATTAAGCCATTAATCGCCGTGAGACCCGCCCTGTCCTAATTGTTATTAACTTTTAAAGGCGCCTAAATAAAGTTGTTTTGTCTCGTGGTCGGTAGCAAAGAACGATTTGCTTCAAATTTGCAAATAATTCGTTATTCACCATGGACAATCGATTAAGCCATTAATCGCCGTGAGACCCGCCATCTCCTAATTGTTATTAACTTTTTAAGGCGCGTAAATAAAGTTGTTTTGTCTCTTGTCGGTAGCAAAGAACGATTTGCTTCAAATTTGCAGATAATTCGTTATTCACCATAGACAAGCGATTAAGCCATTAATCGCCGTGAGACCCGCCCTCTCCTAATTGTTATTAACTCTTTAAGGCGCGTAAATAAAGTTGTTTTGTCTCGTGTTCGGTAGCAAAGAACGATTTGCTTTAAATTTGCAGATAATTCGTTATTCACCATGGACAAGCGATTAAGCCATTAATCGCCGTGAGACCCGCCCTTTCCTAATTGTTATTAATTTTTTAAGGCGCATAAATCAAGTTGTTTTGTCTCGTGGTCGGTAGCAAAGAACGATTTGCTTCAACATTGGAGCCAATTCATTATTAACCATGGACAATCGATTAAGCCATTAATCGCCGTGAGACCCGCCCTCTCCTAATTGTTATTAATTTTTTAAGGCACATAAATAAAGTTGTTTTGTCTCGTGGTCGGTAGCAAAGAACGATTTGCTTCAAATTTACAGACGATTCGTTATTCACCATGGACAATCGATTAAGCCATTCATCGCCGTGAGACCCGCCCTCTCCCAATTGTTATTAATTTTTTAAGGCGCATAAATAAAGTTGTTTTTTCTCGTAGTCGGTAGCGAGGAACGATTTGCTCCAAATTTACAGACAATTCGTTATCCACCATGGACAATCGATTAAGCGATTAATCGCCGTGGGACCCGCCCTCTCCTAATTGTTATTAATTTTTTAAGGCGCATAAATAAAGTTGTTTTGTCTCGTGGTCGGTAGCAAAGAACGATTTGCTTCAAATTTAGAGACAATTCGCTATTCACCATGGACAATCGGTTAAGCTGTTAATCGCCGTGAGACCCCCCCTCTCCTAATTGTTATTAATTTTTTAAGTCACGTAAGTAGAGTTGTTTTGTCTCGTGGTCGGTAGCAAAGATCGATTTGCTCCAAATTTACAGACAATTCGTTATTTACCATGGACAATCGATTAAGCCATTAATCGCCGTGAGACCCACCGTCTGCTACTTGTTATTAATTTTTTAAGGCGCATAAATAAAGTTGTTTTGTCTCGTGGTCGGTAACAAAGAACGATTTGCTTCAAATTTGCAGACAATTCATTATTAACAATGGACAATGGATTAAGCCATTAATCGCCGTGAGACCCGCCCTCTCCTAATTGTTATTAATTTTTTAAGGCGCCTAAATGAAGTTGTTTTGTCTCGTTGTCGGTAGCAAAGAACGATTTGCTTCAAATTGGCAGATAATTCGTTATTCACCATGGACGATCGATTAAGCCATTAATCCCCGTGAGACCCGCCCTTTCCTAATTGTTATTAATTTTTTAAGGCGCATAAATAAAGTTGTATTGTCTCGTGGTCGGTAGCAAAGAACGATTTGCTCCAAATTTACAGACAATTCGTTATTTACCATGGACAATCGATTAAGCCATTAATCGCCGTGAGACCCACCCTCTGCTACTTGTTATTAATTTTTTAAGGCGCATAAATAAAGTTGTTTTGTCTCGTGGTCGGTAGCAAAGAACGATTTGCTTCAAATTTGCAGACAATTCATTATTAACAATGGACAATGGATTAAGCCATTAATCGCCGTGAGACCCACCCTCTCCTAATTGTTATTAATTTTTTAAGGCGCCTAAATAAAGTTGTTTTGTCTCGTTGTCGGTAGCAAAGAACGATTTGTTTCAAATTGGCAGATAATTCGTTATTCATCATGGACAATCGATTAAGCCATTAATCGCCGTGAGACCCGCCCTCTCCTACTTGTTATTAATTTTTTAAGTCGCATCAATAAAGTTGTTTTTTCTCGTGGTCGGTAGCAAAGAACGATTTGCTCCAAATTTACAGACAATTCGTTATTCACCATGGACAATCGATTAAGCCATTAATCGCCGTGAGACCCGCCCTGTCCTAATTGTTATTAACTTTTTAAGGCGCCTAAATAAAGTTGTTTTGTCTCGTGGTCGGTAGCAAAGAACGATTTGCTTCAAATTTGCAAATAATTCGTTATTCACCATGGACAATCGATTAAGCCATTAATCGCTGTGAGACCCGCCATCTCCTAATTGTTATTAACTTTTTAAGGCGCGTAAATAAAGTTGTTTTGTCTCGTGGTCGGTAGCAAAGAACGATTTGCTTCAAATTTGCAAATAATTCGTTATTCACCATAGACAAGCGATTAAGCCATTAATCGCCGTGAGACCCGCCCTCTCCTAATTGTTATTAACTTTTTAAGGCGCGTAAATAAAGTTGTTTTGTCTCGTGGTCGGTAGCAAAGAACGATTTGCTTCAAATTTACAGACAATTCGTTATTCACCATGAACAATCGATTAAGCCATTCATCGCCGTGAGACCCGCCCTCTCCCAATTGTTATTAATTTTTTAAGGCGCATAAATAAAGTTGTTTTTTCTCGTGGTCGGTAGCAACGAACGATTTGCTCCAAATTTACAGACAATTCGTTATCCACCATGGACAATCGATTAAGCCATTAATCGCCGTGAGACCCACCCTCTGCTACTTGTTATTAATTTTTTAAGGCGCATAAATAAAGTTGTTTTGTCTCGTGGTCGGTAGCAAAGAACGATTTGCTTCAAATTTGCAGACAATTCATAATTAACAATGGACAATGGATTAAGCCATTAATCGCCGTGAGACCCGCCCTCTCCTAACTGTTATTAATTTTTTAAGGCACATAAATAAAGTTGTTTTGTCTCGTGGTCGGTAGCAAAGAACGATTTGCTTCAAATTTACAGACAATTCGTTATTCACCATGGACAATCGATTAAGCCATTCATCGCCGTGAGACCCGCCCTCTCCCAATTGTTATTAATTTTTTAAGGCGCATAAATAAAGTTGTTTTTTCTCGTGGTCGGTAGCAAAGAACGATTTGCTCCAAATTTACAGACAATTCGTTATCCACCATGGACAATCGATTAAGCCATTAATCGCCGTGGGACCCGCCCTCTCCTAATTGTTATTAATTTTTTAAGGCGCATAAATAAAGTTGTTTTGTCTCGTGGTCGGTAGCAAAGAACGATTTGCTTCAAATTTAGAGACAATTCGCTATTCACCATGGACAATCGATTAAGCCGTTAATCGCCGTGAGACCCGCCCTCTCCTAATTGTTATTAATTTTTTAAGTCACATAAATAAAGTTGTTTTGTCTCGTGGTCGGTAGCAAAGAACGATTTGCTTCAAATATACGGACAATTCGTTATTCACCATGGACAATCGATTAAGCCATTAATCGCCGTGAGACCCGCCCTCTCCTAATTGTTATTAATTTTTTAAGGCGCATAAATAAAGTTGTTTTGTCTCGTGGTCGGTAGCAAAGAACGATTTGCTTTAAATTTACAGACAATTCGTTATTCACCATGGACAATCGATTAAGCCATTAATCGCCGTGAAGCCCGCCCTGTCCTTATTGTTATTAACTTTTTAAGGCGCCAAAATAAAGTTGTTTTGTCTCGTGGTCGGTAGCAAAGAACGATTTGCTTCAAATTTGCAAATAATTCGTTATTCCCCATGGACAATCGATTAAGCCATTAATCGCCGTGAGACCCGCCATCTCCTAATTGTTATTAACTTTTTAAGGCGCGTAAATAAAGTTGTTTTGTCTCGTGGTCGGTAGCAAAGAACGATTTGCTTCAAATTTGCAGGTAATTCGTTATTCACCATGGACAAGCGATTAAGCCATTAATCGCCGTGAGACCCGCCCTCTCCTAATTGTTATTAATTTTTTAAGGCGCATAAATAAAGTTGTTTTGTCTCGTGGTCGGTAGCAAAGAACGATTTGCTTCAAATTGAGAGACAAGTCGCTATTCACCATGGACAATCGATTAAGCCGTTAATCGCCGTGAGACCCGCCCTCTCCTAATTGTTATTAATTTTTTAAGTCACATAAATAAAGTTGTTTTGTCACGTGATCGGTAGCAAAGAACGATTTGCTTCAAATTTAGAGACAATTCGTTATTCACCATGGACAATCGATTAAGCCATTAATCGCCGTCAGACCCGCCCTCTCCTAATTGTTATTAATTTTTTAAGGCGCATAAATAAAGTTGTTTTGTCTCATGGTCGGTAGCAAAGAACGATTTGCTTCAAATTTACAGACAATTCGTTATTCACCATGGACAATCGATTAAGCCATTCATCGCCGTGAGACCCGCCCTCTCCCAATTGTTATTAATTTTTTAAGGCGCATAAATAAAGTTGTTTTTTCTCGTGGTCGGTAGCAAAGAACGATTTGCTCCAAATTTACAGACAATTCGTTATTCACCATGGACAATCGATTAAGCCATTAATGGTCGTGAGACCCACCCTCTGCTATTTGTTATTAATTTTTTAAGGCGCATAAATAAAGTTGTTTTGTCTCGTGGTCGGTAGCAAAGAACAATTTGCTTCAAATTTGCAGACAATTCATTATCAACAATGTACAATGGATTAAGCCATTAATCACCGTGAGACCCGCCCTCGCCCAATTGTTATTAATTTTTTAATTCACATAAATAAAGTTGTTTTGTCTCGTGGTCGGTAGCAAAGAACGATTTTCTTCAAATTTACAGACAATTCGTTATTCACCATGGACAATCGATTAAGCCATTAATCGCCGTGAGACCCGCACTCTCCTAATTGTTATTAATTTTTTAAGGCGCATAAATAAAGTTGTTTTGTCTCGTGGTCGGTAGCAAAGAACGATTTGCTTCAAATTTGCAGCGAATTCATTATTAACAATGGACAATCGATTTAGCCATTAATCGCCGTGAGACCCGCCCTCTCCTAATTGTTATTAATTTTTAAAGGCGCATAAATAAAGTTGTTTTGTCTCGTGGTCGGTAGCAAAGAACGATTTGCTTCAAATTTGCAGCCAATTCATTATTAAAAATGGACAATCGATTAAGACATTAATCGCCGTGAGACCCGCCCTCTCCTAATTGTTATTAATTTTTTAAGGCGCATAAATAAAGTTGTTTTGTCTCGTGGTCGGTAGCAAAGAACGATTTGCTGCAAATTTACAGACAATTCGTTATTCACTATGGACAATCTATTAAGCCATTCATCGCCGTGAGACCCGCCCTCTCCTAACTGTTATTAATTTTTTTAATTGCATAAATAAAGTTGTTTTGTCTCGTGGTCGGTAGCAAACAACGATTTGCTTCAAATTTACAGACAGTTCGTTATTCACCATGGACAATCGATTAAGCCATTAATCGCCGTGAGGTCCGCCCTCTCCCAATTGTTATTAATTTTTTAAGTCACATAAATAAAGTTGTTTTGTCTCGTGGTCGGTAGCAAAGAACGATTTGCTTCAAATTTGCAGCGAATTCATTATTAACAATGGACAATCGATTTAGCCATTAATCGCCGTGAGACCCGCCCTCTCCTAATTGTTATTAATTTTTAAAGGCGCATAAATAAAGTTGTTTTGTCTCGTGGTCGGTAGCAAAGAACGATTTGCTTCAAATTTGCAGCCAATTCATTATTAAAAATGGACAATCGATTAAGGCATTAATCGCCGTGAGACCCGCCCTCTCCTAATTGTTATTAATTTTTTAAGGCGCATAAATAAAGTTGTTTTGTCTCGTGGTCGGTAGCAAAGAACGATTTGCTCCAAATTTACAGACAAATCGTTATTCACCATGGACAATCGATTAAGCCATTAATCGTCGTGAGACCCACCCTCTGCTATTTGTTATTAATTTTTTAAGGCGCATAAATAAAGTTATTTTGTCTCGTGGTCGGTAGCAAAGAACGATTTTCTTCAAATTTACAGACAATTCGTTATTCACCATGGACAATCGATTAAGCCATTAATCGCCGTGAGAACCGCCCTCTCCTAATTGTTATTAATTTTTTAAGGCGCATAAATAAAGTTGTTTTGTCTCGTGGTCGGTAGCAAAGAACGATTTGCTGCAAATTTACAGACAATTCGTTATTCACTATGGACAATCTATTAAGCCATTCATCGCCGTGAGACCCGCCCTCTCCTAATTGTTATTAATTTTTTTAATTGCATAAATAAAGTTGTTTTGTTTCGTGGTCGGTAGCAAACAACGATTTGCTTCAAATTTACAGACAGTTCGTTATTCACCATGGACAATCGATTAAGCCATTAATCGCCGTGAGGTCCGCCCTCTCCCAATTGTTATTAATTTTTTAAGTCACATAAATAAAGTTGTTTTGTCTCGTGGTCGGTAGCAAAGAACGATTTGCTTCAAATATACAGACAATTCGTTATTCACCATGGACAATCGATTAAGACATTAATCGCCGTGAGACCGGCCCTCTCCTAATTGTTATTAATTTTTTAAGGCGCATAAATAAAGTTGTTTTGTCTCGTGGTCGGTAGCAAAGAACGATTTGCTCCAAATTTACAGACAATTCGTTATTCACCATGGACAATCGATTAAGCCATTAATCGCCGTGAGACCCGCCCTCTCTTAATTGTTATTAATTTTTTAAGGCGCATAAATCAAGTTATTTTGTCTCGTGGTCGGTAGCAAAGAACGATTTGCTTCAAATTTGCAGCCAATTCATTATTAAAAATGGACAATCGATTAAGCCATTAATCGCAGTGAGACCCGCCCTCTCCCAATTGTTATTAATTTTTTAAGTCACATAAATAAAGTTGTTTTTTCTCGTGGTCGGTAGCAAAGAACGATTTGCTCCAAATTTACAGACAATTCGTTATTCACCATGGACAATCGAATAAGCCATTAATCATCGTGAGACCCACCCTCTGCTATTTGTTATTAATTTTTTAAGGCGCATAAATAAAGTTGTTTTGTCTCGTGGTCGGTAGCAAAGAACGATTTGCTTCAAATTTGCAGCTAATTCATTATTAACAATGGACAATCGATTAAGCCATTAATCGCCGTGAGACCCGCCCTCTCCTAATTGTTATTAATTTTTAAAGGCGCATAAATAAAGTTGTTTTGTCTCGTGGTCGGTAGCAAAGAACGATTTGCTTCAAATTTGCAGCGAATTCATTATTAACAATGGACAATCGATTTAGCCATTAATCGCCGTGAGACCCGCACTCTCCGAATTGTTATTAATTTTTAAAGGCGCCTAAATAAAGTTGTTTTGTCTCGTGGTCGGTAGCAAAGAACGATTTGCTTCAAATTTGCAGCTAATTTATTATTAAAAATGGACAATCGATTAAGGCATTAATCGCCGTGAGACCCGCCCTCTCCTAATTGTTATTAATTTTTTAAGGCGCCTAAATAAAGTTGTTTTGTCTCGTGGTCGGTAGCAAAGAACGATTTGCTCCAAATTTACAGACAATTCGTTATTCACCATGGACAATTGATTAAGCCATTAATCGCCGTGAGACCCGCCCTCTCCTAATTGTTATTAATTTTTTAAGGCGCATAAATAAAGTTGTTTCGTCTCGTGGTCGGTAGCAAAGAACGATTTGCTGCAAATTTACAGACAATTCATTATTAACAATGGACAATCGATTAAGCCATTAATCGCCGTGAGACCCGCCCTCTCCTAATTGTTATTAATTTTTTAAGGCACATAAATAAAGTTGTTTTGTCTCGTGGTCGGTAGCAAAGAACGATTTGCTTCAAATTTACAGACAATTCGTTATTCACCATGGACAATCGATTAAGCCATTCATCGCCGTGAGACCCGCCCTCTCCCAATTGTTATTAATTTTTTAAGCCGCATAAATAAAGTTGTTTTTTCTCGTGGTCGGTAGCAAAGAACGATTTGCTCCAAATTTACAGACAATTCGTTATCCACCATGGACAATCGATTAAGCCATTTATCGCCGTGGGACCCGCCCTCTCCTAATTGTTATTAATTTTTTAAGGCGCATAAATAAAATTGTTTTGTCTCGTGGTCGGTAGCAAAGAACGATTTGCTTCAAATTTAGAGACAATTCGCTATTCTCCATGGACAATCGATTAAGCCGTTAATCGCCGTGAGACCCGCCCTCTCCTAATTGTTATTAATTTTTTAAGTCACATAAATGAAGTTGTTTTGTCTCGTGGTCGGTAGCAAAGAACGATTTGCTTCAAATTTAGAGACAATTCGTTATTCACCATGGACAATCGATTAAGCCATTAATCGCCGTCGGACCCGCCCTCTCCTAATTGTTATTAATTTTTTAAGGCGCATAAATAAAGTTGTTTTGTCTCGTGGTCGGTAGCAAAGAACGATTTGCTTCAAATTTACAGACAATTCGTTATTCACCATGGACAATCGATTAAGCCATTCATGGCCGTGAGACCCGCCCTCTCCTAATTGTTATTAACTTTTTAAGGCGCGTAAATAAAGTAGTTTTGTCTCGTGGTCGGTAGCAAAGAACGATTTGCTTCAAATTTGCAGATAATTCGTTATTCACCATGGACAAGCGATTAAGCCATTAATCGCCGTGAGACCCGCCCTTTCCTAATTGTTATTAATTTTTTAAGGCGCATAAATCAAGTTGTTTTGTCTCGTGGTCGGTAGCAAAGCACGATTTGCTTCAAAATTGGAGCCAATTCATTATTAACCATGGACAATCGATTAAGCCATTAATCGCCGTGAGACCCGCCCTCTCCCAATTGTTATTAATTTTTTGCCACATAAATAAAGTTGTTTTGTCTCGTGGTCGGTAGAAAAGAACGATTTGCTCCAAATTTACAGACAATTCGTTATAGTCCATGGACAATCGATTAAGCCATTAATTGCCGTGAGACCCGCCCTCTCTTAATTGTTATTAATTTTTTAAGGCGCATAAATCAAGTTGTTTTGTCTCGTGGTCGGTAGCAAAGAACGATTTGCTTCAAATTTGCAGCCAATTCATTATTAACAATGGATAATCGATTAAGCCATTAATCGCCGTGAGACTCGCCCTCTCCTAATTGTTATTAATTTTTTTTATTGCATAAATAAAGTTGTTTTGTCTCGTGGTCGGTAGCAAAGAACGATTTGCTTTAAATTTACAGACAGTTCGTTATTCACCATGGACAATCGATTAAGTTATTAATCGCCGTGAGGGCCGCCTTCTCCCAATTGTTATTAATTTTTTAAGTCACATAAATACAGTTGTTTTGTCTCGTGGTCGGTAGCAAAGAACGATTTGCTTCAAATATACAGACAATTCGTTATTCACCATGGACAATCGATTAAGCCATTAATCGCCGTGAGACCCGCCCTCTCCTAATTGTTATTAATTTTTTAAGGCGCATATATAAAGTTGTTTTGTCTCGTGGTCGGTAGCAAAAACGATTTGCTTCAAATTTAGAGACAATTCGCTATTCACCATGGACAATCGATTAAGCTGTCAATCGCCGTGAGACCCCCCCTCTCCTAATTGTTATTAATTTTTTAAGTCACGTAAGTAAAGTTGTTTTGTCTCGTGGTCGGTAGCAAAGATCGATTAGCTCCAAATTTACAGACAATTCGTTATTCACCATGGACAATCGATTAAGCCATTAATCGCCGTGAGACCCACCCTCTGCTACTTGTTATTAATTTTTTAAGGCGCATAAATAAAGTTGTGTTGTCTCGTGGTCGGTAGCAAAGAACGATTTGCTTCAAATTTGCAGACAATTCGTTATCCACCATGGACAATCGATTAAGCCATTTATCGCCGTGGGACCCGCCCTCTCCTAATTGTTATTAATTTTTTAAGGCGCATAAATAAAATTGTTTTGTCTCGTGGTCGGTAGCAAAGAACGATTTGCTTCAAATTTAGAGACAATTCGCTATCCACCATGGACAATCGATTAAGCCATTTATCGCCGTGGGACCCGCCCTCTCCTAATTGTTATTAATTTTTTAAGGCGCATAAATAAAATTGTTTTGTCTCGTGGTCGGTAGCAAAGAACGATTTGCTTCAAATTTAGAGACAATTCGCTATTCACCATGGACAATCGATTAAGCCGTTAATCGCCGTGAGACCCGCCCTCTCCTAATTGTTATTAATTTTTTAAGTCACATAAATAAAGTTGTTTTGTCTCGTGGTCGGTAGCAAAGAACGATTTGCTTCAAATTTAGAGACAATTCGTTATTCACCATGGACAATCGATTAAGCCATTAATCGCCGTCAGACCCGCCCTCTCCTAATTGTTATTAATTTTTTAAGGCGCATAAATAAAGTTGTTTTGTCTCGTGGTCGGTAGCAAAGAACGATTTGCTTCAAATTTACAGACAATTCGTTATTCACCATGGACAATCGATTAAGCCATTCATCGCCGTGAGACCCGCCCTCTCCTAATTGTTATTAACTTTTTAAGGCGCGTAAATAAAGTAGTTTTGTCTCGTGGTCGGTAGCAAAGAACGATTTGCTTCAAATTTGCAGATAATTCGTTATTCACCATGGACAAGCGATTAAGCCATTAATCGCCGTGAGACCCGCCCTTTCCTAATTGTTATTAATTTTTTAAGGCGCATAAATCAAGTTGTTTTGTCTCGTGGTCGGTAGCAAAGCACGATTTGCTTCAAAATTGGAGCCAATTCATTATTAACCATGGACAATCGATTAAGCCATTAATCGCCGTGAGACCCGCCCTCTCCCAATTGTTATTAATTTTTTGCCACATAAATAAAGTTGTTTTGTCTCGTGGTCGGTAGAAAAGAACGATTTGCTCCAAATTTACAGACAATTCGTTATAGTCCATGGACAATCGATTAAGCCATTAATTGCCGTGAGACCCGCCCTCTCTTAATTGTTATTAATTTTTTAAGGCGCATAAATCAAGTTGTTTTGTCTCGTGGTCGGTAGCAAAGAACGATTTGCTTCAAATTTGCAGACAGTTCGTTATTCACCATGGACAATCGATTAAGTTATTAATCGCCGTGAGGGCCGCCTTCTCCCAATTGTTATTAATTTTTTAAGTCACATAAATACAGTTGTTTTGTCTCGTGGTCGGTAGCAAAGAACGATTTGCTTCAAATATACAGACAATTCGTTATTCACCATGGACAATCGATTAAGCCATTAATCGCCGTGAGACCCGCCCTCTCCTAATTGTTATTAATTTTTTAAGGCGCATATATAAAGTTGTTTTGTCTCGTGGTCGGTAGCAAAAACGATTTGCTTCAAATTTAGAGACAATTCGCTATTCACCATGGACAATCGATTAAGCTGTCAATCGCCGTGAGACCCCCCCTCTCCTAATTGTTATTAATTTTTTAAGTCACGTAAGTAAAGTTGTTTTGTCTCGTGGTCGGTAGCAAAGATCGATTAGCTCCAAATTTACAGACAATTCGTTATTCACCATGGACAATCGATTAAGCCATTAATCGCCGTGAGACCCACCCTCTGCTACTTGTTATTAATTTTTTAAGGCGCATAAATAAAGTTGTGTTGTCTCGTGGTCGGTAGCAAAGAACGATTTGCTTCAAATTTGCAGACAATTCGTTATCCACCATGGAAAATCGATTAAGCCATTTATCGCCGTGAGACCCGCCCTCTCCTAATTGTTATTAATTTTTTAAGGCGCATAAATAAAGTTGTTTTGTCTCGTGGTCGGTAGCAAAGAACGATTTGCTTCAAATTAACAGACAATTCGTTATTCACCATGGACAATCGATTAAGCCATTCATCGCCGTGAGACCCGCCCTCTCCTAATTGTTATTAACTTTTTAAGGCGCGTAAATAAAGTAGTTTTGTCTCGTGGTCGGTAGCAAAGAACGATTTGCTTCAAATTTGCAGATAATTCGTTATTCACCATGGACAAGCGATTAAGCCATTAATCGCCGTGAGACCCGCCCTTTCCTAATTGTTATTAATTTTTTAAGGCGCATAAATCAAGTTGTTTTGTCTCGTGGTCGGTAGCAAAGAACGATTTGCTTCAAAATTGGAGCCAATTCATTATTAACCATGGACAATCGATTAAGCCATTAATCGCCGTGAGACCCGCCCTCTCCCAATTGTTATTAATTTTTTGTCACATAAATAAAGTTGTTTTGTCTCGTGGTCGGTAGAAAAGAACGATTTGCTCCAAATTTACAGACAATTCGTTATTGTCCATGGACAATCGATTAAGCCATTAATTGCCGTGAGACCCGCCCTCTCTTAATTGTTATTAATTTTTTAAGGCGCATAAATCAAGTTGTTTCGTCTCGTGGTCGGTAGCAAAGAACGATTTGCTTCAAATTTGCAGCCAATTCATTATTAACAATGGACAATCGATTAAGCCATTAATCGCCGTGAGACCCGCCCTCTCCTAATTGTTATTAATTTTTTTTATTGCATAAATAAAGTTGTTTTGTCTCGTGGTCGGTAGCAAAGAACGATTTGCTTTAAATTTACAGACAGTTCGTTATTCACCATGGACAATCGATTAAGCTATTAATCGCCGTGAGGCCCGCCCTCTCCCAATTGTTATTAATTTTTTAAGTCACATAAATAAAGTTGTTTTGTCTCGTGGTCGGTAGCAAAGAACGATTTGCTTCAAATATACAGACAATTCGTTATTCACCATGGACAATCGATTAAGCCATTAATCGCCGTGAGACCCGCCCTCTCCTAATTGTTATTAATTTTTTAAGGCGCATAAATAAAGTTGTTTTGTCTCGTGGTCGGTAGCAAAGAACGATTTGCTTTAAATTTACAGACAATTCGTTATTCACCATGGACAATCGATTACGCCATTAATCGCCGTGAGGCCCGCCCTCTCCCAATTGTTATTAATTTTTTAAGTCACATAAATAAAGTTGTTTTGTCTCGTGGTCGGTAGCAAAGAACGATTTGCTTCAAATTTACAGACAATTCGTTATTCACCATGGACAATTGATTAAGCCATTAATCGCCGTGAGACCCGCCCTCTCCTAATTGTTATTAACTTTTTAAGGCGCATAAATAAAGTTGTTTTGTCTCGTGGTCGGTAGCAAAGAACGATTTGCTTTAAATTTACAGACAATTCGTTATTCACCATGGACAATCGATTAAGCCATTAATCGCCGTGAAGCCCGCCCTGTCCTTATTGTTATTAACTTTTTAAGGCGCCAAAATAAAGTTGTTTTGTCTCGTGGTCGGTAGCAAAGAACGATTTGCTTCAAATTTGCAAATAATTCGTTATTCCCCATGGACAATCGATTAAGCCATTAATCGCCGTGAGACCCGCCATCTCCTAATTGTTATTAACTTTTTAAGGCGCGTAAATAAAGTTGTTTTGTCTCGTGGTCGGTAGCAAAGAACGATTTGCTTCAAATTTGCAGGTAATTCGTTATTCACCATGGACAAGCGATTAAGCCATTAATCGCCGTGAGACCCGCCCTCTCCTAATTGTTATTAATTTTTTAAGGCGCATAAATAAAGTTGTTTTGTCTCGTGGTCGGTAGCAAAGAACGATTTGCTTCAAATTTAGAGACAAGTCGCTATTCACCATGGACAATCGATTAAGCCGTTAATCGCCGTGAGACCCGCCCTCTCCTAATTGTTATTAATTTTTTAAGTCACATAAATAAAGTTGTTTTGTCACGTGATCGGTAGCAAAGAACGATTTGCTTCAAATTTAGAGACAATTCGTTATTCACCATGGACAATCGATTAAGCCATTAATCGCCGTCAGACCCGCCCTCTCCTAATTGTTATTAATTTTTTAAGGCGCATAAATAAAGTTGTTTTGTCTCATGGTCGGTAGCAAAGAACGATTTGCTTCAAATTTACAGACAATTCGTTATTCACCATGGACAATCGATTAAGCCATTCATCGCCGTGAGACCCGCCCTCTCCCAATTGTTATTAATTTTTTAAGGCGCATAAATAAAGTTGTTTTTTCTCGTGGTCGGTAGCAAAGAACGATTTGCTCCAAATTTACAGACAATTCGTTATTCACCATGGACAATCGATTAAGCCATTAATGGTCGTGAGACCCACCCTCTGCTATTTGTTATTAATTTTTTAAGGCGCATAAATAAAGTTGTTTTGTCTCGTGGTCGGTAGCAAAGAACAATTTGCTTCAAATTTGCAGACAATTCATTATCAACAATGTACAATGGATTAAGCCATTAATCACCGTGAGACCCGCCCTCGCCCAATTGTTATTAATTTTTTAATTCACATAAATAAAGTTGTTTTGTCTCGTGGTCGGTAGCAAAGAACGATTTTCTTCAAATTTACAGACAATTCGTTATTCACCATGGACAATCGATTAAGCCATTAATCGCCGTGAGACCCGCACTCTCCTAATTGTTATTAATTTTTTAAGGCGCATAAATAAAGTTGTTTTGTCTCGTGGTCGGTAGCAAAGAACGATTTGCTTCAAATTTGCAGCGAATTCATTATTAACAATGGACAATCGATTTAGCCATTAATCGCCGTGAGACCCGCCCTCTCCTAATTGTTATTAATTTTTAAAGGCGCATAAATAAAGTTGTTTTGTCTCGTGGTCGGTAGCAAAGAACGATTTGCTTCAAATTTGCAGCCAATTCATTATTAAAAATGGACAATCGATTAAGACATTAATCGCCGTGAGACCCGCCCTCTCCTAATTGTTATTAATTTTTTAAGGCGCATAAATAAAGTTGTTTTGTCTCGTGGTCGGTAGCAAAGAACGATTTGCTGCAAATTTACAGACAATTCGTTATTCACTATGGACAATCTATTAAGCCATTCATCGCCGTGAGACCCGCCCTCTCCTAACTGTTATTAATTTTTTTAATTGCATAAATAAAGTTGTTTTGTCTCGTGGTCGGTAGCAAACAACGATTTGCTTCAAATTTACAGACAGTTCGTTATTCACCATGGACAATCGATTAAGCCATTAATCGCCGTGAGGTCCGCCCTCTCCCAATTGTTATTAATTTTTTAAGTCACATAAATAAAGTTGTTTTGTCTCGTGGTCGGTAGCAAAGAACGATTTGCTTCAAATTTGCAGCGAATTCATTATTAACAATGGACAATCGATTTAGCCATTAATCGCCGTGAGACCCGCCCTCTCCTAATTGTTATTAATTTTTAAAGGCGCATAAATAAAGTTGTTTTGTCTCGTGGTCGGTAGCAAAGAACGATTTGCTTCAAATTTGCAGCCAATTCATTATTAAAAATGGACAATCGATTAAGGCATTAATCGCCGTGAGACCCGCCCTCTCCTAATTGTTATTAATTTTTTAAGGCGCATAAATAAAGTTGTTTTGTCTCGTGGTCGGTAGCAAAGAACGATTTGCTCCAAATTTACAGACAAATCGTTATTCACCATGGACAATCGATTAAGCCATTAATCGTCGTGAGACCCACCCTCTGCTATTTGTTATTAATTTTTTAAGGCGCATAAATAAAGTTATTTTGTCTCGTGGTCGGTAGCAAAGAACGATTTTCTTCAAATTTACAGACAATTCGTTATTCACCATGGACAATCGATTAAGCCATTAATCGCCGTGAGAACCGCCCTCTCCTAATTGTTATTAATTTTTTAAGGCGCATAAATAAAGTTGTTTTGTCTCGTGGTCGGTAGCAAAGAACGATTTGCTGCAAATTTACAGACAATTCGTTATTCACTATGGACAATCTATTAAGCCATTCATCGCCGTGAGACCCGCCCTCTCCTAATTGTTATTAATTTTTTTAATTGCATAAATAAAGTTGTTTTGTTTCGTGGTCGGTAGCAAACAACGATTTGCTTCAAATTTACAGACAGTTCGTTATTCACCATGGACAATCGATTAAGCCATTAATCGCCGTGAGGTCCGCCCTCTCCCAATTGTTATTAATTTTTTAAGTCACATAAATAAAGTTGTTTTGTCTCGTGGTCGGTAGCAAAGAACGATTTGCTTCAAATATACAGACAATTCGTTATTCACCATGGACAATCGATTAAGACATTAATCGCCGTGAGACCGGCCCTCTCCTAATTGTTATTAATTTTTTAAGGCGCATAAATAAAGTTGTTTTGTCTCGTGGTCGGTAGCAAAGAACGATTTGCTCCAAATTTACAGACAATTCGTTATTCACCATGGACAATCGATTAAGCCATTAATCGCCGTGAGACCCGCCCTCTCTTAATTGTTATTAATTTTTTAAGGCGCATAAATCAAGTTATTTTGTCTCGTGGTCGGTAGCAAAGAACGATTTGCTTCAAATTTGCAGCCAATTCATTATTAAAAATGGACAATCGATTAAGCCATTAATCGCAGTGAGACCCGCCCTCTCCCAATTGTTATTAATTTTTTAAGTCACATAAATAAAGTTGTTTTTTCTCGTGGTCGGTAGCAAAGAACGATTTGCTCCAAATTTACAGACAATTCGTTATTCACCATGGACAATCGAATAAGCCATTAATCATCGTGAGACCCACCCTCTGCTATTTGTTATTAATTTTTTAAGGCGCATAAATAAAGTTGTTTTGTCTCGTGGTCGGTAGCAAAGAACGATTTGCTTCAAATTTGCAGCTAATTCATTATTAACAATGGACAATCGATTAAGCCATTAATCGCCGTGAGACCCGCCCTCTCCTAATTGTTATTAATTTTTAAAGGCGCATAAATAAAGTTGTTTTGTCTCGTGGTCGGTAGCAAAGAACGATTTGCTTCAAATTTGCAGCGAATTCATTATTAACAATGGACAATCGATTTAGCCATTAATCGCCGTGAGACCCGCACTCTCCTAATTGTTATTAATTTTTAAAGGCGCCTAAATAAAGTTGTTTTGTCTCGTGGTCGGTAGCAAAGAACGATTTGCTTCAAATTTGCAGCTAATTCATTATTAAAAATGGACAATCGATTAAGGCATTAATCGCCGTGAGACCCGCCCTCTCCTAATTGTTATTAATTTTTTAAGGCGCCTAAATAAAGTTGTTTTGTCTCGTGGTCGGTAGCAAAGAACGATTTGCTCCAAATTTACAGACAATTCGTTATTCACCATGGACAATTGATTAAGCCATTAATCGCCGTGAGACCCGCCCTCTCCTAATTGTTATTAATTTTTTAAGGCGCATAAATAAAGTTGTTTCGTCTCGTGGTCGGTAGCAAAGAACGATTTGCTGCAAATTTACAGACAATTCATTATTAACAATGGACAATCGATTAAGCCATTAATCGCCGTGAGACCCGCCCTCTCCTAATTGTTATTAATTTTTTAAGGCACATAAATAAAGTTGTTTTGTCTCGTGGTCGGTAGCAAAGAACGATTTGCTTCAAATTTACAGACAATTCGTTATTCACCATGGACAATCGATTAAGCCATTCATCGCCGTGAGACCCGCCCTCTCCCAATTGTTATTAATTTTTTAAGCCGCATAAATAAAGTTGTTTTTTCTCGTGGTCGGTAGCAAAGAACGATTTGCTCCAAATTTACAGACAATTCGTTATCCACCATGGACAATCGATTAAGCCATTTATCGCCGTGGGACCCGCCCTCTCCTAATTGTTATTAATTTTTTAAGGCGCATAAATAAAATTGTTTTGTCTCGTGGTCGGTAGCAAAGAACGATTTGCTTCAAATTTAGAGACAATTCGCTATTCTCCATGGACAATCGATTAAGCCGTTAATCGCCGTGAGACCCGCCCTCTCCTAATTGTTATTAATTTTTTAAGTCACATAAATGAAGTTGTTTTGTCTCGTGGTCGGTAGCAAAGAACGATTTGCTTCAAATTTAGAGACAATTCGTTATTCACCATGGACAATCGATTAAGCCATTAATCGCCGTCGGACCCGCCCTCTCCTAATTGTTATTAATTTTTTAAGGCGCATAAATAAAGTTGTTTTGTCTCGTGGTCGGTAGCAAAGAACGATTTGCTTCAAATTTACAGACAATTCGTTATTCACCATGGACAATCGATTAAGCCATTCATGGCCGTGAGACCCGCCCTCTCCTAATTGTTATTAACTTTTTAAGGCGCGTAAATAAAGTAGTTTTGTCTCGTGGTCGGTAGCAAAGAACGATTTGCTTCAAATTTGCAGATAATTCGTTATTCACCATGGACAAGCGATTAAGCCATTAATCGCCGTGAGACCCGCCCTTTCCTAATTGTTATTAATTTTTTAAGGCGCATAAATCAAGTTGTTTTGTCTCGTGGTCGGTAGCAAAGCACGATTTGCTTCAAAATTGGAGCCAATTCATTATTAACCATGGACAATCGATTAAGCCATTAATCGCCGTGAGACCCGCCCTCTCCCAATTGTTATTAATTTTTTGCCACATAAATAAAGTTGTTTTGTCTCGTGGTCGGTAGAAAAGAACGATTTGCTCCAAATTTACAGACAATTCGTTATAGTCCATGGACAATCGATTAAGCCATTAATTGCCGTGAGACCCGCCCTCTCTTAATTGTTATTAATTTTTTAAGGCGCATAAATAAAGTTGTTTTGTCTCGTGGTCGGTAGCAAAGAACGATTTGCTTCAAATTTGCAGCCAATTCATTATTAACAATAGACAATCGATTAAGCCATTAATCGCCGTGAGACCCGCCCTCTCCTAATTGTTATTAATTTTTTAAGTCGCATAAATCAAGTTGTTTTGTCTCGTGGTCGGTAGCAAAGAACGATTTGCTCCAAATGTACAGACAATTCGTTATTCACCATGGACAATCGATTAAGCCATTAATCGTCGTGAGACCCACCCTCTGCTATTTGTTATTAATTTTTTAAGGCGCATAAATAAAGTTGTTTTGTCTCGTGGTCGGTAGCAAAGAACAATTTGCTTCAAATTTGCAGACAATTCATTATTAACAATGTACAATGGATTAAGTTATTAATCACCGTGAGACCCGCCCTCTCCCAATTGTTATTAATTTTTTAATTCACATAAATAAAGTTGTTTTGTCTCGTGGTCGGTAGCAAAGAACGATTTTCTTCAAATTTACAGACAGTTCGTTATTCACCATGGACAATCGATTAAGCCATTAATCGCCGTGAGACCCGCCCTCTCCTAATTGTTATTAATTTTTTAAGGCGCATAAATAAAGTTGTTTTGTCTCGTGGTCGGTAGCAAAGAACGATTTGCTGCAAATTTACAGACAATTCGTTATTCACCATGGACAATCTATTAAGCCATTCATCGTGGTGAGACCCGCCCTCTCCCAATTGTTATTAATTTTTTAAGGCGCATAAATAAAGTTGTTTTGTCTCGTGGTCGGTAGCAAAGAACGATTTACTTCAAATTTAGAGACAATTCGCTATTCACCATGGACAATCGATTAAGCTGTTAATCGCCGTGAGACCCCCCCTTCCCTAATTGTTATTAATTTTTTAAGTCACGTAAGTAAAGTTATTTTGTCTCGTGGTCGGTAGCACTGATCGATTTGCTCCAAATTTACAGACAATTCGTTATTCACCATGGACAATCGATTAAGCCATTAATCGCCGTGAGACCCACCCTCTGCTACTTGTTATTAATTTTTTAAGGCGCAAAAATAAAGTTGTTTTGTCTCGTGGTCGGTAGCAAAGAACGATTTGCTTCAAATTTGCAGACAATTCATTATTAACAATGGACAATCGATTAAGCCATTAATCGCCGTGAGACCCGCCCTCTCCTAATTGTTATTAATTTTTTAAGTCACATAAATAAAGTTGTTTTGTCTCGTGGTCGGTAGCAAAGAAAGACTTGGTCCAAATTTACAGTCAATTCGTTATTCACCATGGACAATCGATTAAGCCATTAATCGCCGTGAGACCCGCCCTCTCCTAATTGTCATTAACTTTTTAAAGCGCCTAAATAAAGTTGTTTTGTCTCGTGGTCGGTAGCAAAGAACGATTTGCTTCAAATTTGCAGCCAATTCATTATTACCAATGGACAATCGATTAAGCCATTAATCGCCGTGAGACCCGCCCTCTCCTAATTGTTATTAATTTTTAAAGGCGCATAAATAAAGTTGTTTTGTCTCGTGGTCGGTAGCAAAGAACGATTTGCTCCAAATTTACAGACAATTCGTTATTCACCATGGACAATCGATTAAGCCATTAATCGCCGTGAGACCCGCCCTCTCTTAATTGTTATTAATTTTTTAAGGCGCATAAATCAAGTTGTTTTGTCTCGTGGTCGGTAGCAAAGAACGATTTGCTTCAAATTTGCAGCCAATTCATTATCAAAAATGGACAATCGATTAAGCCATTAATCGCCGTGAGACCCGCCCTCTCCTAATTGTTATTAATTTTTTAAGTCGCATAAATAAAGTTGTTTTGGCTCGTGGTCGGTAGCAAAGAACGATTTGTTTCAAATTTACAGACAGTTCGTTATTCACCATGGACAATCGATTAAGCCATTAATCGCGGTGAGACCCGCCCTCTCCCAATTGTTATTAACTTTTTAAGTCACATAAATAAAGTTGTTTTTTCTCGTGGTCGGTAGCAAAGAACGATTTGCTCCAAATTTACAGACAATTCGTTATTCACCATGGACAATCGATTAAGCCATTAATCGTCGTGAGACCCGCCCTGTCCTAATTGTTATTAACTTTTTAAGGCGCCTAAATAAAGTTGTTTTGTCTCGTGGTCGGTAGCAAAGAACGATTTGCTTCAAATTTGCAAATAATTCGTTATTCACCATGGACAATCGATTAAGCCATTAATCGCCGTGAGACCCGCCATCTCCTAATTGTTATTAACTTTTTAAGGCGCGTAAATAAAGTTGTTTTGTCTCGTGGTCGGTAGCAAAGAACGATTTGCTACAAATTTGCAGATCATTCGTTATTCACCATAGACAAGCGATTAAGCCATTAATCGCCGTGAGACCCGCCCTGTCCTAATTGTTATTAACTTTTTAAGGCGCCTAAATAAAGTTGTTTTGTCTCGTGGTCGGTAGCAAAGAACGATTTGCTTCAAATTTGCAAATAATTCGTTATTTACCATGGACAATCGATTAAGCCATTAATCGCCGTGAGACCCGCCATCTCCTAATTGTTATTAACTTTTTAAGGCGCGTAAATAAAGTTGCTTTGTCTCGTGGTCGGTAGCGAAGAACGATTTGCTTCAAATTTGCAGATAATTCGTTATTCACCATAGACAAGCGATTAAGCCATTAATCGCCGTGAGACCCACCCTCTCCTAATTGTTATTAACTTTTTAAGGCGCGTAAATAAAGTTGTTTTGTCTCGTGGTCGGTAGCAAAGAACGATTTGCTTCAAATTTGCAGATAATTCGTTATTCACCATGGACAAGCGATTAAGCCATTAATCGCCGTGAGACCCGCCCTTTCCTAATTGTTATTAATTTTTTAACGCGCATAAATCAAGTGGTTTTGTCTCGTGGTCGGTAGCAAAGAACGATTTGCTTCAAATTTGGAGCCAATTCATTATTAACCATGGACAATCGATTAAGCCATTAATCGCCGTGAGACCCGCCCTCTCCTAATTGTTATTAATTTTTTAAGGCGCATAAATAAAGTTGTTTTGTCTCGTGGTCGGTAGCAAAGAACGATTTGCTGCAAATTTACAGACAATTCGTTATTCACCATGGACAATCTATTAAGCCATTCATCGTGGTGAGACCCGCCCTCTCCCAATTGTTATTAATTTTTTAAGGCGCATAAATAAAGTTGTTTTGTCTCGTGGTCGGTAGCAAAGAACGATTTACTTCAAATTTAGAGACAATTCGCTATTCACCATGGACAATCGATTAAGCTGTTAATCGCCGTGAGACCCCCCCTTCCCTAATTGTTATTAATTTTTTAAGTCACGTAAGTAAAGTTATTTTGTCTCGTGGTCGGTAGCACTGATCGATTTGCTCCAAATTTACAGACAATTCGTTATTCACCATGGACAATCGATTAAGCCATTAATCGCCGTGAGACCCACCCTCTGCTACTTGTTATTAATTTTTTAAGGCGCAAAAATAAAGTTGTTTTGTCTCGTGGTCGGTAGCAAAGAACGATTTGCTTCAAATTTGCAGACAATTCATTATTAACAATGGACAATCGATTAAGCCATTAATCGCCGTGAGACCCGCCCTCTCCTAATTGTTATTAATTTTTTAAGTCACATAAATAAAGTTGTTTTGTCTCGTGGTCGGTAGCAAAGAAAGACTTGGTCCAAATTTACAGTCAATTCGTTATTCACCATGGACAATCGATTAAGCCATTAATCGCCGTGAGACCCGCCCTCTCCTAATTGTCATTAACTTTTTAAGGCGCCTAAATAAAGTTGTTTTGTCTCGTGGTCGGTAGCAAAGAACGATTTGCTTCAAATTTGCAGCCAATTCATTATTACCAATGGACAATCGATTAAGCCATTAATCGCCGTGAGACCCGCCCTCTCCTAATTGTTATTAATTTTTAAAGGCGCATAAATAAAGTTGTTTTGTCTCGTGGTCGGTAGCAAAGAACGATTTGCTCCAAATTTACAGACAATTCGTTATTCACCATGGACAATCGATTAAGCCATTAATCGCCGTGAGACCCGCCCTCTCTTAATTGTTATTAATTTTTTAAGGCGCATAAATCAAGTTGTTTTGTCTCGTGGTCGGTAGCAAAGAACGATTTGCTTCAAATTTGCAGCCAATTCATTATCAAAAATGGACAATCGATTAAGCCATTAATCGCCGTGAGACCCGCCCTCTCCTAATTGTTATTAATTTTTTAAGTCGCATAAATAAAGTTGTTTTGGCTCGTGGTCGGTAGCAAAGAACGATTTGTTTCAAATTTACAAACAGTTCGTTATTCACCATGGACAATCGATTAAGCCATTAATCGCGGTGAGACCCGCCCTCTCCCAATTGTTATTAATTTTTTAAGTCACATAAATAAAGTTGTTTTTTCTCGTGGTCGGTAGCAAAGAACGATTTGCTCCAAATTTACAGACAATTCGTTATTCACCATGGACAATCGATTAAGCCATTAATCGTCGTGAGACCCGCCCTGTCCTAATTGTTATTAACTTTTTAAGGCGCCTAAATAAAGTTGTTTTGTCTCGTGGTCGGTAGCAAAGAACGATTTGCTTCAAATTTGCAAATAATTCGTTATTCACCATGGACAATCGATTAAGCCATTAATCGCCGTGAGACCCGCCATCTCCTAATTGTTATTAACTTTTTAAGGCGCGTAAATAAAGTTGTTTTGTCTCGTGGTCGGTAGCAAAGAACGATTTGCTACAAATTTGCAGATCATTCGTTATTCACCATAGACAAGCGATTAAGCCATTAATCGCCGTGAGACCCGCCCTGTCCTAATTGTTATTAACTTTTTAAGGCGCCTAAATAAAGTTGTTTTGTCTCGTGGTCGGTAGCAAAGAACGATTTGCTTCAAATTTGCAAATAATTCGTTATTCACCATGGACAATCGATTAAGCCATTAATCGCCGTGAGACCCGCCATCTCCTAATTGTTATTAACTTTTTAAGGCGCGTAAATAAAGTTGCTTTGTCTCGTGGTCGGTAGCAAAGAACGATTTGCTTCAAATTTGCAGATAATTCGTTATTCACCATAGACAAGCGATTAAGCCATTAATCGCCGTGAGACCCACCCTCTCCTAATTGTTATTAACTTTTTAAGGCGCGTAAATAAAGTTGTTTTGTCTCGTGGTCGGTAGCAAAGAACGATTTGCTTCAAATTTGCAGATAATTCGTTATTCACCATGGACAAGCGATTAAGCCATTAATCGTCGTGAGACCCGCCCTTTCCTAATTGTTATTAATTTTTTAACGCGCATAAATCAAGTGGTTTTGTCTCGTGGTCGGTAGCAAAGAACGATTTGCTTCAAATTTGGAGCCAATTCATTATTAACCATGGACAATCGATTAAGCCATTAATCGCCGTGAGACCCGCCCTCTCCCAATTGTTATTAATTTTTTGTCACATAAATAAAGTTGTTTTGTCTCGTGGTCGGTAGCAAAGAACGATTTACTTCAAATTTACAGACAATTCGTTATTCACCATGGACTATCGATTAAGCCATTAATCGCCGTGAGACCCGCCCTCTCCTAATTGTTATTAATTTTTTAAGGCACATAAATAAAGTTGTTTTGTCTCGTGGTCGGTAGCAAAGAACGATTTGCTTCAAATTTACAGACAATTCGTTATTCACCATGAACAATCGATTAAGCCATTCATCGCCGTGAGACCCGCCCTCTCCCAATTGTTATTAATTTTTTAAGGCGCATAAATAAAGTTGTTTTTTCTCGTGGTCGGTAGCAAGGAACGATTTGCTCCAAATTTACAGACAATTCGTTATCTACCATGGACAATCGATTAAGCCATTAGTCGCCGTGAGACCCGCCCGCTCCTAATTGTTATTAATTTTTTAAGGCGCATAAATAAAGTTGTTTTGTCTCGTGGTCGGTAGCAAAGAACGATTTGCTTCAAATTTGCAGACAATTCATAATTAACAATGGACAATGGATTAAGCCATTAATCGCCGTGAGACCCGCCCTCTCCTAATTGTTATTAATTTTTTAAGGCACATAAATAAAGTTGTTTTGTCTCGTGGTCGGTAGCAAAGAACGATTTGCTTCAAATTTACAGACAATTCGTTATTCACCATGGACAATCGATTAAGCCATTCATCGCCGTGAGACCCGCCCTCTCCCAATTGTTATTAATTTTTTAAGGCGCATAAATAAAGTTGTTTTTTCTCGTGGTCGGTAGCAAAGAAAGATTTGCTCCAAATTTACAGACAATTCGTTATCCACCATGGACAATCGATTAAGCCATTAATCGCCGTGGGACCCGCCCTCTCCTAATTGTTATTAATTTTTTAAGGCGCATAAATAAAGTTGTTTTGTCTCGTGGTCGGTAGCAAAGAACGATTTGCTTCAAATTTAGAGACAATTCGCTATTCACCATGGACAATCGATTAAGCCGTTAATCGCCGTGAGACCCGCCGTCTCCTAATTGTTATTAATTTTTTAAGTCACATAAATAAAGTTGTTTTGTCTCGTGGTCGGTAGCAAAGAACGATTTGCTTCAAATATACGGACAATTCGTTATTCACCATGGACAATCGATTAAGCCATTAATCGCCGTGAGACCCGCCCTCTCCTAATTGTTATTAATTTTTTAAGGCGCATAAATAAAGTTGTTTTGTCTTGTGGTCGGTAGCAAATAACGATTTGCTTTAAATTTACAGACAATTCGTTATTCACCATGGACAATCGATTAAGCCATTAATCGCCGTGAGGCCCGCCATCTCCCAATTGTTATTAATTTTTTAAGTCACATGAATAAAGTTGTTTTGTCTCGTGGTCGGTAGCAAAGAACGATTTGCATCAAATTTACAGACAATTCGTTATTCACCATGGATAATCGATTAAGCCATTCATCGCCGTGAGACCCGCCCTCTCCCAATTGTTATTAATTTTTTAAGGCGCATAAATAAAGTTGTTTTTTCTCGTGGTCGGTAGCAAAGAACAATTTGCTCCAAATTTACAGACAATTCGTTATTCACCATGGACAATCGATTAAGCCATTAATCGCCGTGAGACCCACCCTCTGCTATTTGTTATTCATTTTTTAAGGCGCATAAATAAAGTTGTTTTGTCTCGTGGTCGGTAGCAAAGAACGATTTGCTTCAAATTTGCAGCCAATTCATTATTAACAATGGACAATCGATTAAGCCATTAATCGCCGTGAGACCCGCCCTCTCCCAATTGTTATTAATTTTTTAAGTCACATAAATAAAGTTGTTTTGTCTCGTGGTCGGTAGCAAAGAAAGACTTGCTCCAAATTTACAGACAATTCGTTATTCACCATGGACAATCGTCTAAGCCATTAATCGCCGTGAGACCCGCCCTCTCCTAATTGTCATTAACTTTTTAAGGCGCCTAAATAAAGTTGTTTTGTCTCGTGGTCGGTAGCAAAGAACGATTTGCTTCAAATTTGCAGCCAATTCATTATTACCAATGAACAATCGATTAAGCCATTAATCGCCGTGAGACCCGCCCTCTCCTAATTGTTATTAATTTTTAAAGGCGCATAAATAAAGTTGTTTTGTCTCGTGGTCGGTAGCAAAGAACGATTTGCTGCAAATTTACAGACAATTCGTTATTCACCATGGACAATCGATTAAGCCATTCATCGCCGTGAGACCCGCCCTCTCTTAATTGTTATTAATTTTTTAAGGCGCATAAATCAAGTTGTTTTGTCTCGTGGTCGGTAGCAAAGAACGATTTGCTTCAAATTTGCAGCCAATTCATTATCAAAAATGAACAATCGATTAAGCCACTAATCGCCGTGAGACCCGCCCTCTCCTAATTGTTATTAATTTTTTAAGTCGCATAAATAAAGTTGTTTTGGCTCGTGGTCGGTAGCAAAGAACGATTTGTTTCAAATTTACAGACAGTTCGTTATTCACCATGGACAATCGATTAAGCCATTAATCGCGGTGAGACCCGCCCTCTCCCAATTGTTATTAATTTTTTAAGTCACATAAATAAAGTTGTTTTTTCTCGTGGTCGGTAGCAAAGAACGATTTGCTCCAAATTTACAGACAATTCGTTATTCACCATGGACAATCGATTAAGCCATTAATCGTCGTGAGACCCGCCCTGTCCTAATTGTTATTAACTTTTTAAGGCGCCTAAATAAAGTTGTTTTGTCTCGTGGTCGGTAGCAAAGAACGATTTGCTTCAAATTTGCAAATAATTCGTTATTCACCATGGACAATCGATTAAGCCATTAATCGCCGTGAGACCCGCCATCTCCTAATTGTTATTAACTTTTTAAGGCGCGTAAATAAAGTTGTTTTGTCTCGTGGTCGGTAGCAAAGAACGATTTGCTACAAATTTGCAGATCATTCGTTATTCACCATAGACAAGCGATTAAGCCATTAATCGCCGTGAGACCCACCCTCTCCTAATTGTTATTAACTTTTTAAGGCGCGTAAATAAAGTTGTTTTGTCTCGTGGTCGGTAGCAAAGAACGATTTGCTTCAAATTTGCAGATAATTCGTTATTCACCATGGACAAGCGATTAAGCCATTAATCGCCGTGAGACCCGCCCTTTCCTAATTGTTATTAATTTTTTAACGCGCATAAATCAAGTGGTTTTGTCTCGTGGTCGGTAGCAAAGAACGATTTGCTTCAAATTTGGAGCCAATTCATTATTAACCATGGACAATCGATTAAGCCATTAATCGCCGTGAGACCCGCCCTCTCCCAATTGTTATTAATTTTTTGTCACATAAATAAAGTTGTTTTGTCTCGTGGTCGGTAGCAAAGAACGATTTACTTCAAATTTACAGACAATTCGTTATTCACCATGGACTATCGATTAAGCCATTAATCGCCGTGAGACCCGCCCTCTCCTAATTGTTATTAATTTTTTAAGGCACATAAATAAAGTTGTTTTGTCTCGTGGTCGGTAGCAAAGAACGATTTGCTTCAAATTTACAGACAATTCGTTATTCACCATGAACAATCGATTAAGCCATTCATCGCCGTGAGACCCGCCCTCTCCCAATTGTTATTAATTTTTTAAGGCGCATAAATAAAGTTGTTTTTTCTCGTGGTCGGTAGCAAGGAACGATTTGCTCCAAATTTACAGACAATTCGTTATCTACCATGGACAATCGATTAAGCCATTAATCGCCGTGAGACCCACCCTCTGCTACTTGTTATTAATTTTTTAAGGCGCATAAATAAAGTTGTTTTGTCTCGTGGTCGGTAGCAAAGAACGATTTGCTTCAAATTTGCAGACAATTCATAATTAACAATGGACAATGGATTAAGCCATTAATCGCCGTGAGACCCGCCCTCTCCTAATTGTTATTAATTTTTTAAGGCACATAAATAAAGTTGTTTTGTCTCGTGGTCGGTAGCAAAGAACGATTTGCTTCAAATTTACAGACAATTCGTTATTCACCATGGACAATCGATTAAGCCATTCATCGCCGTGAGACCCGCCCTCTCCCAATTGTTATTAATTTTTTAAGGCGCATAAATAAAGTTGTTTTTTCTCGTGGTCGGTAGCAAAGAACGATTTGCTCCAAATTTACAGACAATTCGTTATCCACCATGGACAATCGATTAAGCCATTAATCGCCGTGGGACCCGCCCTCTCCTAATTGTTATTAATTTTTTAAGGCGCATAAATAAAGTTGTTTTGTCTCGTGGTCGGTAGCAAAGAACGATTTGCTTCAAATTTAGAGACAATTCGCTATTCACCATGGACAATCGATTAAGCCGTTAATCGCCGTGAGACCCGCCGTCTCCTAATTGTTATTAATTTTTTAAGTCACATAAATAAAGTTGTTTTATCTCGTGGTCGGTAGCAAAGAACGATTTGCTTCAAATATACGGACAATTCGTTATTCACCATGGACAATCGATTAAGCCATTAATCGCCGTGAGACCCGCCCTCTCCTAATTGTTATTAATTTTTTAAGGCGCATAAATAAAGTTGTTTTGTCTTGTGGTCGGTAGCAAAGAACGATTTGCTTTAAATTTACAGACAATTCGTTATTCACCATGGACAATCGATTAAGCCATTAATCGCCGTGAGGCCCGCCATCTCCCAATTGTTATTAATTTTTTAAGTCACATGAATAAAGTTGTTTTGTCTCGTGGTCGGTAGCAAAGAACGATTTGCATCAAATTTACAGACAATTCGTTATTCACCATGTATAATCGATTAAGCCATTCATCGCCGTGAGACCCGCCCTCTCCCAATTGTTATTAATTTTTTAAGGCGCATAAATAAAGTTGTTTTTTCTCGTGGTCGGTAGCAAAGAACAATTTGCTCCAAATTTACAGACAATTCGTTATTCACCATGGACAATCGATTAAGCCATTAATCGCCGTGAGACCCACCCTCTGCTATTTGTTATTCATTTTTTAAGGCGCATAAATAAAGTTGTTTTGTCTCGTGGTCGGTAGCAAAGAACGATTTGCTTCAAATTTGCAGCCAATTCATTATTAACAATGGACAATCGATTAAGCCATTAATCGCCGTGAGACCCGCCCTCTCCCAATTGTTATTAATTTTTTAAGTCACATAAATAAAGTTGTTTTGTCTCGTGGTCGGTAGCAAAGAAAGACTTGCTCCAAATTTACAGACAATTCGTTATTCACCATGGACAATCGATTAAGCCATTAATCGCCGTGAGACCCGCCCTCTCCTAATTGTCATTAACTTTTTAAGGCGCCTAAATAAAGTTGTTTTGTCTCGTGGTCGGTAGCAAAGAACGATTTGCTTCAAATTTGCAGCCAATTCATTATTACCAATGAACAATCGATTAAGCCATTAATCGCCGTGAGACCCGCCCTCTCCTAATTGTTATTAATTTTTAAAGGCGCATAAATAAAGTTGTTTTGTCTCGTGGTCGGTAGCAAAGAACGATTTGCTGCAAATTTACAGACAATTCGTTATTCACCATGAACAATCGATTAAGCCATTCATCGCCGTGAGACCCGCCCTCTCCTAATTGTTATTAATTTTTTAAGTCGCATAAATAAAGTTGTTTTGTCTCGTGGTCGGTAGCAAAGAACGATTTGCTTCAAATTTACAGACAGTTCGTTATTCACCATGGACAATCGATTAAGCCATTAATCGCCGTGAGGCCCGCCCTCTCCCAATTGTTATTAATTTTTTAAGTCACATAAATAAAGTTGTTTTGTCTCGTGGTCGGTAGCAAAGAACGATTTGCTTCAAATTTAGAGACAATTCATTATTCACCATGGACAATCGATTTAGCCATTAATCGCCGTCAGACCCGCCCTCTCCTAATTGTTATTAATTTTTTAAGGCGCATAAATAAAATTGTTTTGTCTCGTGGTCGGTAGCAAAGAACGATTTGCTTCAAATTTACAGACAATTCGTTATTCACCATGGACAATCGATTAAGCCATTCATAGCCGTGAGACCCGCCCTCTCCCAATTGTTATTAATTTTTTAAGGCGCATAAATAAAGTTGTTTTTTCTCGTGTTCGGTAGCAAAGAACGATTTGCTCCAAATTTACAGACAATTCGTTATTCACCATGGACAATCGATTAAGCCATTAATCGCCGTGAGACCCGCCCTCTCCTAATTGTTATTAATTTTTTAAGGCGCATAAATAAAGTTGTTTTGTCTCGTGGTCGGTAGCAAAGAACGATTTACTTCAAATTTAGAGACAATTCGCTATTCACCATGGACAATCGATTAAGCTGTTAATCGCCGTGAGACCCCCCCTCTCCTAATTGTTATTAATTTTTTAAGTCACCTAAGTTAAGTTGTTTTGTCTTGTGGTCGGTAGCAAAGATCGATTTGCTCCAAATTTACAGACAATACGTTATTCACCATGGACAATCGATTAAGCCATTAATCGCCGTGAGACCCACCCTCTGCTATTTGTTATTAATTTTTTAAGGCGCATAAATAAAGTTGTTTTGTCTCGTGGTCGGTAGCAAAGAACGATTTGCTTCAAATTTGCAGACAATTCATTATTAACAATGGACAATGGATTAAGCCATTAATCGCCGTGAGACCCGCCCTCTCCTAATTGTTATTAATTTTTTAAGGCGCCTAAATAAACTGTTTTTTTCTCGTTGTCGGTAGCATAGAACGATTTGCTTCAAATTTGCAGATAATTCGTTATTCACCATGGACAATCGATTAAGCCATTCATCGCCGTGAGACCCGCCCTCTCCCAATTGTTATTAATTTTTTAAGGCGCATAAATAAAGTTGTTTCGTCTCGTGGTCGGTAGCAAAGAACGATTTGCTTCAAATTTGCAGCCAATTCATTATTAACAATAGACAATCGATTAAGCCATTAATCGCCGTGAGACCCGCCCTCTCCTAATTGTTATTAATTTTTTAAGTCGCATAAATAAAGTTGTTTTGTCTCGTGGTCGGTAGCAAAGAACGATTTGCTCCAAATGTACAGACAATTCGTTATTCACCATGGACAATCGATTAAGCCATTAATCGTCGTGAGACCCACCCTCTGCTATTTGTTATTAATGTTTTAAGGCGCATAAATAAAGTTGTTTTGTCTCGTGGTCGGTAGCAAAGAACAATTTGCTTCAAATTTGCAGACAATTCATTATTAACAATGTACAATGGATTAAGTTATTAATCACCGTGAGACCCGCCCTCTCCCAATTGTTATTAATTTTTTAATTCACATAAATAAAGTTGTTTTGTCTCGTGGTCGGTAGCAAAGAACGATTTTCTTCAAATTTACAGACAATTCGTTATTCACCATGGACAATCGATTAAGCCATTAATCGCCGTGATACCCGCCCTCTCCCAATTGTTATTAATTTTTTAAGGCGCATAAATAAAGTTGTTTTGTCTCGTGGTCGGTAGCAAAGAACGATTTACCTCAAATTTAGAGACAATTCGCTATTCACCATGGACAATCGATTAAGCTGTTAATCGCCGTGAGACCCCCCTCTCCTAATTGTTATTAATTTTTTAAGTCACGTAAGTAAAGTTATTTTGTCTCGTGGTCGGTAGCACTGATCGATTTGCTCCAAATTTACAGACAATTCGTTATTCACCATGGACAATCGATTAAGCCATTAATCGCCGTGAGACCCACCCTCTGCTACTTGTTATTAATTTTTTAATGCGCAAAAATAAAGTTGTTTTGTCTCGTGGTCGGTAGCAAAGAACGATTTGCTTCAAATTTGCAGACAATTCGTTATTCACCATGGACAATCGATTAAGCCATTAATCGCCGTGAGACCCACCCTCTGCTATTTGTTATTAATTTTTTAAGGCGCATAAATAAAGTTGTTTTGTCTCGTGGTCGGTAGCAAAGAACGATTTGCTTCAAATTTGCAGACAATTCATTATTAACAATGGACAATGGATTAAGCCATTAATCGCCGTGAGACCCGCCCTCTCCTAATTGGTTTTAATTTTTTAAGGCTCCTAAATAAAGTGTTTTTGTCTCGTGGTCGGTAGCAAAGAACGATTTGCTGCAAATTTACAGACAATTCGTTATTCACCATGGACAATCGATTAAGCCATTCATCGCCGTGAGACCCGCCCTCTCCCAATTGTTATTAATTTTTTAAGGCGCATAAATAAAGTTGTTTTTTCTCGTGGTCGGTAGCAAAGAACGATTTGCTCCAAATTTACAGACAATCCGTTATTCACCATGGACAATCGATTAAGCCATTAATCGCCGTGAGACCCACCCTCTGCTATTTGTTATTCATTTTTTAAGGCGCATAAATAAAGTTGTTTTGTCTCGTGGTCGGTAGCAAAGAACCATTTGCTTCAAATTTGCAGCCAATTCATTATTAACAATGGACAATCGATTAAGCCATTAATCGCCGTGAGACCCGCCCTCTCCCAATTGTTATTAATTTTTTAAGTCACATAAATAAAGTTGTTTTGTCTCGTGGTCGGTAGCAAAGAAAGACTTGGTCCAAATTTACAGACAATTCGTTATTCACCATGGACAATCGATTAAGCCATTAATCGCCGTGAGACCCGCCCTCTCCTAATTGTCATTAACTTTTTAAGGCGCCTAAATAAAGTTGTTTTGTCTCGTGGTCGGTAGCAAAGAACGATTTGCTTCAAATTTGCAGCCAATTCATTATTACCAATGGACAATCGATTAAGCCATTAATCGCCGTGAGACCCGCCCTCTCCTAATTGTTATTAATTTTTAAAGGCGCATAAATAAAGTTGTTTTGTCTCGTGGTCGGTAGCAAAGAACGATTTGCTCCAAATTTACAGACAATTCGTTATTCACCATGGACAATCGATTAAGCCATTAATCGCCGTGAGACCCGCCCTCTCTTAATTGTTATTAATTTTTTAAGGCGCATAAATCAAGTTGTTTTGTCTCGTGGTCGGTAGCAAAGAACGATTTGCTTCAAATTTGCAGCCAATTCATTATCAAAAATGGACAATCGATTAAGCCATTAATCGCCGTGAGACCCGCCCTCTCCTAATTGTTATTAATTTTTTAAGTCGCATAAATAAAGTTGTTTTGGCTCGTGGTCGGTAGCAAAGAACGATTAGTTTCAAATTTACAGACAGTTCGTTATTCACCATGGACAATCGATTAAGCCATTAATCGCGGTGAGACCCGCCCTCTCCCAATTGTTATTAATTTTTTAAGTCACATAAATAAAGTTGTTTTTTCTCGTGGTCGGTAGCAAAGAACGATTTGCTCCAAATTTACAGACAATTCGTTATTCACCATGGACAATCGATTAAGCCATTAATCGTCGTGAGACCCGCCCTGTCCTAATTGTTATTAACTTTTTAAGGCGCCTAAATAAAGTTGTTTTGTCTCGTGGTCGGTAGCAAAGAACGATTTGCTTCAAATTTGCAAATAATTCGTTATTCACCATGGACAATCGATTAAGCCATTAATCGCCGTGAGACCCGCCATCTCCTAATTGTTATTAACTTTTTAAGGCGCGTAAATAAAGTTGTTTTGTCTCGTGGTCGGTAGCAAAGAACGATTTGCTACAAATTTGCAGATAATTCGTTATTCACCATAGACAAGCGATTAAGCCATTAATCGCCGTGAGACCCACCCTCTCCTAATTGTTATTAACTTTTTAAGGCGCGTAAATAAAGTTGTTTTGTCTCGTGGTCGGTAGCAAAGAACGATTTGCTTCAAATTGGCAGATAATTCGTTATTCACCATGGACAAGCGATTAAGCCATTAATCGCCGTGAGACCCGCCCTTTCCTAATTGTTATTAATTTTTTAACGCGCATAAATCAAGTTGTTTTGTCTCGTGGTCGGTAGCAAATAACGATTTGCTTCAAATTTGCAGACAATTCATTATTAACAATGGACAATGGATTAAGCCATTAATCGCCGTGAGACCCGCCCTCACCTAATTGTTATTAACTTTTTAAGGCGCCTAAATAAAGTTGTTTTGTCTCGTGGTCGGTAGCAAAGAACGATTTGCTTCAAATTTGCAGATAATTCGTTATTCACCATGGACAATCGATTAAGCCATAAATCGCCGTGAGACCCGCCCTTTCCTAATTGTTATTAATTTTTTAAGTCGCATAAATAAAGTTGTTTTGTCTCGTGGTCGGTAGCAAAGAACGATTTGCTTCAAATTTACAGACAGTTCGTTATTCACCATGGACAATCGATTAAGCCATTAATCGCCGTGAGGCTCGCCTTCTCCCAATTGTTATTAATTTTTTAAGTCACATAAATAAAGTTGTTTCGTCTCGTGGTCGGTAGCAAAGAACGACTTGCTCCAAATTTACAGACAATTCGTTATTCACCATGGACAATCGATTAAGCCATTAATCGCCGTGAGACCCGCCCTCTCCTAATTGTTATTAATTTTTTTAATTGCATAAATAAAGTTGTTTTGTCTCGTGGTCGGTAGCAAAAAACGATTTGCTTTAAATTTACAGACAGTTCGTTATTCACCATGGGCAATCGATTAAGCCATTAATCGCCGTGAGGCCCGCCCTCTCCCAATTGTTATTAATTTTTTAAGTCACATAAATAAAGTTGTTTTGTCTCGTGGTCGGTAGCAAAGAACGATTTGCTTCAAATATACAGACAATTCGTTATTCACCATGGACAATCGATTAAGCCATTAATCGCCGTGAGACCCGCCCTCTCCTAATTGTTATTAATTTTTAAGGCGCATAAATAAAGTTGTTTTGTCTCGTGGTCGGTAGCAAAGAACGATTTGCTTTAAATTTACAGACAATTCGTTATTCACCATGGACAATCGATTAAGCCATTAATCGCCGTGAGGCCCGCCCTCTCCCAATTGTTATTAATTTTTTAAGTCACATAAATAAAGTTGTTTTGTCTCGTGGTCGGTAGCAAAGAACGGTTTGCTTCAAATTTGCAGACAATTCGTTATTCACCATGGACAATTGATTAAGCCATTAATCGCCGTGAGACCCGCCCTGTCCTAATTGTTATTAACTTTTAAAGGCGCCTAAATAAAGTTGTTTTGTCTCGTGGTCGGTAGCAAAGAACGATTTGCTTCAAATTTGCAAATAATTCGTTATTCACCATGGACAATCGATTAAGCCATTAATCGCCGTGAGACCCGCCATCTCCTAATTGTTATTAACTTTTTAAGGCGCGTAAATAAAGTTGTTTTGTCTCTTGGTCGGTAGCAAAAAACGATTTGCTTCAAATTTGCAGATAATTCGTTATTCACCATAGACAAGCGATTAAGCCATTAATCGCCGTGAGACCCGCCCTCTCCTAATTGTTATTAACTCTTTAAGGCGCGTAAATAAAGTTGTTTTGTCTCGTGTTCGGTAGCAAAGAACGATTTGCTTTAAATTTGCAGATAATTCGTTATTCACCATGGACAAGCGATTAAGCCATTAATCGCCGTGAGACCCGCCCTTTCCTAATTGTTATTAATTTTTTAAGGCGCATAAATCAAGTTGTTTTGTCTCGTGGTCGGTAGCAAAGAACGATTTGCTTCAACATTGGAGCCAATTCATTATTAACCATGGACAATCGATTAAGACATTAATCGCCGTGAGACCCGCCCTCTCCCAATTGTTATTAATTTTTTGTCACATAAATAAAGTTGTTTTGTCTCGTGGTCGGTAGCAAAGAACGATTTACTTCAAATTTACAGACAATTCGTTTCTCACCATGGACAATCGATTAAGCCATTAATCGCCGTGAGACCCGCCCTCTCCTAATTGTTATTAATTTTTTAAGGCACATAAATAAAGTTGTTTTGTCTCGTGGTCGGTAGCAAAGAACGATTTGCTTCAAATTTACAGACAATTCGTTATTTACCATGGACAATCGATTAAGCCATTCATCGCCGTGAGACCCGCCCTCTCCCAATTGTTATTAATTTTTTAAGGCGCATAAATAAAGTTGTTTTTTCTCGTAGTCGGTAGCGAAGAACGATTTGCTCCAAATTTACAGACAATTCGTTATCCACCATGGACAATCGATTAAGCGTTTAATCGCCGTGGGACCCGCCCTCTCCTAATTGTTATTAATTTTTTAAGGCGCATAAATAAAGTTGTTTTGTCTCGTGGTCGGTAGCAAAGAACGATTTGCTTCAAATTTAGAGACAATTCGCTATTCACCATGGACAATCGATTAAGCTGTTAATCGCCGTGAGACCCCCCCTCTCCTAATTGTTATTAATTTTTTAAGTCACGTAAGTAGAGTTGTTTTGTCTCGTGGTCGGTAGCAAAGATCGATTTGCTCCAAATTTACAGACAATTCGTTATTTACCATGGACAATCGATTAAGCCATTAATCGCCGTGAGACCCACCGTCTGCTACTTGTTATTAATTTTTTAAGGCGCATAAATAAAGTTGTTTTGTCTCGTGGTCGGTAACAAAGAACGATTTGCTTCAAATTTGCAGACAATTCATTATTAACAATGGACAATGGATTAAGCCATTAATCGCCGTGAGACCCGCCCTCTCCTAATTGTTATTAATTTTTTAAGGCGCCTAAATGAAGTTGTTTTGTCTCGTTGTCGGTAGCAAAGAACGATTTGCTTCAAATTGGCAGATAATTCGTTATTCATCATGGACAATCGATTAAGCCATTAATCGCCGTGAGACCCGCCCTCTCCTAATTGTTATTAATTTTTTAAGTCGCATCAATAAAGTTGTTTTTTCTCGTGGTCGGTAGCAAAGAACGATTTGCTCCAAATTTACAGACAATTCGTTATTTACCATGGACAATCGATTAAGCCATTAATCCCCGTGAGACCCGCCCTTTCCTAATTGTTATTAATTTTTTAAGGCGCATAAATAAAGTTGTATTGTCTCGTGGTCGGTAGCAAAGAACGATTTGCTCCAAATTTACAGACAATTCGTTATTTACCATGGACAATCGATTAAGCCATTAATCGCCGTGAGACCCACCCTCTGCTACTTGTTATTAATTTTTTAAGGCGCATAAATAAAGTTGTTTTGTCTCGTGGTCGGTAGCAAAGAACGATTTGCTTCAAATTTGCAGACAATTCATTATTAACAATGGACAATGGATTAAGCCATTAATCGCCGTGAGACCCACCCTCTCCTAATTGTTATTAATTTTTTAAGGCGCCTAAATAAAGTTGTTTTGTCTCGTTGTCGGTAGCAAAGAACGATTTGTTTCAAATTGGCAGATAATTCGTTATTCATCATGGACAATCGATTAAGCCATTAATCGCCGTGAGACCCGCCCTCTCCTACTTGTTATTAATTTTTTAAGTCGCATCAATAAAGTTGTTTTTTCTCGTGGTCGGTAGCAAAGAACGATTTGCTCCAAATTTACAGACAATTCGTTATTCACCATGGACAATCGATTAAGCCATTAATCGCCGTGAGACCCGCCCTGTCCTAATTGTTATTAACTTTTTAAGGCGCCTAAATAAAGTTGTTTTGTCTCGTGGTCGGTAGCAAAGAACGATTTGCTTCAAATTTGCAAATAATTCGTTATTCACCATGGACAATCGATTAAGCCATTAATCGCTGTGAGACCCGCCATCTCCTAATTGTTATTAACTTTTTAAGGCGCGTAAATAAAGTTGTTTTGTCTCGTGGTCGGTAGCAAAGAACGATTTGCTTCAAATTTGCAGATAATTCGTTATTCACCATAGACAAGCGATTAAGCCATTAATCGCCGTGAGACCCGCCCTCTCCTAATTGTTATTAACTTTTTAAGGCGCGTAAATAAAGTTGTTTTGTCTCGTGGTCGGTAGCAAAGAACGATTTGCTTCAAATTTACAGACAATTCGTTATTCACCATGAACAATCGATTAAGCCATTCATCGCCGTGAGACCCGCCCTCTCCCAATTGTTATTAATTTTTTAAGGCGCATAAATAAAGTTGTTTTTTCTCGTGGTCGGTAGCAAGGAACGATTTGCTCCAAATTTACAGACAATTCGTTATCCACCATGGACAATCGATTAAGCCATTAATCCCCGTGAGCCCCACCCTCTGCTACTTGTTATTAATTTTTTAAGGCGCATAAATAAAGTTGTTTTGTCTCGTGGTCGGTAGCAAAGAACGATTTGCTTCAAATTTGCAGACAATTCATAATTAACAATGGACAATGGATTAAGCCATTAATCGCCGTGAGACCCGCCCTCTCCTAACTGTTATTAATTTTTTAAGGCACATAAATAAAGTTGTTTTGTCTCGTGGTCGGTAGCAAAGAACGATTTGCTTCAAATTTACAGACAATTCGTTATTCACCATGGACAAGCGATTAAGCCATTCATCGCCGTGAGACCCGCCCTCTCCCAATTGTTATTAATTTTTTAAGGCGCATAAATAAAGTTGTTTTTTCTCGTGGTCGGTAGCAAAGAACGATTTGCTCCAAATTTACAGACAATTCGTTATCCACCATGGACAATCGATTAAGCCATTAATCGCCGTGGGACCCGCCCTCTCCTAATTGTTATTAATTTTTTAAGGCGCATAAATAAAGTTGTTTTGTCTCGTGGTCGGTAGCAAAGAACGATTTGCTTCAAATTTAGAGACAATTCGCTATTCACCATGGACAATCGATTAAGCCGTTAATCGCCGTGAGACCCGCCCTCTCCTAATTGTTATTAATTTTTTAAGTCACATAAATAAAGTTGTTTTGTCTCGTGGTCGGTAGCAAAGAACGATTTGCTTCAAATATACGGACGATTCGTTATTCACCATGGACAATCGATTAAGCCATTAATCGCCGTGAGACCCGCCCTCTCCTAATTGTTATTAATTTTTTAAGGCGCATAAATAAAGTTGTTTTGTCTCGTGGTCGGTAGCAAAGAACGATTTGCTTTAAATTTACAGACAATTCGTTATTCACCATGGACAATCGATTAAGCCATTAATCGCCGTGAAGCCCGCCCTGTCCTTATTGTTATTAACTTTTTAAGGCGCCAAAATAAAGTTGTTTTGTCTCGTGGTCGGTAGCAAAGAACGATTTGCTTCAAATTTGCAAATAATTCGTTATTCCCCATGGACAATCGATTAAGCCATTAATCGCCGTGAGACCCGCCATCTCCTAATTGTTATTAACTTTTTAAGGCGCGTAAATAAAGTTGTTTTGTCTCGTGGTCGGTAGCAAAGAACGATTTGCTTCAAATTTGCAGGTAATTCGTTATTCACCATGGACAAGCGATTAAGCCATTAATCGCCGTGAGACCCGCCCTCTCCTAATTGTTATTAATTTTTTAAGGCGCATAAATAAAGTTGTTTTGTCTCGTGGTCGGTAGCAAAGAACGACTTGCTCCAAATTTACAGACAATTCGTTATTCACCATGGACAATCGATTAAGCCATTAATCCCCGTGAGACCCGCCCTTTCCTAATTGTTATTAATTTTTTAAGGCGCATAAATAAAGTTGTATTGTCTCGTGGTCGGTAGCAAAGAACGATTTGCTCCAAATTTACAGACAATTCGTTATTTACCATGGACAATCGATTAAGCCATTAATCGCCGTGAGACCCACCCTCTGCTACTTGTTATTAATTTTTTAAGGCGCATAAATAAAGTTGTTTTGTCTCGTGGTCGGTAGCAAAGAACGATTTGCTTCAAATTTGCAGACAATTCATTATTAACAATGGACAATGGATTAAGCCATTAATCGCCGTGAGACCCACCCTCTCCTAATTGTTATTAATTTTTTAAGGCGCCTAAATAAAGTTGTTTTGTCTCGTTGTCGGTAGCAAAGAACGATTTGTTTCAAATTGGCAGATAATTCGTTATTCATCATGGACAATCGATTAAGCCATTAATCGCCGTGAGACCCGCCCTCTCCTACTTGTTATTAATTTTTTAAGTCGCATCAATAAAGTTGTTTTTTCTCGTGGTCGGTAGCAAAGAACGATTTGCTCCAAATTTACAGACAATTCGTTATTCACCATGGACAATCGATTAAGCCATTAATCGCCGTGAGACCCGCCCTGTCCTAATTGTTATTAACTTTTTAAGGCGCCTAAATAAAGTTGTTTTGTCTCGTGGTCGGTAGCAAAGAACGATTTGCTTCAAATTTGCAAATAATTCGTTATTCACCATGGACAATCGATTAAGCCATTAATCGCTGTGAGACCCGCCATCTCCTAATTGTTATTAACTTTTTAAGGCGCGTAAATAAAGTTGTTTTGTCTCGTGGTCGGTAGCAAAGAACGATTTGCTTCAAATTTGCAGATAATTCGTTATTCACCATAGACAAGCGATTAAGCCATTAATCGCCGTGAGACCCGCCCTCTCCTAATTGTTATTAACTTTTTAAGGCGCGTAAATAAAGTTGTTTTGTCTCGTGGTCGGTAGCAAAGAACGATTTGCTTCAAATTTACAGACAATTCGTTATTCACCATGAACAATCGATTAAGCCATTCATCGCCGTGAGACCCGCCCTCTCCCAATTGTTATTAATTTTTTAAGGCGCATAAATAAAGTTGTTTTTTCTCGTGGTCGGTAGCAAGGAACGATTTGCTCCAAATTTACAGACAATTCGTTATCCACCATGGACAATCGATTAAGCCATTAATCCCCGTGAGCCCCACCCTCTGCTACTTGTTATTAATTTTTTAAGGCGCATAAATAAAGTTGTTTTGTCTCGTGGTCGGTAGCAAAGAACGATTTGCTTCAAATTTGCAGACAATTCATAATTAACAATGGACAATGGATTAAGCCATTAATCGCCGTGAGACCCGCCCTCTCCTAACTGTTATTAATTTTTTAAGGCACATAAATAAAGTTGTTTTGTCTCGTGGTCGGTAGCAAAGAACGATTTGCTTCAAATTTACAGACAATTCGTTATTCACCATGGACAAGCGATTAAGCCATTCATCGCCGTGAGACCCGCCCTCTCCCAATTGTTATTAATTTTTTAAGGCGCATAAATAAAGTTGTTTTTTCTCGTGGTCGGTAGCAAAGAACGATTTGCTCCAAATTTACAGACAATTCGTTATCCACCATGGACAATCGATTAAGCCATTAATCGCCGTGGGACCCGCCCTCTCCTAATTGTTATTAATTTTTTAAGGCGCATAAATAAAGTTGTTTTGTCTCGTGGTCGGTAGCAAAGAACGATTTGCTTCAAATTTAGAGACAATTCGCTATTCACCATGGACAATCGATTAAGCCGTTAATCGCCGTGAGACCCGCCCTCTCCTAATTGTTATTAATTTTTTAAGTCACATAAATAAAGTTGTTTTGTCTCGTGGTCGGTAGCAAAGAACGATTTGCTTCAAATATACGGACGATTCGTTATTCACCATGGACAATCGATTAAGCCATTAATCGCCGTGAGACCCGCCCTCTCCTAATTGTTATTAATTTTTTAAGGCGCATAAATAAAGTTGTTTTGTCTCGTGGTCGGTAGCAAAGAACGATTTGCTTTAAATTTACAGACAATTCGTTATTCACCATGGACAATCGATTAAGCCATTAATCGCCGTGAAGCCCGCCCTGTCCTTATTGTTATTAACTTTTTAAGGCGCCAAAATAAAGTTGTTTTGTCTCGTGGTCGGTAGCAAAGAACGATTTGCTTCAAATTTGCAAATAATTCGTTATTCCCCATGGACAATCGATTAAGCCATTAATCGCCGTGAGACCCGCCATCTCCTAATTGTTATTAACTTTTTAAGGCGCGTAAATAAAGTTGTTTTGTCTCGTGGTCGGTAGCAAAGAACGATTTGCTTCAAATTTACAGACAATTCGTTATTCACCATGAACAATCGATTAAGCCATTCATCGCCGTGAGACCCGCCCTCTCCCAATTGTTATTAATTTTTTAAGGCGCATAAATAAAGTTGTTTTTTCTCGTGGTCGGTAGCAAGGAACGATTTGCTCCAAATTTACAGACAATTCGTTATCCACCATGGACAATCGATTAAGCCATTAATCCCCGTGAGCCCCACCCTCTGCTACTTGTTATTAATTTTTTAAGGCGCATAAATAAAGTTGTTTTGTCTCGTGGTCGGTAGCAAAGAACGATTTGCTTCAAATTTGCAGACAATTCATAATTAACAATGGACAATGGATTAAGCCATTAATCGCCGTGAGACCCGCCCTCTCCTAACTGTTATTAATTTTTTAAGGCACATAAATAAAGTTGTTTTGTCTCGTGGTCGGTAGCAAAGAACGATTTGCTTCAAATTTACAGACAATTCGTTATTCACCATGGACAAGCGATTAAGCCATTCATCGCCGTGAGACCCGCCCTCTCCCAATTGTTATTAATTTTTTAAGGCGCATAAATAAAGTTGTTTTTTCTCGTGGTCGGTAGCAAAGAACGATTTGCTCCAAATTTACAGACAATTCGTTATCCACCATGGACAATCGATTAAGCCATTAATCGCCGTGGGACCCGCCCTCTCCTAATTGTTATTAATTTTTTAAGGCGCATAAATAAAGTTGTTTTGTCTCGTGGTCGGTAGCAAAGAACGATTTGCTTCAAATTTAGAGACAATTCGCTATTCACCATGGACAATCGATTAAGCCGTTAATCGCCGTGAGACCCGCCCTCTCCTAATTGTTATTAATTTTTTAAGTCACATAAATAAAGTTGTTTTGTCTCGTGGTCGGTAGCAAAGAACGATTTGCTTCAAATATACGGACGATTCGTTATTCACCATGGACAATCGATTAAGCCATTAATCGCCGTGAGACCCGCCCTCTCCTAATTGTTATTAATTTTTTAAGGCGCATAAATAAAGTTGTTTTGTCTCGTGGTCGGTAGCAAAGAACGATTTGCTTTAAATTTACAGACAATTCGTTATTCACCATGGACAATCGATTAAGCCATTAATCGCCGTGAAGCCCGCCCTGTCCTTATTGTTATTAACTTTTTAAGGCGCCAAAATAAAGTTGTTTTGTCTCGTGGTCGGTAGCAAAGAACGATTTGCTTCAAATTTGCAAATAATTCGTTATTCCCCATGGACAATCGATTAAGCCATTAATCGCCGTGAGACCCGCCATCTCCTAATTGTTATTAACTTTTTAAGGCGCGTAAATAAAGTTGTTTTGTCTCGTGGTCGGTAGCAAAGAACGATTTGCTTCAAATTTGCAGGTAATTCGTTATTCACCATGGACAAGCGATTAAGCCATTAATCGCCGTGAGACCCGCCCTCTCCTAATTGTTATTAATTTTTTAAGGCGCATAAATAAAGTTGTTTTGTCTCGTGGTCGGTAGCAAAGAACGATTTGCTTCAAATTTACAGACAATTCGTTATTCACCATGGACAATCGATTAAGCCATTCATCGCCGTGAGACCCGCCCTCTCCCAATTGTTATTAATTTTTTAAGGCGCATAAATAAAGTTGTTTTTTCTCGTGGTCGGTAGCAAAGAACGATTTGCTCCAAATTTACAGACAATTCGTTATTCACCATGGACAATCGATTAAGCCATTAATGGTCGTGAGACCCACCCTCTGCTATTTGTTATTAATTTTTTAAGGCGCATAAATAAAGTTGTTTTGTCTCGTGGTCGGTAGCAAAGAACAATTTGCTTCAAATTTGCAGACAATTCATTATCAACAATGTACAATGGATTAAGCCATTAATCACCGTGAGACCCGCCCTCTCCCAATTGTTATTAATTTTTTAATTCACATAAATAAAGTTGTTTTGTCTCGTGGTCGGTAGCAAAGAACGATTTTCTTTAAATTTACAGACAATTCGTTATTCACCATGGACAATCGATTAAGCCATTAATCGCCGTGAGACCCGCACTCTCCTAATTGTTATTAATTTTTTAAGGCGCATAAATAAAGTTGTTTTGTCTCGTGGTCGGTAGCAAAGAACGATTTGCTTCAAATTTGCAGCGAATTCATTATTAACAATGGACAATCGATTTAGCCATTAATCGCCGTGAGACCCGCCCTCTCCTAATTGTTATTAATTTTTAAAGGCGCATAAATAAAGTTGTTTTGTCTCGTGGTCGGTAGCAAAGAACGATTTGCTTCAAATTTGCAGCCAATTCATTATTAAAAATGGACAATCGATTAAGACATTAATCGCCGTGAGACCCGCCCTCTCCTAATTGTTATTAATTTTTTAAGGCGCATAAATAAAGTTGTTTTGTCTCGTGGTCGGTAGCAAAGAACGATTTGCTGCAAATTTACAGACAATTCGTTATTCACTATGGACAATCTATTAAGCCATTCATCGCCGTGAGACCCGCCCTCTCCTAACTGTTATTAATTTTTTTAATTGCATAAATAAAGTTGTTTTGTCTCGTGGTCGGGAGCAAACAACGATTTGCTTCAAATTTACAGACAGTTCGTTATTCACCATGGACAAACGATTAAGCCATTAATCGCCGTGAGGTCCGCCCTCTCCCAATTGTTATTAATTTTTTAAGTCACATAAATAAAGTTGTTTTGTCTCGTGGTCGGTAGCAAAGAACGATTTGCTTCAAATTTGCAGCGAATTCATTATTAACAATGGACAATCGATTTAGCCATTAATCGCCGTGAGACCCGCCCTCTCCTAATTGTTATTAATTTTTAAAGGTGCCTAAATAAAGTTGTTTTGTCTCGTGGTCGGTAGCAAAGAACGATTTGCTTCAAATTTGCAGCCAATTCATTATTAAAAATGGACAATCGATTAAGGCATTAATCGCCGTGAGACCCGCCCTCTCCTAATTGTTATTAATTTTTTAAGGCGCATAAATAAAGTTGTTTTGTCTCGTGGTCGGTAGCAAAGAACGATTTGCTCCAAATTTACAGACAAATCGTTATTCACCATGGACAATCGATTAAGCCATTAATCGTCGTGAGACCCACCCTCTGCTATTTGTTATTAATTTTTTAAGGCGCATAAATAAAGTTATTTTGTCTCGTGGTCGGTAGCAAAGAACGATTTTCTTCAAATTTACAGACAATTCGTTATTCACCATGGACAATCGATTAAGCCATTAATCGCCGTGAGACCCGCCCTCTCCTAATTGTTATTAATTTTTTAAGGCGCATAAATAAAGTTGTTTTGTCTCGTGGTCGGTAGCAAAGAACGATTTGCTGCAAATTTACAGACAATTCGTTATTCACTATGGACAATCTATTAAGCCATTTATCGCCGTGAGACCCACCCTCTCCTAATTGTTATTAATTTTTTTAATTGCATAAATAAAGTTGTTTTGTTTCGTGGTCGGTAGCAAACAACGATTTGCTTCAAATTTACAGACAGTTCGTTATTCACCATGGACAATCGATTAAGCCATTAATCGCCGTGAGGTCCGCCCTCTCCTAATTGTTATTAATTTTTTTAATTGCATAAATAAAGTTGTTTTGTCTCGTGGTCGGTAGCAAAAAACGATTTGCTTTAAATTTACAGACAGTTCGTTATTCACCATGGGCAATCGATTAAGCCATTAATCGCCGTGAGGCCCGTCCTCTCCCAATTGTTATTAATTTTTTAAGTCACATAAATAAAGTTGTTTTGTCTCGTGGTCGGTAGCAAAGAACGATTTGCTTCAAATATACAGACAATTCGTTATTCACCATGGACAATCGATTAAGCCATTAATCGCCGTGAGACCCGCCCTCTCCTAATTGTTATTAATTTTTAAGGCGCATAAATAAAGTTGTTTTGTCTCGTGGTCGGTAGCAAAGAACGATTTGCTTTAAATTTACAGACAATTCGTTATTCACCATGGACAATCGATTAAGCCATTAATCGCCGTGAGGCCCGCCCTCTCCCAATTGTTATTAATTTTTTAAGTCACATAAATAAAGTTGTTTTGTCTCGTGGTCGGTAGCAAAGAACGATTTGCTTCAAATTTACAGACAATTCGTTATTCACCATGGACAATTGATTAAGCCATTAATCGCCGTGAGACCCGCCCTGTCCTAATTGTTATTAACTTTTAAAGGCGCCTAAATAAAGTTGTTTTGTCTCGTGGTCGGTAGCAAAGAACGATTTGCTTCAAATTTGCAAATAATTCGTTATTCACCATGGACAATCGATTAAGCCATTAATCGCCGTGAGACCCGCCATCTCCTAATTGTTATTAACTTTTTAAGGCGCGTAAATAAAGTTGTTTTGTCTCTTGGTCGGTAGCAAAGAACGATTTGCTTCAAATTTGCAGATAATTCGTTATTCACCATGGACAATCGATTAAGCCATAAATCGCCGTGAGACCCGCCCTTTCCTAATTGTTATTAATTTTTTAAGTCGCATAAATAAAGTTGTTTTGTCTCGTGGTCGGTAGCAAAGAACGATTTGCTTCAAATTTACAGACAGTTCGTTATTCACCATGGACAATCGATTAAGCCATTAATCGCCGTGAGGCTCGCCTTCTCCCAATTGTTATTAATTTTTTAAGTCACATAAATAAAGTTGTTTCGTCTCGTGGTCGGTAGCAAAGAACGACTTGCTCCAAATTTACAGACAATTCGTTATTCACCATGGACAATCGATTAAGCCATTAATCGCCGTGAGACCCGCCCTCTCCTAATTGTTATTAATTTTTTTAATTGCATAAATAAAGTTGTTTTGTCTCGTGGTCGGTAGCAAAAAACGATTTGCTTTAAATTTACAGACAGTTCGTTATTCACCATGGGCAATCGATTAAGCCATTAATCGCCGTGAGGCCCGCCCTCTCCCAATTGTTATTAATTTTTTAAGTCACATAAATAAAGTTGTTTTGTCTCGTGGTCGGTAGCAAAGAACGATTTGCTTCAAATATACAGACAATTCGTTATTCACCATGGACAATCGATTAAGCCATTAATCGCCGTGAGACCCGCCCTCTCCTAATTGTTATTAATTTTTAAGGCGCATAAATAAAGTTGTTTTGTCTCGTGGTCGGTAGCAAAGAACGATTTGCTTTAAATTTACAGACAATTCGTTATTCACCATGGACAATCGATTAAGCCATTAATCGCCGTGAGGCCCGCCCTCTCCCAATTGTTATTAATTTTTTAAGTCACATAAATAAAGTTGTTTTGTCTCGTGGTCGGTAGCAAAGAACGGTTTGCTTCAAATTTGCAGACAATTCGTTATTCACCATGGACAATTGATTAAGCCATTAATCGCCGTGAGACCCGCCCTGTCCTAATTGTTATTAACTTTTAAAGGCGCCTAAATAAAGTTGTTTTGTCTCGTGGTCGGTAGCAAAGAAAGATTTGCTTCAAATTTGCAAATAATTCGTTATTCACCATGGACAATCGATTAAGCCATTAATCGCCGTGAGACCCGCCATCTCCTAATTGTTATTAACTTTTTAAGGCGCGTAAATAAAGTTGTTTTGTCTCTTGGTCGGTAGCAAAAAACGATTTGCTTCAAATTTGCAGATAATTCGTTATTCACCATAGACAAGCGATTAAGCCATTAATCGCCGTGAGACCCGCCCTCTCCTAATTGTTATTAACTCTTTAAGGCGCGTAAATAAAGTTGTTTTGTCTCGTGTTCGGTAGCAAAGAACGATTTGCTTTAAATTTGCAGATAATTCGTTATTCACCATGGACAAGCGATTAAGCCATTAATCGCCGTGAGACCCGCCCTTTCCTAATTGTTATTAATTTTTTAAGGCGCATAAATCAAGTTGTTTTGTCTCGTGGTCGGTAGCAAAGAACGATTTGCTTCAACATTAGAGCCAATTCATTATTAACCATGGACAATCGATTAAGACATTAATCGCCGTGAGACCCGCCCTCTCCCAATTGTTATTAATTTTTTGTCACATAAATAAAGTTGTTTTGTCTCGTGGTCGGTAGCAAAGAACGATTTACTTCAAATTTACAGACAATTCGTTATTCACCATGGACAATCGATTAAGCCATTAATCGCCGTGAGACCCGCCCTCTCCTAATTGTTATTAATTTTTTAAGGCACATAAATAAAGTTGTTTTGTCTCGTGGTCGGTAGCAAAGAACGATTTGCTTCAAATTTACAGACAATTCGTTATTTACCATGGACAATCGATTAAGCCATTCATCGCCGTGAGACCCGCCCTCTCCCAATTGTTATTAATTTTTTAAGGCGCATAAATAAAGTTGTTTTTTCTCGTAGTCGGTAGCGAAGAACGATTTGCTCCAAATTTACAGACAATTCGTTATCCACCATGGACAATCGATTAAGCGATTAATCGCCGTGGGACCCGCCCTCTCCTAATTGTTATTAATTTTTTAAGGCGCATAAATAAAGTTGTTTTGTCTCGTGGTCGGTAGCAAAGAACGATTTGCTTCAAATTTAGAGACAATTCGCTATTCACCATGGACAATCGATTAAGCTGTTAATCGCCGTGAGACCCCCCCTCTCCTAATTGTTATTAATTTTTTAAGTCACGTAAGTAGAGTTGTTTTGTCTCGTGGTCGGTAGCAAAGATCGATTTGCTCCAAATTTACAGACAATTCGTTATTTACCATGGACAATCGATTAAGCCATTAATCGCCGTGAGACCCACCGTCTGCTACTTGTTATTAATTTTTTAAGCCGCATAAATAAAGTTGTTTTGTCTCGTGGTCGGTAACAAAGAACGATTTGCTTCAAATTTGCAGACAATTCATTATTAACAATGGACAATGGATTAAGCCATTAATCGCCGTGAGACCCGCCCTCTCCTAATTGTTATTAATTTTTTAAGGCGCCTAAATGAAGTTGTTTTGTCTCGTTGTCGGTAGCAAAGAACGATTTGCTTCAAATTGGCAGATAATTCGTTATTCATCATGGACAATCGATTAAGCCATTAATCGCCGTGAGACCCGCCCTCTCCTAATTGTTATTAATTTTTTAAGTCGCATCAATAAAGTTGTTTTTTCTCGTGGTCGGTAGCAAAAAACGATTTGCTCCAAATTTACAGACAATTCGTTATTTACCATGGACAATCGATTAAGCCATTAATCGTCGTGAGACCCACCCTCTGCTATTTGTAATTAATTTTTTAAGGCGCATAAATACAGTTGTTTTGTCTCGTGGTCGGTAGCAAATAACGATTTGGTTCAAATTTGCAGACAATTCATTATTAACAATGGACAATGGATTAAGCCATTAATCGCCGTGAGACCCGCCTTCACCTAATTGTTATTAACTTTTTAAGGCGCCTAAATAAAGTTGTTTTGTCTCGTGGTCGGTAGCAAAGAACGATTTGCTTCAAATTTGCAGATAATTCGTTATTCACCATGGACAATCGATTAAGCCATTAATCGCCGTGAGACCCGCCCTTTCCTAATTGTTATTAATTTTTTAAGTCGCATAAATAAAGTTGTTTTGTCTCGTGGTCGGTAGCAAAGAACGATTTGCTTCAAATTTACAGACAGTTCGTTATTCACCATGGACAATCGATTAAGCCATTAATCGCCGTGAGGCCCGCCTTCTCCCAATTGTTATTAATTTTTTAAGTCACATAAATAAAGTTGTTTTGTCTCGTGGTCGGTAGCAAAGAACGACTTGCTCCAAATTTACAGACAATTCGTTATTCACCATGGACAATCGATTAAGCCATTAATCCCCGTGAGACCCGCCCTTTCCTAATTGTTATTAATTTTTTAAGGCGCATAAATAAAGTTGTATTGTCTCGTGGTCGGTAGCAAAGAACGATTTGCTCCAAATTTACAGACAATTCGTTATTTACCATGGACAATCGATTAAGCCATTAATCGCCGTGAGACCCACCCTCTGCTACTTGTTATTAATTTTTTAAGGCGCATAAATAAAGTTGTTTTGTCTCGTGGTCGGTAGCAAAGAACGATTTGCTTCAAATTTGCAGACAATTCATTATTAACAATGGACAATGGATTAAGCCATTAATCGCCGTGAGACCCACCCTCTCCTAATTGTTATTAATTTTTTAAGGCGCCTAAATAAAGTTGTTTTGTCTCGTTGTCGGTAGCAAAGAACGATTTGTTTCAAATTGGCAGATAATTCGTTATTCATCATGGACAATCGATTAAGCCATTAATCGCCGTGAGACCCGCCCTCTCCTACTTGTTATTAATTTTTTAAGTCGCATCAATAAAGTTGTTTTTTCTCGTGGTCGGTAGCAAAGAACGATTTGCTCCAAATTTACAGACAATTCGTTATTCACCATGGACAATCGATTAAGCCATTAATCGCCGTGAGACCCGCCCTGTCCTAATTGTTATTAACTTTTTAAGGCGCCTAAATAAAGTTGTTTTGTCTCGTGGTCGGTAGCAAAGAACGATTTGCTTCAAATTTGCAAATAATTCGTTATTCACCATGGACAATCGATTAAGCCATTAATCGCTGTGAGACCCGCCATCTCCTAATTGTTAATAACTTTTTAAGGCGCGTAAATAAAGTTGTTTTGTCTCGTGGTCGGTAGCAAAGAACGATTTGCTTCAAATTTGCAGATAATTCGTTATTCACCATAGACAAGCGATTAAGCCATTAATCGCCGTGAGACCCGCCCTCTCCTAATTGTTATTAACTTTTTAAGGCGCGTAAATAAAGTTGTTTTGTCTCGTGGTCGGTAGCAAAGAACGATTTGCTTCAAATTTACAGACAATTCGTTATTCACCATGAACAATCGATTAAGCCATTCATCGACGTGAGACCCGCCCTCTCTCAATTGTTATTAATTTTTTAAGGCGCATAAATAAAGTTGTTTTTTCTCGTGGTCGGTAGCAAGGAACGATTTGCTCCAAATTTACAGACAATTCGTTATCCACCATGGACAATCGATTAAGCCATTAATCCCCGTGAGACCCACCCTCTGCTACTTGTTATTAATTTTTTAAGGCGCATAAATAAAGTTGTTTTGTCTCGTGGTCGGTAGCAAAGAACGATTTGCTTCAAATTTGCAGACAATTCATAATTAACAATGGACAATGGATTAAGCCATTAATCGCCGTGAGACCCGCCCTCTCCTAACTGTTATTAATTTTTTAAGGCACATAAATAAAGTTGTTTTGTCTCGTGGTCGGTAGCAAAGAACGATTTGCTTCAAATTTACAGACAATTCGTTATTCACCATGGACAAGCGATTAAGCCATTCATCGCCGTGAGACCCGCCCTCTCCCAATTGTTATTAATTTTTTAAGGCGCATAAATAAAGTTGTTTTTTCTCGTGGTCGGTAGCAAAGAACGATTTGCTCCAAATTTACAGACAATTCGTTATCCACCATGGACAATCGATTAAGCCATTAATCGCCGTGGGACCCGCCCTCTCCTAATTGTTATTAATTTTTTAAGGCGCATAAATAAAGTTGTTTTGTCTCGTGGTCGGTAGCAAAGAACGATTTGCTTCAAATTTAGAGACAATTCGCTATTCACCATGGACAATCGATTAAGCCGTTAATCGCCGTGAGACCCGCCCTCTCCTAATTGTTATTAATTTTTTAAGTCACATAAATAAAGTTGTTTTGTCTCGTGGTCGGTAGCAAAGAACGATTTGCTTCAAATATACGGACGATTCGTTATTCACCATGGACAATCGATTAAGCCATTAATCGCCGTGAGACCCGCCCTCTCCTAATTGTTATTAATTTTTTAAGGCGCATAAATAAAGTTGTTTTGTCTCGTGGTCGGTAGCAAAGAACGATTTGCTTTAAATTTACAGACAATTCGTTATTCACCATGGACAATCGATTAAGCCATTAATCGCCGTAAAGCCCGCCCTGTCCTTATTGTTATTAACTTTTTAAGGCGCCAAAATAAAGTTGTTTTGTCTCGTGGTCGGTAGCAAAGAACGATTTGCTTCAAATTTGCAAATAATTCGTTATTCCCCATGGACAATCGATTAAGCCATTAATCGCCGTGAGACCCGCCATCTCCTAATTGTTATTAACTTTTTAAGGCGCGTAAATAAAGTTGTTTTGTCTCGTGGTCGGTAGCAAAGAACGATTTGCTTCAAATTTGCAGGTAATTCGTTATTCACCATGGACAAGCGATTAAGCCATTAATCGCCGTGAGACCCGCCCTCTCCTAATTGTTATTAATTTTTTAAGGCGCATAAATAAAGTTGTTTTGTCTCGTGGTCGGTAGCAAAGAACGATTTGCTTCAAATTTACAGACAATTCGTTATTCACCATGGACAATCGATTAAGCCATTCATCGCCGTGAGACCCGCCCTCTCCCAATTGTTATTAATTTTTTAAGGCGCATAAATAAAGTTGTTTTTTCTCGTGGTCGGTAGCAAAGAACGATTTGCTCCAAATTTACAGACAATTCGTTATTCACCATGGACAATCGATTAAGCCATTAATGGTCGTGAGACCCACCCTCTGCTATTTGTTATTAATTTTTTAAGGCGCATAAATAAAGTTGTTTTGTCTCGTGGTCGGTAGCAAAGAACAATTTGCTTCAAATTTGCAGACAATTCATTATCAACAATGTACAATGGATTAAGCCATTAATCACCGTGAGACCCGCCCTCTCCCAATTGTTATTAATTTTTTAATTCACATAAATAAAGTTGTTTTGTCTCGTGGTCGGTAGCAAAGAACGATTTTCTTTAAATTTACAGACAATTCGTTATTCACCATGGACAATCGATTAAGCCATTAATCGCCGTGAGACCCGCACTCTCCTAATTGTTATTAATTTTTTAAGGCGCATAAATAAAGTTGTTTTGTCTCGTGGTCGGTAGCAAAGAACGATTTGCTTCAAATTTGCAGCGAATTCATTATTAACAATGGACAATCGATTTAGCCATTAATCGCCGTGAGACCCGCCCTCTCCTAATTGTTATTAATTTTTAAAGGCGCATAAATAAAGTTGTTTTGTCTCGTGGTCGGTAGCAAAGAACGATTTGCTTCAAATTTGCAGCCAATTCATTATTAAAAATGGACAATCGATTAAGACATTAATCGCCGTGAGACCCGCCCTCTCCTAATTGTTATTAATTTTTTAAGGCGCATAAATAAAGTTGTTTTGTCTCGTGGTCGGTAGCAAAGAACGATTTGCTGCAAATTTACAGACAATTCGTTATTCACTATGGACAATCTATTAAGCCATTCATCGCCGTGAGACCCGCCCTCTCCTAACTGTTATTAATTTTTTTAATTGCATAAATAAAGTTGTTTTGTCTCGTGGTCGGGAGCAAACAACGATTTGCTTCAAATTTACAGACAGTTCGTTATTCACCATGGACAATCGATTAAGCCATTAATCGCCGTGAGGTCCGCCCTCTCCCAATTGTTATTAATTTTTTAAGTCACATAAATAAAGTTGTTTTGTCTCGTGGTCGGTAGCAAAGAACGATTTGCTTCAAATTTGCAGCGAATTCATTATTAACAATGGACAATCGATTTAGCCATTAATCGCCGTGAGACCCGCCCTCTCCTAATTGTTATTAATTTTTAAAGGTGCCTAAATAAAGTTGTTTTGTCTCGTGGTCGGTAGCAAAGAACGATTTGCTTCAAATTTGCAGCCAATTCATTATTAAAAATGGACAATCGATTAAGGCATTAATCGCCGTGAGACCCGCCCTCTCCTAATTGTTATTAATTTTTTAAGGCGCATAAATAAAGTTGTTTTGTCTCGTGGTCGGTAGCAAAGAACGATTTGCTCCAAATTTACAGACAAATCGTTATTCCCCATGGACAATCGATTAAGCCATTAATCGTCGTGAGACCCACCCTCTGCTATTTGTTATTAATTTTTTAAGGCGCATAAATAAAGTTATTTTGTCTCGTGGTCGGTAGCAAAGAACGATTTTCTTCAAATTTACAGACAATTCGTTATTCACCATGGACAATCGATTAAGCCATTAATCGCCGTGAGACCCGCCCTCTCCTAATTGTTATTAATTTTTTAAGGCGCATAAATAAAGTTGTTTTGTCTCGTGGTCGGTAGCAAAGAACGATTTGCTGCAAATTTACAGACAATTCGTTATTCACTATGGACAATCTATTAAGCCATTCATCGCCGTGAGACCCGCCCCCTCCTAATTGTTATTAATTTTTTTAATTGCATAAATAAAGTTGTTTTGTTTCGTGGTCGGTAGCAAACAACGACTTGCTTCAAATTTACAGACAGTTCGTTATTCACCATGGACAATCGATTAAGCCATTAATCGCCGTGAGGTCCGCCCTCTCCTAATTGTTATTAATTTTTTTAATTGCATAAATAAAGTTGTTTTGTCTCGTGGTCGGTAGCAAAAAACGATTTGCTTTAAATTTACAGACAGTTCGTTATTCACCATGGGCAATCGATTAAGCCATTAATCGCCGTGAGGCCCGTCCTCTCCCAATTGTTATTAATTTTTTAAGTCACATAAATAAAGTTGTTTTGTCTCGTGGTCGGTAGCAAAGAACGATTTGCTTCAAATATACAGACAATTCGTTATTCACCATGGACAATCGATTAAGCCATTAATCGCCGTGAGACCCGCCCTCTCCTAATTGTTATTAATTTTTAAGGCGCATAAATAAAGTTGTTTTGTCTCGTGGTCGGTAGCAAAGAACGATTTGCTTTAAATTTACAGACAATTCGTTATTCACCATGGACAATCGATTAAGCCATTAATCGCCGTGAGGCCCGCCCTCTCCCAATTGTTATTAATTTTTTAAGTCACATAAATAAAGTTGTTTTGTCTCGTGGTCGGTAGCAAAGAACGATTTGCTTCAAATTTACAGACAATTCGTTATTCACCATGGACAATTGATTAAGCCATTAATCGCCGTGAGACCCGCCCTGTCCTAATTGTTATTAACTTTTAAAGGCGCCTAAATAAAGTTGTTTTGTCTCGTGGTCGGTAGCAAAGAACGATTTGCTTCAAATTTGCAAATAATTCGTTATTCACCATGGACAATCGATTAAGCCATTAATCGCCGTGAAGCCCGCCCTGTCCTTATTGTTATTAACTTTTTAAGGCGCCAAAATAAAGTTGTTTTGTCTCGTGGTCGGTAGCAAAGAACGATTTGCTTCAAATTTGCAAATAATTCGTTATTCCCCATGGACAATCGATTAAGCCATTAATCGCCGTGAGACCCGCCATCTCCTAATTGTTATTAACTTTTTAAGGCGCGTAAATAAAGTTGTTTTGTCTCGTGGTCGGTAGCAAAGAACGATTTGCTTCAAATTTGCAGGTAATTCGTTATTCACCATGGACAAGCGATTAAGCCATTAATCGCCGTGAGACCCGCCCTCTCCTAATTGTTATTAATTTTTTAAGGCGCATAAATAAAGTTGTTTTGTCTCGTGGTCGGTAGCAAAGAACGATTTGCTTCAAATTTACAGACAATTCGTTATTCACCATGGACAATCGATTAAGCCATTCATCGCCGTGAGACCCGCCCTCTCCCAATTGTTATTAATTTTTTAAGGCGCATAAATAAAGTTGTTTTTTCTCGTGGTCGGTAGCAAAGAACGATTTGCTCCAAATTTACAGACAATTCGTTATTCACCATGGACAATCGATTAAGCCATTAATGGTCGTGAGACCCACCCTCTGCTATTTGTTATTAATTTTTTAAGGCGCATAAATAAAGTTGTTTTGTCTCGTGGTCGGTAGCAAAGAACAATTTGCTTCAAATTTGCAGACAATTCATTATCAACAATGTACAATGGATTAAGCCATTAATCACCGTGAGACCCGCCCTCTCCCAATTGTTATTAATTTTTTAATTCACATAAATAAAGTTGTTTTGTCTCGTGGTCGGTAGCAAAGAACGATTTTCTTTAAATTTACAGACAATTCGTTATTCACCATGGACAATCGATTAAGCCATTAATCGCCGTGAGACCCGCACTCTCCTAATTGTTATTAATTTTTTAAGGCGCATAAATAAAGTTGTTTTGTCTCGTGGTCGGTAGCAAAGAACGATTTGCTTCAAATTTGCAGCGAATTCATTATTAACAATGGACAATCGATTTAGCCATTAATCGCCGTGAGACCCGCCCTCTCCTAATTGTTATTAATTTTTAAAGGCGCATAAATAAAGTTGTTTTGTCTCGTGGTCGGTAGCAAAGAACGATTTGCTTCAAATTTGCAGCCAATTCATTATTAAAAATGGACAATCGATTAAGACATTAATCGCCGTGAGACCCGCCCTCTCCTAATTGTTATTAATTTTTTAAGGCGCATAAATAAAGTTGTTTTGTCTCGTGGTCGGTAGCAAAGAACGATTTGCTGCAAATTTACAGACAATTCGTTATTCACTATGGACAATCTATTAAGCCATTCATCGCCGTGAGACCCGCCCTCTCCTAACTGTTATTAATTTTTTTAATTGCATAAATAAAGTTGTTTTGTCTCGTGGTCGGGAGCAAACAACGATTTGCTTCAAATTTACAGACAGTTCGTTATTCACCATGGACAATCGATTAAGCCATTAATCGCCGTGAGGTCCGCCCTCTCCCAATTGTTATTAATTTTTTAAGTCACATAAATAAAGTTGTTTTGTCTCGTGGTCGGTAGCAAAGAACGATTTGCTTCAAATTTGCAGCGAATTCATTATTAACAATGGACAATCGATTTAGCCATTAATCGCCGTGAGACCCGCCCTCTCCTAATTGTTATTAATTTTTAAAGGTGCCTAAATAAAGTTGTTTTGTCTCGTGGTCGGTAGCAAAGAACGATTTGCTTCAAATTTGCAGCCAATTCATTATTAAAAATGGACAATCGATTAAGGCATTAATCGCCGTGAGACCCGCCCTCTCCTAATTGTTATTAATTTTTTAAGGCGCATAAATAAAGTTGTTTTGTCTCGTGGTCGGTAGCAAAGAACGATTTGCTCCAAATTTACAGACAAATCGTTATTCCCCATGGACAATCGATTAAGCCATTAATCGTCGTGAGACCCACCCTCTGCTATTTGTTATTAATTTTTTAAGGCGCATAAATAAAGTTATTTTGTCTCGTGGTCGGTAGCAAAGAACGATTTTCTTCAAATTTACAGACAATTCGTTATTCACCATGGACAATCGATTAAGCCATTAATCGCCGTGAGACCCGCCCTCTCCTAATTGTTATTAATTTTTTAAGGCGCATAAATAAAGTTGTTTTGTCTCGTGGTCGGTAGCAAAGAACGATTTGCTGCAAATTTACAGACAATTCGTTATTCACTATGGACAATCTATTAAGCCATTCATCGCCGTGAGACCCGCCCTCTCCTAATTGTTATTAATTTTTTTAATTGCATAAATAAAGTTGTTTTGTTTCGTGGTCGGTAGCAAACAACGATTTGCTTCAAATTTACAGACAGTTCGTTATTCACCATGGACAATCGATTAAGCCATTAATCGCCGTGAGGTCCGCCCTCTCCTAATTGTTATTAATTTTTTTAATTGCATAAATAAAGTTGTTTTGTCTCGTGGTCGGTAGCAAAAAACGATTTGCTTTAAATTTACAGACAGTTCGTTATTCACCATGGGCAATCGATTAAGCCATTAATCGCCGTGAGGCCCGTCCTCTCCCAATTGTTATTAATTTTTTAAGTCACATAAATAAAGTTGTTTTGTCTCGTGGTCGGTAGCAAAGAACGATTTGCTTCAAATATACAGACAATTCGTTATTCACCATGGACAATCGATTAAGCCATTAATCGCCGTGAGACCCGCCCTCTCCTAATTGTTATTAATTTTTAAGGCGCATAAATAAAGTTGTTTTGTCTCGTGGTCGGTAGCAAAGAACGATTTGCTTTAAATTTACAGACAATTCGTTATTCACCATGGACAATCGATTAAGCCATTAATCGCCGTGAGGCCCGCCCTCTCCCAATTGTTATTAATTTTTTAAGTCACATAAATAAAGTTGTTTTGTCTCGTGGTCGGTAGCAAAGAACGATTTGCTTCAAATTTACAGACAATTCGTTATTCACCATGGACAATTGATTAAGCCATTAATCGCCGTGAGACCCGCCCTGTCCTAATTGTTATTAACTTTTAAAGGCGCCTAAATAAAGTTGTTTTGTCTCGTGGTCGGTAGCAAAGAACGATTTGCTTCAAATTTGCAAATAATTCGTTATTCACCATGGACAATCGATTAAGCCATTAATCGCCGTGAGACCCGCCATCTCCTAATTGTTATTAACTTTTTAAGGCGCGTAAATAAAGTTGTTTTGTCTCTTGGTCGGTAGCAAAGAACGATTTGCTTCAAATTTGCAGATAATTCGTTATTCACCATAGACAAGCGATTAAGCCATTAATCGCCGTGAGACCCGCCCTCTCCTAATTGTTATTAACTCTTTAAGGCGCGTAAATAAAGTTGTTTTGTCTCGTGTTCGGTAGCAAAGAACGATTTGCTTTAAATTTGCAGATAATTCGTTATTCACCATGGACAAGCGATTAAGCCATTAATCGCCGTGAGACCCGCCCTTTCCTAATTGTTATTAATTTTTTAAGGCGCATAAATCAAGTTGTTTTGTCTCGTGGTCGGTAGCAAAGAACGATTTGCTTCAACATTGGAGCCAATTCATTATTAACCATGGACAATCGATTAAGACATTAATCGCCGTGAGACCCGCCCTCTCCCAATTGTTATTAATTTTTTGTCACATAAATAAAGTTGTTTTGTCTCGTGGTCGGTAGCAAAGAACGATTTACTTCAAATTTACAGACAATTCGTTATTCACCATGGACAATCGATTAAGCCATTAATCGCCGTGAGACCCGCCCTCTCCTAATTGTTATTAATTTTTTAAGGCACATAAATACAGTTGTTTTGTCTCGTGGTCGGTAGCAAAGAACGATTTGCTTCAAATTTACAGACAATTCGTTATTCACCATGGACATTCGATTAAGCCATTCATCGCCGTGAGACCCGCCCTCTCCCAATTGTTATTAATTTTTTAAGGCGCATAAATAAAGTTGTTTTTTCTCGTAGTCGGTAGCGAAGAACGATTTGCTCCAAATTTACAGACAATTCGTTATCCACCATGGACAATCGATTAAGCGATTAATCGCCGTGGGACCCGCCCTCTCCTAATTGTTATTAATTTTTTAAGGCGCATAAATAAAGTTGTTTTGTCTCGTGGTCGGTAGCAAAGAACGATTTGCTTCAAATTTAGAGACAATTCGCTATTCACCATGGACAATCGATTAAGCTGTTAATCGCCGTGAGACCCCCCCTCTCCTAATTGTTATTAATTTTTTAAGTCACGTAAGTAGAGTTGTTTTGTCTCGTGGTCGGTAGCAAAGATCGATTTGCTCCAAATTTACAGACAATTCGTTATTTACCATGGACAATCGATTAAGCCATTAATCGCCGTGAGACCCACCGTCTGCTACTTGTTATTAATTTTTTAAGGCGCATAAATAAAGTTGTTTTGTCTCGTGGTCGGTAACAAAGAACGATTTGCTTCAAATTTGCAGACAATTCATTATTAACAATGGACAATGGATTAAGCCATTAATCGCCGTGAGACCCGCCCTCTCCTAATTGTTATTAATTTTTTAAGGCGCCTAAATAAAGTTGTTTTGTCTCGTTGTCGGTAGCAAAGAACGATTTGCTTCAAATTGGCAGATAATTCGTTATTCATCATGGACAATCGATTAAGCCATTAATCGCCGTGAGACCCGCCCTTTCCTAATTGTTATTAATTTTTTAAGTCGCATAAATAAAGTTGTTTTGTCTCGTGGTCGGTAGCAAAGAACGATTTGCTTCAAATTTACAGACAGTTCGTTATTCACCATGGACAATCGATTAAGCCATTAATCGCCGTGAGGCCCGCCTTCTCCCAATTGTTATTAATTTTTTAAGTCACATAAATAAAGTTGTTTTGTCTCGTGGTCGGTAGCAAAGAACGACTTGCTCCAAATTTACAGACAATTCGTTATTCACCATGGACAATCGATTAAGCCATTAATCCCCGTGAGACCCGCCCTTTCCTAATTGTTATTAATTTTTTAAGGCGCATAAATAAAGTTGTATTGTCTCGTGGTCGGTAGCAAAGAACGATTTGCTCCAAATTTACAGACAATTCGTTATTTACCATGGACAATCGATTAAGCCATTAATCGCCGTGAGACCCACCCTCTGCTACTTGTTATTAATTTTTTAAGGCGCATAAATAAAGTTGTTTTGTCTCGTGGTCGGTAGCAAAGAACGATTTGCTTCAAATTTGCAGACAATTCATTATTAACAATGGACAATGGATTAAGCCATTAATCGCCGTGAGACCCACCCTCTCCTAATTGTTATTAATTTTTTAAGGCGCCTAAATAAAGTTGTTTTGTCTCGTTGTCGGTAGCAAAGAACGATTTGTTTCAAATTGGCAGATAATTCGTTATTCATCATGGACAATCGATTAAGCCATTAATCGCCGTGAGACCCGCCCTCTCCTACTTGTTATTAATTTTTTAAGTCGCATCAATAAAGTTGTTTTTTCTCGTGGTCGGTAGCAAAGAACGATTTGCTCCAAATTTACAGACAATTCGTTATTCACCATGGACAATCGATTAAGCCATTAATCGCCGTGAGACCCGCCCTGTCCTAATTGTTATTAACTTTTTAAGGCGCCTAAATAAAGTTGTTTTGTCTCGTGGTCGGTAGCAAAGAACGATTTGCTTCAAATTTGCAAATAATTCGTTATTCACCATGGACAATCGATTAAGCCATTAATCGCTGTGAGACCCGCCATCTCCTAATTGTTATTAACTTTTTAAGGCGCGTAAATAGAGTTGTTTTGTCTCGTGGTCGGTAGCAAAGAACGATTTGCTTCAAATTTGCAGATAATTCGTTATTCACCATAGACAAGCGATTAAGCCATTAATCGCCGTGAGACCCGCCCTCTCCTAATTGTTATTAACTTTTTAAGGCGCGTAAATAAAGTTGTTTTGTCTCGTGGTCGGTAGCAAAGAACGATTTGCTTCAAATTTACAGACAATTCGTTATTCACCATGAACAATCGATTAAGCCATTCATGGCCGTGAGACCCGCCCTCTCCCAATTGTTATTAATTTTTTAAGGCGCATAAATAAAGTTGTTTTTTCTCGTGGTCGGTAGCAAGGAACGATTTGCTCCAAATTTACAGACAATTCGTTATCCACCATGGACAATCGATTAAGCCATTAATCGCCGTGAGACCCACCCTCTGCTACTTGTTATTAATTTTTTAAGGCGCATAAATAAAGTTGTTTTGTCTCGTGGTCGGTAGCAAAGAACGATTTGCTTCAAATTTGCAGACAATTCATAATTAACAATGGACAATGGATTAAGCCATTAATCGCCGTGAGACCCGCCCTCTCCTAACTGTTATTAATTTTTTAAGGCACATAAATAATGTTGTTTTGTCTCGTGGTCGGTAGCAAAGAACGATTTACTTCAAATTTACAGACAATTCGTTATTCACCATGGACAATCGATTAAGCCATTAATCGCCGTGAGACCCGCCCTCTCCTAATTGTTATTAATTTTTTAAGGCACATAAATAAAGTTGTTTTGTTTCGTGGTCGGTAGCAAAGAACGATTTGCTTCAAATTTACAGACAATTCGTTATTCACCATGGACAATCGATTAAGCCATTCATCGCCGTGAGACCCGCCCTCTCCCAATTGTTATTAATATTTTAAGGCGCATAAATAAAGTTGTTTTTTCTCGTAGTCGGTAGCAAAGAACGATTTGCTCCAAATTTACAGACAATTCGTTATCCACCATGGACAATCGATTAAGCCATTAATCGCCGTGGGACCCGCCCTCTCCGAATTGTTATTAATTTTTTAAGGCGCATAAATAAGATTGTTTTGTCTCGTGGTCGGTAGCAAAGAACGATTTGCTTCAAATTTAGAGACAATTCGCTATTCACCATGGACAATCGATTAAGCTGTTAATCGCCGTGAGACCCCCCTCTCCTAATTGTTATTAATTTTTTAAGTCACGTAAGTAGAGTTGTTTTGTCTCGTGGTCGGTAGCAAAGATCGATTTGTTCCAAATTTACAGACAATTCGTTATTTACCATGGACAATCGATTAAGCCATTAATCGCCGTGAGACCCACCCTCTGCTACTTGTTATTAATTTTTTAAGGCGCATAAATAAAGTTGTTTTGTCTCGTGGTCGGTAGCAAAGAACGATTTGCTTCAAATTTGCAGACAATTCATTATTAACAATGGACAATGGATTAAGCCATTAATCGCCGTGAGACCCGCCCTCTCCTAATTGGTATTAATTTTTTAAGGCGCCTAAATAAAGTTGTTTTGTCTCGTTGTCGGTAGCAAAGAACGATTTGCTTCAAATTGGCAGATAATTCGTTATTCATCATGGACAATCGATTAAGCCATTAATCGCCGTGAGACCCGCCCTCTCCTAATTGTTATTAATTTTTTAAGTCGCATCAATAAAGTTGTTTTTTCTCGTGGTCGGTAGCAAAGGACGATTTGCTCCAAATTTACAGACAATTCGTTATTCACCATGGACAATCGAATAAGCCATTAATCGTCGTGAGACCCACCCTCTGCTATTTGTAATTAATTTTTTAAGGCGCATAAATAAAGTTGTTTTGTCTCGTGGTCGGTAGCAAATAACGATTTGCTTCAAATTTGCAGACAATTCATTATTAACAATGGACAATGGATTAAGCCATTAATCGCCGTGAGACCCGCCCTCTCCTAATTGTTATTAACTTTTTAAGGCGCCTAAATAAAGTTGTTTTGTCTCGTGGTCGGTAGCAAAGAACGATTTGCTTCAAATTTGCAGATAATTCGTTATTCACCATGGACAATCGATTAAGCCATTAATCGCCGTGAGATTCGCCCTTTCCTAATTGTTATTAATTTTTTAAGTCGCATAAATAAAGTTGTTTTGTCTCGTGGTCGGTAGCAAAGAACGATTTGCTTCAAATTTACAGACAGTTCGTTATTCACCATGGACAATCGATTAAGCCATTAATCGCCGTGAGGCCCGCCTTCTCCCAATTGTTATTAATTTTTTAAGTCACATAAATAAAGTTGTTTTGTCTCGTGGTCGGTAGCAGGGAACGACTTGCTCCAAATTTACAGACAATTCGTTATTCACCATGGACAATGGATTAAGCCATTAATCGCCGTGAGACCCGCCTTCTCCTAATTGTTTTTAATTTTTTAAGGCGCCTAAATAAAGTGTTTTTGTCTCGTTGTCGGTAGCATAGAACGATTTGCTTCAAATTTGCAGATAATTCGTTATACATCATGGACAATCGATTAAGCCATTAATCGCCGTGAGACCCGCCCTCTCCTAACTGTTATTAATTTTTTAAGTCGCATCAATAAAGTTGTTTTGTCTCGTGGTCGGTAGCAAAGAACGATTTGCTTCAAATTTGCAAATAATTCGTAATTCACGATGAACAATCGATTAAGCCATTAATCGCCGTGAGACCCGCCATCTCCTAATTGTTATTAACTTTTTAAGGCGCGTAAATAAAGTTGTTTTGTCTCGTGGTCGGTAGCAAAGAACGATTTGCTTCAAATTTGCAGATAATTCGTTATTCACCATAGACAAGCGATTAAGCCATTAATCGCCGTGAGACCCGCCCTCTCCTAATTGTTATTAACTTTTTAAGGCGCGTAAATAAAGTTGTTTTGTCTCGTGTTCGGTAGCAAAGAACGATTTGCTTCAAATTTGCAGATAATTCGTTATTCACCATGGACAAGCGATTAAGCCATTAATCGCCGTGAGACCCGCCCTTTCCTAATTGTTATTAATTTTTTAAGGTGCATAAATCAAGTTGTTTTGTCTCGTGGTCGGTAGCAAAGAACGATTTGCTTCAAATTTGGAGCCAATTCATTATTAACCATGGACAATCGATTAAGCCATTAATCGCTGTGAGACCCGCCCTCTCCCAATTGTTATTAATTTTTTGTCACATAAATAAAGTTGTTTTGTCTCGTGGTCGGTAGCAAAGAACGATTTACTTCAAATTTACAGACAATTCGTTATTCACCATGGACAATCGATTAAGCCATTAATCGCCGTGAGACCCGCCCTCTCCTAATTGTTATTAATTTTTTAAAGCACATAAATAAAGTTGTTTTGTCTCGTGGTCGGTAGCAAAGAACGATTTGCTTCAAATTTACAGACAATTCGTTATTCACCATGGACAATCGATTAAGCCATTCATCGCCGTGAGACCCGCCCTCTCCCAATTGTTATTAATTTTTTAAGGCGCATAAATAAAGTTGTTTTTTCTCGTGGTCGGTAGCAAAGAACGATTTGCTCCAAATTTACAGACAATTCGTTATCTACCATGGACAATCGATTAAGCCATTATTCGCCGTGGGACCCGCCCTCTCCTAATTGTTATTAATTTTTTAAGGCGCATAAATAAAGTTGTTTTGTCTCGTGGTCGGTAGCAAAGAACGATTTGCTTCAAATTTAGAGACAATTCGCTATTCACCATGGACAATCGATTAAGCTGTTAATCGCCGTGAGACCCCCCCTCTCCTAATTGTTATTAATTTTTTAAGTCACGTAAGTAAAGTTGTTTTGTCTCGTGGTCGGTAGCAAAGATCGATTTGCCCCAAATTTACAGACAATTCGTTATTTACCATGCACAATCGATTAAGCCATTAATCGCCGTGAGACCCACCCTCTGCTACTTGTTATTAATTTTTTAAGGCGCATAAATAAAGTTGTTTTGTCTCGTGGTCGGTAGCAAAGAACGATTTGCTTCAAATTTGCAGACAATTCATTATTAACAATGGACAATGGATTAAGCCATTAATCGCCGTGAGACTCGCCCTCTCCTAATTGTTATTAATTTTTTAAGGAGCCTAAATAAAGTTGTTTTGTCTCGTTGTCGGTAGCAAAGAACGATTTGCTTCAAATTGGCAGATAATTCGTTATTCATCATGGACAATCGATTAAGCCATTAATCGCCGTGAGACCCGCCCTCTCCTAATTGTTATTAATTTTTTAAGTCGCATCAATAAAGTTGTTTTTTCTCGTGGTCGGTAGCAAAGAACGATTTGCTCCAAATTTACAGACAATTCGTTATTCACCATGGACAATCGATTAAGCCATTAATCGTCGTGAGACCCACCCTCTGCTATTTGTAATTAATTTTTTAAGGCGCATAAATAAAGTTGTTTTGTCTCGTGGTCGGTAGCAAATAACGATTTGCTTCAAATTTGCAGACAATTCATTATTAACAATGGACAATGGATTAAGCCATTAATCGCCGTGAGACCCGCCCTCACCTAATTGTTATTAACTTTTTAAGGCGCCTAAATAAAGTTGTTTTGTCTCGTGGTCGGTAGCAAAGAACGATTTGCTTCAAATTTGCAGATAATTCGTTATTCACCATGGACAATCGATTAAGCGATAAATCGCCGTGAGACCCGCCCTTTCCTAATTGTTATTAATTTTTTAAGTCGCATAAATAAAGTTGTTTTGTCTCGTGGTCGGTAGCAAAGAACGATTTGCTTCAAATTTACAGACAGTTCGTTATTCACCATGGACAATCGATTAAGCCATTAATCGCCGTGAGGCTCGCCTTCTCCCAATTGTTATTAATTTTTTAATTCACATAAATAAAGTTGTTTCGTCTCGTGGTCGGTAGCAAAGAACGACTTGCTCCAAATTTACAGACAATTCGTTATTCACCATGGACAATCGATTAAGCCATTAATCGCCGTGAGACCCGCCCTCTCCTAATTGTTATTAATTTTTTTAATTGCATAAATAAAGTTGTTTTGTCTCGTGGTCGGTAGCAAAAAACGATTTGCTTTAAATTTACAGACAGTTCGTTATTCACCATGGGCAATCGATTAAGCCATTAATCGCCGTGAGGCCCGCCCTCTCCCAATTGTTATTAATTTTTTAAGTCACGTAAGTTAAGTTGTTTTGTCTCGTGGTCGGTAGCAAAGATCGATTTGCTCCAAATTTACAGACAATTCGTTATTCACCATGGACAATCGATTAAGCCATTAATCGCCGTGAGACCCGCCCTCTCCTAATTGTTATTAATTTTTAAGGCGCATAAATAAAGTTGTTTTGTCTCGTGGTCGGTAGCAAAGAACGATTTGCTTTAAATTTACAGACAATTCGTTATTCACCATGGACAATCGATTAAGCCATTAATCGCCGTGAGGCCCGCCCTCTCCCAATTGTTATTAATTTTTTAAGTCACATAAATAAAGTTGTTTTGTCTCGTGGTCGGTAGCAAAGAACGATTTGCTTCAAATTTACAGACAATTCGTTATTCACCATGGACAATTGATTAAGCCATTAATCGCCGTGAGACCCGCCCTGTCCTAATTGTTATTAATTTTTAAAGGCGCATAAATAAAGTTGTTTTGTCTCGTGGTCGGTAGCAAAGAACGATTTGCTTCAAATTTGCAGCCAATTCATTATTAAAAATGGACAATCGATTAAGACATTAATCGCCGTGAGACCCGCCCTCTCCTAATTGTTATTAATTTTTTAAGGCGCATAAATAAAGTTGTTTTGTCTCGTGGTCGGTAGCAAAGAACGATTTGCTGCAAATTTACAGACAATTCGTTATTCACTATGGACAATCTATTAAGCCATTCATCGCCGTGAGACCCGCCCTCTCCTAACTGTTATTAATTTTTTTAATTGCATAAATAAAGTTGTTTTGTCTCGTGGTCGGGAGCAAACAACGATTTGCTTCAAATTTACAGACAGTTCGTTATTCACCATGGACAATCGATTAAGCCATTAATCGCCGTGAGGTCCGCCCTCTCCCAATTGTTATTAATTTTTTAAGTCACATAAATAAAGTTGTTTTGTCTCGTGGTCGGTAGCAAAGAACGATTTGCTTCAAATTTGCAGCGAATTCATTATTAACAATGGACAATCGATTTAGCCATTAATCGCCGTGAGACCCGCCCTCTCCTAATTGTTATTAATTTTTAAAGGTGCCTAAATAAAGTTGTTTTGTCTCGTGGTCGGTAGCAAAGAACGATTTGCTTCAAATTTGCAGCCAATTCATTATTAAAAATGGACAATCGATTAAGGCATTAATCGCCGTGAGACCCGCCCTCTCCTAATTGTTATTAATTTTTTAAGGCGCATAAATAAAGTTGTTTTGTCTCGTGGTCGGTAGCAAAGAACGATTTGCTCCAAATTTACAGACAAATCGTTATTCACCATGGACAATCGATTAAGCCATTAATCGTCGTGAGACCCACCCTCTGCTATTTGTTATTAATTTTTTAAGGCGCATAAATAAAGTTATTTTGTCTCGTGGTCGGTAGCAAAGAACGATTTTCTTCAAATTTACAGACAATTCGTTATTCACCATGGACAATCGATTAAGCCATTAATCGCCGTGAGACCCGCCCTCTCCTAATTGTTATTAATTTTTTAAGGCGCATAAATAAAGTTGTTTTGTCTCGTGGTCGGTAGCAAAGAACGATTTGCTGCAAATTTACAGACAATTCGTTATTCACCATGGACAATCGATTAAGCCATTAATCGCCGTGAGACCCGCCCTCTCCTAATTGTTATTAATTTTTTTAATTGCATAAATAAAGTTGTTTTGTCTCGTGGTCGGTAGCAAAAAACGATTTGCTTTAAATTTACAGACAGTTCGTTATTCACCATGGGCAATCGATTAAGCCATTAATCGCCGTGAGGCCCGCCCTCTCCCAATTGTTATTAATTTTTTAAGTCACATAAATAAAGTTGTTTTGTCTCGTGGTCGGTAGCAAAGAACGATTTGCTTCAAATATACAGACAATTCGTTATTCACCATGGACAATCGATTAAGCCATTAATCGCCGTGAGACCCGCCCTCTCCTAATTGTTATTAATTTTTAAGGCGCATAAATAAAGTTGTTTTGTCTCGTGGTCGGTAGCAAAGAACGATTTGCTTTAAATTTACAGACAATTCGTTATTCACCATGGACAATCGATTAAGCCATTAATCGCCGTGAGGCCCGCCCTCTCCCAATTGTTATTAATTTTTTAAGTCACATAAATAAAGTTGTTTTGTCTCGTGGTCGGTAGCAAAGAACGGTTTGCTTCAAATTTGCAGACAATTCGTTATTCACCATGGACAATTGATTAAGCCATTAATCTCCGTGAGACCCGCCCTGTCCTAATTGTTATTAACTTTTAAAGGCGCCTAAATAAAGTTGTTTTGTCTCGTGGTCGGTAGCAAAGAACGATTTGCTTCAAATTTGCAAATAATTCGTTATTCACCATGGACAATCGATTAAGCCATTAATCGCCGTGAGACCCGCCATCTCCTAATTGTTATTAACTTTTTAAGGCGCGTAAATAAAGTTGTTTTGTCTCTTGGTCGGTAGCAAAAAACGATTTGCTTCAAATTTGCAGATAATTCGTTATTCACCATAGACAAGCGATTAAGCCATTAATCGCCGTGAGACCCGCCCTCTCCTAATTGTTATTAACTCTTTAAGGCGCGTAAATAAAGTTGTTTTGTCTCGTGTTCGGTAGCAAAGAACGATTTGCTTTAAATTTGCAGATAATTCGTTATTCACCATGGACAAGCGATTAAGCCATTAATCGCCGTGAGACCCGCCCTTTCCTAATTGTTATTAATTTTTTAAGGCGCATAAATCAAGTTGTTTTGTCTCGTGGTCGGTAGCAAAGAACGATTTGCTTCAACATTGGAGCCAATTCATTATTAACCATGGACAATCGATTAAGACATTAATCGCCGTGAGACCCGCCCTCTCCCAATTGTTATTAATTTTTTGTCACATAAATAAAGTTGTTTTGTCTCGTGGTCGGTAGCAAAGAACGATTTACTTCAAATTTACAGACAATTCGTTATTCACCATGGACAATCGATTAAGCCATTAATCGCCGTGAGACCCGCCCTCTCCTAATTGTTATTAATTTTTTAAGGCACATAAATAAAGTTGTTTTGTCTCGTGGTCGGTAGCAAAGAACGATTTGCTTCAAATTTACAGACAATTCGTTATTTACCATGGACAATCGATTAAGCCATTCATCGCCGTGAGACCCGCCCTCTCCCAATTGTTATTAATTTTTTAAGGCGCATAAATAAAGTTGTTTTTTCTCGTAGTCGGTAGCGAAGAACGATTTGCTCCAAATTTACAGACAATTCGTTATCCACCATGGACAATCGATTAAGCGATTAATCGCCGTGGGACCCGCCCTCTCCTAATTGTTATTAATTTTTTAAGGCGCATAAATAAAGTTGTTTTGTCTCGTGGTCGGTAGCAAAGAACGATTTGCTTCAAATTTAGAGACAATTCGCTATTCACCATGGACAATCGATTAAGCCGTTAATCGCCGTGAGACCCCCCCTCTCCTAATTGTTATTAATTTTTTAAGTCACGTAAGTAGAGTTGTTTTGTCTCGTGGTCGGTAGCAAAGATCGATTTGCTCCAAATTTACAGACAATTCGTTATTTACCATGGACAATCGATTAAGCCATTAATCGCCGTGAGACCCACCGTCTGCTACTTGTTATTAATTTTTTAAGGCGCATAAATAAAGTTGTTTTGTCTCGTGGTCGGTAACAAAGAACGATTTGCTTCAAATTTGCAGACAATTCATTATTAACAATGGACAATGGATTAAGCCATTAATCGCCGTGAGACCCGCCCTCTCCTAATTGTTATTAATTTTTTAAGGCGCCTAAATGAAGTTGTTTTGTCTCGTTGTCGGTAGCAAAGAACGATTTGCTTCAAATTGGCAGATAATTCGTTATTCATCATGGACAATCGATTAAGCCATTAATCGCCGTGAGACCCGCCCTCTCCTAATTGTTATTAATTTTTTAAGTCGCATCAATAAAGTTGTTTTTTCTCGTGGTCGGTAGCAAAAAACGATTTGCTCCAAATTTACAGACAATTCGTTATTTACCATGGACAATCGATTAAGCCATTAATCGTCGTGAGACCCACCCTCTGCTATTTGTAATTAATTTTTTAAGGCGCATAAATACAGTTGTTTTGTCTCGTGGTCGGTAGCAAATAACGATTTGGTTCAAATTTGCAGACAATTCATTATTAACAATGGACAATGGATTAAGCCATTAATCGCCGTGAGACCCGCCTTCACCTAATTGTTATTAACTTTTTAAGGCGCCTAAATAAAGTTGTTTTGTCTCGTGGTCGGTAGCAAAGAACGATTTGCTTCAAATTTGCAGATAATTCGTTATTCACCATGGACAATCGATTAAGCCATTAATCGCCGTGAGACCCGCCCTTTCCTAATTGTTATTAATTTTTTAAGTCGCATAAATAAAGTTGTTCTGTCTCGTGGTCGGTAGCAAAGAACGATTTGCTTCAAATTTACAGACAGTTCGTTATTCACCATGGACAATCGATTAAGCCATTAATCGCCGTGAGGCCCGCCTTCTCCCAATTGTTATTAATTTTTTAAGTCACATAAATAAAGTTGTTTTGTCTCGTGGTCGGTAGCAAAGAACGACTTGCTCCAAATTTACAGACAATTCGTTATTCACCATGGACAATCGATTAAGCCATTAATCCCCGTGAGACCCGCCCTTTCCTAATTGTTATTAATTTTTTAAGGCGCATAAATAAAGTTGTATTGTCTCGTGGTCGGTAGCAAAGAACGATTTGCTCCAAATTTACAGACAATTCGTTATTTACCATGGACAATCGATTAAGCCATTAATCGCCGTGAGACCCACCCTCTGCTACTTGTTATTAATTTTTTAAGGCGCATAAATAAAGTTGTTTTGTCTCGTGGTCGGTAGCAAAGAACGATTTGCTTCAAATTTGCAGACAATTCATTATTAACAATGGACAATGGATTAAGCCATTAATCGCCGTGAGACCCACCCTCTCCTAATTGTTATTAATTTTTTAAGGCGCCTAAATAAAGTTGTTTTGTCTCGTTGTCGGTAGCAAAGAACGATTTGTTTCAAATTGGCAGATAATTCGTTATTCATCATGGACAATCGATTAAGCCATTAATCGCCGTGAGACCCGCCCTCTCCTACTTGTTATTAATTTTTTAAGTCGCATCAATAAAGTTGTTTTTTCTCGTGGTCGGTAGCAAAGAACGATTTGCTCCAAATTTACAGACAATTCGTTATTCACCATGGACAATCGATTAAGCCATTAATCGCCGTGAGACCCGCCCTGTCCTAATTGTTATTAACTTTTTAAGGCGCCTAAATAAAGTTGTTTTGTCTCGTGGTCGGTAGCAAAGAACGATTTGCTTCAAATTTGCAAATAATTCGTTATTCACCATGGACAATCGATTAAGCCATTAATCGCTGTGAGACCCGCCATCTCCTAATTGTTATTAACTTTTTAAGGCGCGTAAATAAAGTTGTTTTGTCTCGTGGTCGGTAGCAAAGAACGATTTGCTTCAAATTTGCAGATAATTCGTTATTCACCATAGACAAGCGATTAAGCCATTAATCGCCGTGAGACCCGCCCTCTCCTAATTGTTATTAACTTTTTAAGGCGCGTAAATAAAGTTGTTTTGTCTCGTGGTCGGTAGCAAAGAACGATTTGCTTCAAATTTACAGACAATTCCTTATTCACCATGAACAATCGATTAAGCCATTCATCGCCGTGAGACCCGCCCTCTCTCAATTGTTATTAATTTTTTAAGGCGCATAAATAAAGTTGTTTTTTCTCGTGGTCGGTAGCAAGGAACGATTTGCTCCAAATTTACAGACAATTCGTTATCCACCATGGACAATCGATTAAGCCATTAATCCCCGTGAGACCCACCCTCTGCTACTTGTTATTAATTTTTTAAGGCGCATAAATAAAGTTGTTTTGTCTCGTGGTCGGTAGCAAAGAACGATTTGCTTCAAATTTGCAGACAATTCATAATTAACAATGGACAATGGATTAAGCCATTAATCGCCGTGAGACCCGCCCTCTCCTAACTGTTATTAATTTTTTAAGGCACATAAATAAAGTTGTTTTGTCTCGTGGTCGGTAGCAAAGAACGATTTGCTTCAAATTTACAGACAATTCGTTATTCACCATGGACAAGCGATTAAGCCATTCATCGCCGTGAGACCCGCCCTCTCCCAATTGTTATTAATTTTTTAAGGCGCATAAATAAAGTTGTTTTTTCTCGTGGTCGGTAGCAAAGAACGATTTGCTCCAAATTTACAGACAATTCGTTATCCACCATGGACAATCGATTAAGCCATTAATCGCCGTGGGACCCGCCCTCTCCTAATTGTTATTAATTTTTTAAGGCGCATAAATAAAGTTGTTTTGTCTCGTGGTCGGTAGCAAAGAACGATTTGCTTCAAATTTAGAGACAATTCGCTATTCACCATGGACAATCGATTAAGCCGTTAATCGCCGTGAGACCCGCCCTCTCCTAATTGTTATTAATTTTTTAAGTCACATAAATAAAGTTGTTTTGTCTCGTGGTCGGTAGCAAAGAACGATTTGCTTCAAATATACGGACGATTCGTTATTCACCATGGACAATCGATTAAGCCATTAATCGCCGTGAGACCCGCCCTCTCCTAATTGTTATTAATTTTTTAAGGCGCATAAATAAAGTTGTTTTGTCTCGTGGTCGGTAGCAAAGAACGATTTGCTTTAAATTTACAGACAATTCGTTATTCACCATGGACAATCGATTAAGCCATTAATCGCCGTGAAGCCCGCCCTGTCCTTATTGTTATTAACTTTTTAAGGCGCCAAAATAAAGTTGTTTTGTCTCGTGGTCGGTAGCAAAGAACGATTTGCTTCAAATTTGCAAATAATTCGTTATTCCCCATGGACAATCGATTAAGCCATTAATCGCCGTGAGACCCGCCATCTCCTAATTGTTATTAACTTTTTAAGGCGCGTAAATAAAGTTGTTTTGTCTCGTGGTCGGTAGCAAAGAACGATTTGCTTCAAATTTGCAGGTAATTCGTTATTCACCATGGACAAGCGATTAAGCCATTAATCGCCGTGAGACCCGCCCTCTCCTAATTGTTATTAATTTTTTAAGGCGCATAAATAAAGTTGTTTTGTCTCGTGGTCGGTAGCAAAGAACGATTTGCTTCAAATTTACAGACAATTCGTTATTCACCATGGACAATCGATTAAGCCATTCATCGCCGTGAGACCCGCCCTCTCCCAATTGTTATTAATTTTTTAAGGCGCATAAATAAAGTTGTTTTTTCTCGTGGTCGGTAGCAAAGAACGATTTGCTCCAAATTTACAGACAATTCGTTATTCACCATGGACAATCGATTAAGCCATTAATGGTCGTGAGACCCACCCTCTGCTATTTGTTATTAATTTTTTAAGGCGCATAAATAAAGTTGTTTTGTCTCGTGGTCGGTAGCAAAGAACAATTTGCTTCAAATTTGCAGACAATTCATTATCAACAATGTACAATGGATTAAGCCATTAATCACCGTGAGACCCGCCCTCTCCCAATTGTTATTAATTTTTTAATTCACATAAATAAAGTTGTTTTGTCTCGTGGTCGGTAGCAAAGAACGATTTTCTTTAAATTTACAGACAATTCGTTATTCACCATGGACAATCGATTAAGCCATTAATCGCCGTGAGACCCGCACTCTCCTAATTGTTATTAATTTTTTAAGGCGCATAAATAAAGTTGTTTTGTCTCGTGGTCGGTAGCAAAGAACGATTTGCTTCAAATTTGCAGCGAATTCATTATTAACAATGGACAATCGATTTATCCATTAATCGCCGTGAGACCCGCCCTCTCCTAATTGTTATTAATTTTTAAAGGCGCATAAATAAAGTTGTTTTGTCTCGTGGTCGGTAGCAAAGAACGATTTGCTTCAAATTTGCAGCCAATTCATTATTAAAAATGGACAATCGATTAAGACATTAATCGCCGTGAGACCCGCCCTCTCCTAATTGTTATTAATTTTTTAAGGCGCATAAATAAAGTTGTTTTGTCTCGTGGTCGGTAGCAAAGAACGATTTGCTGCAAATTTACAGACAATTCGTTATTCACTATGGACAATCTATTAAGCCATTCATCGCCGTGAGACCCGCCCTCTCCTAACTGTTATTAATTTTTTTAATTGCATAAATAAAGTTGTTTTGTCTCGTGGTCGGGAGCAAACAACGATTTGCTTCAAATTTACAGACAGTTCGTTATTCACCATGGACAATCGATTAAGCCATTAATCGCCGTGAGGTCCGCCCTCTCCCAATTGTTATTAATTTTTTAAGTCACATAAATAAAGTTGTTTTGTCTCGTGGTCGGTAGCAAAGAACGATTTGCTTCAAATTTGCAGCGAATTCATTATTAACAATGGACAATCGATTTAGCCATTAATCGCCGTGAGACCCGCCCTCTCCTAATTGTTATTAATTTTTAAAGGTGCCTAAATAAAGTTGTTTTGTCTCGTGGTCGGTAGCAAAGAACGATTTGCTTCAAATTTGCAGCCAATTCATTATTAAAAATGGACAATCGATTAAGGCATTAATCGCCGTGAGACCCGCCCTCTCCTAATTGTTATTAATTTTTTAAGGCGCATAAATAAAGTTGTTTTGTCTCGTGGTCGGTAGCAAAGAACGATTTGCTCCAAATTTACAGACAAATCGTTATTCCCCATGGACAATCGATTAAGCCATTAATCGTCGTGAGACCCACCCTCTGCTATTTGTTATTAATTTTTTAAGGCGCATAAATAAAGTTATTTTGTCTCGTGGTCGGTAGCAAAGAACGATTTTCTTCAAATTTACAGACAATTCGTTATTCACCATGGACAATCGATTAAGCCATTAATCGCCGTGAGACCCGCCCTCTCCTAATTGTTATTAATTTTTTAAGGCGCATAAATAAAGTTGTTTTGTCTCGTGGTCGGTAGCAAAGAACGATTTGCTGCAAATTTACAGACAATTCGTTATTCACTATGGACAATCTATTAAGCCATTCATCGCCGTGAGACCCGCCCTCTCCTAATTGTTATTAATTTTTTTAATTGCATAAATAAAGTTGTTTTGTTTCGTGGTCGGTAGCAAACAACGATTTGCTTCAAATTTACAGACAGTTCGTTATTCACCATGGACAATCGATTAAGCCATTAATCGCCGTGAGGTCCGCCCTCTCCTAATTGTTATTAATTTTTTTAATTGCATAAATAAAGTTGTTTTGTCTCGTGGTCGGTAGCAAAAAACGATTTGCTTTAAATTTACAGACAGTTCGTTATTCACCATGGGCAATCGATTAAGCCATTAATCGCCGTGAGGCCCGTCCTCTCCCAATTGTTATTAATTTTTTAAGTCACATAAATAAAGTTGTTTTGTCTCGTGGTCGGTAGCAAAGAACGATTTGCTTCAAATATACAGACAATTCGTTATTCACCATGGACAATCGATTAAGCCATTAATCGCCGTGAGACCCGCCCTCTCCTAATTGTTATTAATTTTTAAGGCGCATAAATAAAGTTGTTTTGTCTCGTGGTCGGTAGCAAAGAACGATTTGCTTTAAATTTACAGACAATTCGTTATTCACCATGGACAATCGATTAAGCCATTAATCGCCGTGAGGCCCGCCCTCTCCCAATTGTTATTAATTTTTTAAGTCACATAAATAAAGTTGTTTTGTCTCGTGGTCGGTAGCAAAGAACGATTTGCTTCAAATTTACAGACAATTCGTTATTCACCATGGACAATTGATTAAGCCATTAATCGCCGTGAGACCCGCCCTGTCCTAATTGTTATTAACTTTTAAAGGCGCCTAAATAAAGTTGTTTTGTCTCGTGGTCGGTAGCAAAGAACGATTTGCTTCAAATTTGCAGATAATTCGTTATTCACCATAGACAAGCGATTAAGCCATTAATCGCCGTGAGACCCGCCCTCTCCTAATTGTTATTAACTCTTTAAGGCGCGTAAATAAAGTTGTTTTGTCTCGTGTTCGGTAGCAAAGAACGATTTGCTTTAAATTTGCAGATAATTCGTTATTCACCATGGACAAGCGATTAAGCCATTAATCGCCGTGAGACCCGCCCTTTCCTAATTGTTATTAATTTTTTAAGGCGCATAAATCAAGTTGTTTTGTCTCGTGGTCGGTAGCAAAGAACGATTTGCTTCAACATTGGAGCCAATTCATTATTAACCATGGACAATCGATTAAGACATTAATCGCCGTGAGACCCGCCCTCTCCCAATTGTTATTAATTTTTTGTCACATAAATAAAGTTGTTTTGTCTCGTGGTCGGTAGCAAAGAACGATTTACTTCAAATTTACAGACAATTCGTTATTCACCATGGACAATCGATTAAGCCATTAATCGCCGTGAGACCCGCCCTCTCCTAATTGTTATTAATTTTTTAAGGCACATAAATACAGTTGTTTTGTCTCGTGGTCGGTAGCAAAGAACGATTTGCTTCAAATTTACAGACAATTCGTTATTCACCATGGACATTCGATTAAGCCATTCATCGCCGTGAGACCCGCCCTCTCCCAATTGTTATTAATTTTTTAAGGCGCATAAATAAAGTTGTTTTTTCTCGTAGTCGGTAGCGAAGAACGATTTGCTCCAAATTTACAGACAATTCGTTATCCACCATGGACAATCGATTAAGCGATTAATCGCCGTGGGACCCGCCCTCTCCTAATTGTTATTAATTTTTTAAGGCGCATAAATAAAGTTGTTTTGTCTCGTGGTCGGTAGCAAAGAACGATTTGCTTCAAATTTAGAGACAATTCGCTATTCACCATGGACAATCGATTAAGCTGTTAATCGCCGTGAGACCCCCCCTCTCCTAATTGTTATTAATTTTTTAAGTCACGTAAGTAGAGTTGTTTTGTCTCGTGGTCGGTAGCAAAGATCGATTTGCTCCAAATTTACAGACAATTCGTTATTTACCATGGACAATCGATTAAGCCATTAATCGCTGTGAGACCCACCGTCTGCTACTTGTTATTAATTTTTTAAGGCGCATAAATAAAGTTGTTTTGTCTCGTGGTCGGTAACAAAGAACGATTTGCTTCAAATTTGCAGACAATTCATTATTAACAATGGACAATGGATTAAGCCATTAATCGCCGTGAGACCCGCCCTCTCCTAATTGTTATTAATTTTTTAAGGCGCCTAAATAAAGTTGTTTTGTCTCGTTGTCGGTAGCAAAGAACGATTTGCTTCAAATTGGCAGATAATTCGTTATTCATCATGGACAATCGATTAAGCCATTAATCGCCGTGAGACCCGCCCTTTCCTAATTGTTATTAATTTTTTAAGTCGCATAAATAAAGTTGTTTTGTCTCGTGGTCGGTAGCAAAGAACGATTTGCTTCAAATTTACAGACAGTTCGTTATTCACCATGGACAATCGATTAAGCCATTAATCGCCGTGAGGCCCGCCTTCTCCCAATTGTTATTAATTTTTTAAGTCACATAAATAAAGTTGTTTTGTCTCGTGGTCGGTAGCAAAGAACGACTTGCTCCAAATTTACAGACAATTCGTTATTCACCATGGACAATCGATTAAGCCATTAATCCCCGTGAGACCCGCCCTTTCCTAATTGTTATTAATTTTTTAAGGCGCATAAATAAAGTTGTATTGTCTCGTGGTCGGTAGCAAAGAACGATTTGCTCCAAATTTACAGACAATTCGTTATTTACCATGGACAATCGATTAAGCCATTAATCGCCGTGAGACCCACCCTCTGCTACTTGTTATTAATTTTTTAAGGCGCATAAATAAAGTTGTTTTGTCTCGTGGTCGGTAGCAAAGAACGATTTGCTTCAAATTTGCAGACAATTCATTATTAACAATGGACAATGGATTAAGCCATTAATCGCCGTGAGACCCACCCTCTCCTAATTGTTATTAATTTTTTAAGGCGCCTAAATAAAGTTGTTTTGTCTCGTTGTCGGTAGCAAAGAACGATTTGTTTCAAATTGGCAGATAATTCGTTATTCATCATGGACAATCGATTAAGCCATTAATCGCCGTGAGACCCGCCCTCTCCTACTTGTTATTAATTTTTTAAGTCGCATCAATAAAGTTGTTTTTTCTCGTGGTCGGTAGCAAAGAACGATTTGCTCCAAATTTACAGACAATTCGTTATTCACCATGGACAATCGATTAAGCCATTAATCGCCGTGAGACCCGCCCTGTCCTAATTGTTATTAACTTTTTAAGGCGCCTAAATAAAGTTGTTTTGTCTCGTGGTCGGTAGCAAAGAACGATTTGCTTCAAATTTGCAAATAATTCGTTATTCACCATGGACAATCGATTAAGCCATTAATCGCTGTGAGACCCGCCATCTCCTAATTGTTATTAACTTTTTAAGGCGCGTAAATAGAGTTGTTTTGTCTCGTGGTCGGTAGCAAAGAACGATTTGCTTCAAATTTGCAGATAATTCGTTATTCACCATAGACAAGCGATTAAGCCATTAATCGCCGTGAGACCCGCCCTCTCCTAATTGTTATTAACTTTTTAAGGCGCGTAAATAAAGTTGTTTTGTCTCGTGGTCGGTAGCAAAGAACGATTTGCTTCAAATTTACAGACAATTCGTTATTCACCATGAACAATCGATTAAGCCATTCATGGCCGTGAGACCCGCCCTCTCCCAATTGTTATTAATTTTTTAAGGCGCATAAATAAAGTTGTTTTTTCTCGTGGTCGGTAGCAAGGAACGATTTGCTCCAAATTTACAGACAATTCGTTATCCACCATGGACAATCGATTAAGCCATTAATCGCCGTGAGACCCACCCTCTGCTACTTGTTATTAATTTTTTAAGGCGCATAAATAAAGTTGTTTTGTCTCGTGGTCGGTAGCAAAGAACGATTTGCTTCAAATTTGCAGACAATTCATAATTAACAATGGACAATGGATTAAGCCATTAATCGCCGTGAGACCCGCCCTCTCCTAACTGTTATTAATTTTTTAAGGCACATAAATAAAGTTGTTTTGTCTCGTGGTCGGTAGCAAAGAACGATTTACTTCAAATTTACAGACAATTCGTTATTCACCATGGACAATCGATTAAGCCATTAATCGCCGTGAGACCCGCCCTCTCCTAATTGTTATTAATTTTTTAAGGCACATAAATAAAGTTGTTTTGTTTCGTGGTCGGTAGCAAAGAACGATTTGCTTCAAATTTACAGACAATTCGTTATTCACCATGGACAATCGATTAAGCCATTCATCGCCGTGAGACCCGCCCTCTCCCAATTGTTATTAATATTTTAAGGCGCATAAATAAAGTTGTTTTTTCTCGTAGTCGGTAGCAAAGAACGATTTGCTCCAAATTTACAGACAATTCGTTATCCACCATGGACAATCGATTAAGCCATTAATCGCCGTGGGACCCGCCCTCTCCGAATTGTTATTAATTTTTTAAGGCGCATAAATAAGATTGTTTTGTCTCGTGGTCGGTAGCAAAGAACGATTTGCTTCAAATTTAGAGACAATTCGCTATTCACCATGGACAATCGATTAAGCTGTTAATCGCCGTGAGACCCCCCTCTCCTAATTGTTATTAATTTTTTAAGTCACGTAAGTAGAGTTGTTTTGTCTCGTGGTCGGTAGCAAAGATCGATTTGTTCCAAATTTACAGACAATTCGTTATTTACCATGGACAATCGATTAAGCCATTAATCGCCGTGAGACCCACCCTCTGCTACTTGTTATTAATTTTTTAAGGCGCATAAATAAAGTTGTTTTGTCTCGTGGTCGGTAGCAAAGAACGATTTGCTTCAAATTTGCAGACAATTCATTATTAACAATGGACAATGGATTAAGCCATTAATCGCCGTGAGACCCGCCCTCTCCTAATTGGTATTAATTTTTTAAGGCGCCTAAATAAAGTTGTTTTGTCTCGTTGTCGGTAGCAAAGAACGATTTGCTTCAAATTGGCAGATAATTCGTTATTCATCATGGACAATCGATTAAGCCATTAATCGCCGTGAGACCCGCCCTCTCCTAATTGTTATTAATTTTTTAAGTCGCATCAATAAAGTTGTTTTTTCTCGTGGTCGGTAGCAAAGGACGATTTGCTAGAAATTTACAGACAATTCGTTATTCACCATGGACAATCGAATAAGCCATTAATCGTCGTGAGACCCACCCTCTGCTATTTGTAATTAATTTTTTAAGGCGCATAAATAAAGTTGTTTTGTCTCGTGGTCGGTAGCAAATAACGATTTGCTTCAAATTTGCAGACAATTCATTATTAACAATGGACAATGGATTAAGCCATTAATCGCCGTGAGACCCGCCCTCTCCTAATTGTTATTAACTTTTTAAGGCGCCTAAATAAAGTTGTTTTGTCTCGTGGTCGGTAGCAAAGAACGATTTGCTTCAAATTTGCAGATAATTCGTTATTCACCATGGACAATCGATTAAGCCATTAATCGCCGTGAGATTCGCCCTTTCCTAATTGTTATTAATTTTTTAAGTCGCATAAATAAAGTTGTTTTGTCTCGTGGTCGGTAGCAAAGAACGATTTGCTTCAAATTTACAGACAGTTCGTTATTCACCATGGACAATCGATTAAGCCATTAATCGCCGTGAGGCCCGCCTTCTCCCAATTGTTATTAATTTTTTAAGTCACATAAATAAAGTTGTTTTGTCTCGTGGTCGGTAGCAGGGAACGACTTGCTCCAAATTTACAGACAATTCGTTATTCACCATGGACAATAGATTAAGCCATTAATCGCCGTGAGACCCGCCTTCTCCTAATTGTTTTTAATTTTTTAAGGCGCCTAAATAAAGTGTTTTTGTCTCGTTGTCGGTAGCATAGAACGATTTGCTTCAAATTTGCAGATAATTCGTTATACATCATGGACAATCGATTAAGCCATTAATCGCCGTGAGACCCGCCCTCTCCTAACTGTTATTAATTTTTTAAGTCGCATCAATAAAGTTGTTTTGTCTCGTGGTCGGTAGCAAAGAACGATTTGCTTCAAATTTGCAAATAATTCGTAATTCACGATGAACAATCGATTAAGCCATTAATCGCCGTGAGACCCGCCATCTCCTAATTGTTATTAACTTTTTAAGGCGCGTAAATAAAGTTGTTTTGTCTCGTGGTCGGTAGCAAAGAACGATTTGCTTCAAATTTGCAGATAATTCGTTATTCACCATAGACAAGCGATTAAGCCATTAATCGCCGTGAGACCCGCCCTCTCCTAATTGTTATTAACTTTTTAAGGCGCGTAAATAAAGTTGTTTTGTCTCGTGTTCGGTAGCAAAGAACGATTTGCTTCAAATTTGCAGATAATTCGTTATTCACCATGGACAAGCGATTAAGCCATTAATCGCCGTGAGACCCGCCCTTTCCTAATTGTTATTAATTTTTTAAGGTGCATAAATCAAGTTGTTTTGTCTCGTGGTCGGTAGCAAAGAACGATTTGCTTCAAATTTGGAGCCAATTCATTATTAACCATGGACAATCGATTAAGCCATTAATCGCTGTGAGACCCGCCCTCTCCCAATTGTTATTAATTTTTTGTCACATAAATAAAGTTGTTTTGTCTCGTGGTCGGTAGCAAAGAACGATTTACTTCAAATTTACAGACAATTCGTTATTCACCATGGACAATCGATTAAGCCATTAATCGCCGTGAGACCCGCCCTCTCCTAATTGTTATTAATTTTTTAAGGCACATAAATAAAGTTGTTTTGTCTCGTGGTCGGTAGCAAAGAACGATTTGCTTCAAATTTACAGACAATTCGTTATTCACCATGGACAATCGATTAAGCCATTCATCGCCGTGAGACCCGCCCTCTCCCAATTGTTATTAATTTTTTAAGGCGCATAAATAAAGTTGTTTTTTCTCGTGGTCGGTAGCAAAGAACGATTTGCTCCAAATTTACAGACAATTCGTTATCTACCATGGACAATCGATTAAGCCATTATTCGCCGTGGGACCCGCCCTCTCCTAATTGTTATTAATTTTTTAAGGCGCATAAATAAAGTTGTTTTGTCTCGTGGTCGGTAGCAAAGAACGATTTGCTTCAAATTTAGAGACAATTCGCTATTCACCATGGACAATCGATTAAGCTGTTAATCGCCGTGAGACCCCCCCTCTCCTAATTGTTATTAATTTTTTAAGTCACGTAAGTAAAGTTGTTTTGTCTCGTGGTCGGTAGCAAAGATCGATTTGCCCCAAATTTACAGACAATTCGTTATTTACCATGCACAATCGATTAAGCCATTAATCGCCGTGAGACCCACCCTCTGCTACTTGTTATTAATTTTTTAAGGCGCATAAATAAAGTTGTTTTGTCTCGTGGTCGGTAGCAAAGAACGATTTGCTTCAAATTTGCAGATAATTCGTTATTCACCATGGACAATCGATTAAGCGATAAATCGCCGTGAGACCCGCCCTTTCCTAATTGTTATTAATTTTTTAAGTCGCATAAATAAAGTTGTTTTGTCTCGTTGTCGGTAGCAAAGAACGATTTGCTTCAAATTTACAGACAGTTCGTTATTCACCATGGACAATCGATTAAGCCATTAATCGCCGTGAGGCTCGCCTTCTCCCAATTGTTATTAATTTTTTAATTCACATAAATAAAGTTGTTTCGTCTCGTGGTCGGTAGCAAAGAACGACTTGCTCCAAATTTACAGACAATTCGTTATTCACCATGGACAATCGATTAAGCCATTAATCGCCGTGAGACCCGCCCTCTCCTAATTGTTATTAATTTTTTTAATTGCATAAATAAAGTTGTTTTGTCTCGTGGTCGGTAGCAAAAAACGATTTGCTTTAAATTTACAGACAGTTCGTTATTCACCATGGGCAATCGATTAAGCCATTAATCGCCGTGAGGCCCGCCCTCTCCCAATTGTTATTAATTTTTTAAGTCACGTAAGTTAAGTTGTTTTGTCTCGTGGTCGGTAGCAAAGATCGATTTGCTCCAAATTTACAGACAATTCGTTATTCACCATGGACAATCGATTAAGCCATTAATCGCCGTGAGACCCGCCCTCTCCTAATTGTTATTAATTTTTAAGGCGCATAAATAAAGTTGTTTTGTCTCGTGGTCGGTAGCAAAGAACGATTTGCTTTAAATTTACAGACAATTCGTTATTCACCATGGACAATCGATTAAGCCATTAATCGCCGTGAGGCCCGCCCTCTCCCAATTGTTATTAATTTTTTAAGTCACATAAATAAAGTTGTTTTGTCTCGTGGTCGGTAGCAAAGAACGATTTGCTTCAAATTTACAGACAATTCGTTATTCACCATGGACAATTGATTAAGCCATTAATCGCCGTGAGACCCGCCCTGTCCTAATTGTTATTAACTTTTAAAGGCGCCTAAATAAAGTTGTTTTGTCTCGTGGTCGGTAGCAAAGAACGATTTGCTTCAAATTTGCAAATAATTCGTTATTCACCATGGACAATCGATTAAGCCATTAATCGCCGTGAGACCCGCCATCTCCTAATTGTTATTAACTTTTTAAGGCGCGTAAATAAAGTTGTTTTGTCTCTTGTCGGTAGCAAAGAACGATTTGCTTCAAATTTGCAGATAATTCGTTATTCACCATAGACAAGCGATTAAGCCATTAATCGCCGTGAGACCCGCCCTCTCCTAATTGTTATTAACTCTTTAAGGCGCGTAAATAAAGTTGTTTTGTCTCGTGTTCGGTAGCAAAGAACGATTTGCTTTAAATTTGCAGATAATTCGTTATTCACCATGGACAAGCGATTAAGCCATTAATCGCCGTGAGACCCGCCCTTTCCTAATTGTTATTAATTTTTTAAGGCGCATAAATCAAGTTGTTTTGTCTCGTGGTCGGTAGCAAAGAACGATTTGCTTCAACATTGGAGCCAATTCATTATTAACCATGGACAATCGATTAAGCCATTAATCGCCGTGAGACCCGCCCTCTCCTAATTGTTATTAATTTTTTAAGGCACATAAATAAAGTTGTTTTGTCTCGTGGTCGGTAGCAAAGAACGATTTGCTTCAAATTTACAGACAATTCGTTATTCACCATGGACAATCGATTAAGCCATTCATCGCCGTGAGACCCGCCCTCTCCCAATTGTTATTAATTTTTTAAGGCGCATAAATAAAGTTGTTTTTTCTCGTAGTCGGTAGCGAGGAACGATTTGCTCCAAATTTACAGACAATTCGTTATCCACCATGGACAATCGATTAAGCGATTAATCGCCGTGGGACCCGCCCTCTCCTAATTGTTATTAATTTTTTAAGGCGCATAAATAAAGTTGTTTTGTCTCGTGGTCGGTAGCAAAGAACGATTTGCTTCAAATTTAGAGACAATTCGCTATTCACCATGGACAATCGGTTAAGCTGTTAATCGCCGTGAGACCCCCCCTCTCCTAATTGTTATTAATTTTTTAAGTCACGTAAGTAGAGTTGTTTTGTCTCGTGGTCGGTAGCAAAGATCGATTTGCTCCAAATTTACAGACAATTCGTTATTTACCATGGACAATCGATTAAGCCATTAATCGCCGTGAGACCCACCGTCTGCTACTTGTTATTAATTTTTTAAGGCGCATAAATAAAGTTGTTTTGTCTCGTGGTCGGTAACAAAGAACGATTTGCTTCAAATTTGCAGACAATTCATTATTAACAATGGACAATGGATTAAGCCATTAATCGCCGTGAGACCCGCCCTCTCCTAATTGTTATTAATTTTTTAAGGCGCCTAAATGAAGTTGTTTTGTCTCGTTGTCGGTAGCAAAGAACGATTTGCTTCAAATTGGCAGATAATTCGTTATTCACCATGGACGATCGATTAAGCCATTAATCCCCGTGAGACCCGCCCTTTCCTAATTGTTATTAATTTTTTAAGGCGCATAAATAAAGTTGTATTGTCTCGTGGTCGGTAGCAAAGAACGATTTGCTCCAAATTTACAGACAATTCGTTATTTACCATGGACAATCGATTAAGCCATTAATCGCCGTGAGACCCACCCTCTGCTACTTGTTATTAATTTTTTAAGGCGCATAAATAAAGTTGTTTTGTCTCGTGGTCGGTAGCAAAGAACGATTTGCTTCAAATTTGCAGACAATTCATTATTAACAATGGACAATGGATTAAGCCATTAATCGCCGTGAGACCCACCCTCTCCTAATTGTTATTAATTTTTTAAGGCGCCTAAATAAAGTTGTTTTGTCTCGTTGTCGGTAGCAAAGAACGATTTGTTTCAAATTGGCAGATAATTCGTTATTCATCATGGACAATCGATTAAGCCATTAATCGCCGTGAGACCCGCCCTCTCCTACTTGTTATTAATTTTTTAAGTCGCATCAATAAAGTTGTTTTTTCTCGTGGTCGGTAGCAAAGAACGATTTGCTCCAAATTTACAGACAATTCGTTATTCACCATGGACAATCGATTAAGCCATTAATCGCCGTGAGACCCGCCCTGTCCTAATTGTTATTAACTTTTTAAGGCGCCTAAATAAAGTTGTTTTGTCTCGTGGTCGGTAGCAAAGAACGATTTGCTTCAAATTTGCAAATAATTCGTTATTCACCATGGACAATCGATTAAGCCATTAATCGCTGTGAGACCCGCCATCTCCTAATTGTTATTAACTTTTTAAGGCGCGTAAATAAAGTTGTTTTGTCTCGTGGTCGGTAGCAAAGAACGATTTGCTTCAAATTTGCAAATAATTCGTTATTCACCATAGACAAGCGATTAAGCCATTAATCGCCGTGAGACCCGCCCTCTCCTAATTGTTATTAACTTTTTAAGGCGCGTAAATAAAGTTGTTTTGTCTCGTGGTCGGTAGCAAAGAACGATTTGCTTCAAATTTACAGACAATTCGTTATTCACCATGAACAATCGATTAAGCCATTCATCGCCGTGAGACCCGCCCTCTCCCAATTGTTATTAATTTTTTAAGGCGCATAAATAAAGTTGTTTTTTCTCGTGGTCGGTAGCAACGAACGATTTGCTCCAAATTTACAGACAATTCGTTATCCACCATGGACAATCGATTAAGCCATTAATCGCCGTGAGACCCACCCTCTGCTACTTGTTATTAATTTTTTAAGGCGCATAAATAAAGTTGTTTTGTCTCGTGGTCGGTAGCAAAGAACGATTTGCTTCAAATTTGCAGACAATTCATAATTAACAATGGACAATGGATTAAGCCATTAATCGCCGTGAGACCCGCCCTCTCCTAACTGTTATTAATTTTTTAAGGCACATAAATAAAGTTGTTTTGTCTCGTGGTCGGTAGCAAAGAACGATTTGCTTCAAATTTACAGACAATTCGTTATTCACCATGGACAATCGATTAAGCCATTCATCGCCGTGAGACCCGCCCTCTCCCAATTGTTATTAATTTTTTAAGGCGCATAAATAAAGTTGTTTTTTCTCGTGGTCGGTAGCAAAGAACGATTTGCTCCAAATTTACAGACAATTCGTTATCCACCATGGACAATCGATTAAGCCATTAATCGCCGTGGGACCCGCCCTCTCCTAATTGTTATTAATTTTTTAAGGCGCATAAATAAAGTTGTTTTGTCTCGTGGTCGGTAGCAAAGAACGATTTGCTTCAAATTTAGAGACAATTCGCTATTCACCATGGACAATCGATTAAGCCGTTAATCGCCGTGAGACCCGCCCTCTCCTAATTGTTATTAATTTTTTAAGTCACATAAATAAAGTTGTTTTGTCTCGTGGTCGGTAGCAAAGAACGATTTGCTTCAAATATACGGACAATTCGTTATTCACCATGGACAATCGATTAAGCCATTAATCGCCGTGAGACCCGCCCTCTCCTAATTGTTATTAATTTTTTAAGGCGCATAAATAAAGTTGTTTTGTCTCGTGGTCGGTAGCAAAGAACGATTTGCTTTAAATTTACAGACAATTCGTTATTCACCATGGACAATCGATTAAGCCATTAATCGCCGTGAAGCCCGCCCTGTCCTTATTGTTATTAACTTTTTAAGGCGCCAAAATAAAGTTGTTTTGTCTCGTGGTCGGTAGCAAAGAACGATTTGCTTCAAATTTGCAAATAATTCGTTATTCCCCATGGACAATCGATTAAGCCATTAATCGCCGTGAGACCCGCCATCTCCTAATTGTTATTAACTTTTTAAGGCGCGTAAATAAAGTTGTTTTGTCTCGTGGTCGGTAGCAAAGAACGATTTGCTTCAAATTTGCAGGTAATTCGTTATTCACCATGGACAAGCGATTAAGCCATTAATCGCCGTGAGACCCGCCCTCTCCTAATTGTTATTAATTTTTTAAGGCGCATAAATAAAGTTGTTTTGTCTCGTGGTCGGTAGCAAAGAACGATTTGCTTCAAATTGAGAGACAAGTCGCTATTCACCATGGACAATCGATTAAGCCGTTAATCGCCGTGAGACCCGCCCTCTCCTAATTGTTATTAATTTTTTAAGTCACATAAATAAAGTTGTTTTGTCACGTGATCGGTAGCAAAGAACGATTTGCTTCAAATTTAGAGACAATTCGTTATTCACCATGGACAATCGATTAAGCCATTAATCGCCGTCAGACCCGCCCTCTCCTAATTGTTATTAATTTTTTAAGGCGCATAAATAAAGTTGTTTTGTCTCATGGTCGGTAGCAAAGAACGATTTGCTTCAAATTTACAGACAATTCGTTATTCACCATGGACAATCGATTAAGCCATTCATCGCCGTGAGACCCGCCCTCTCCCAATTGTTATTAATTTTTTAAGGCGCATAAATAAAGTTGTTTTTTCTCGTGGTCGGTAGCAAAGAACGATTTGCTCCAAATTTACAGACAATTCGTTATTCACCATGGACAATCGATTAAGCCATTAATGGTCGTGAGACCCACCCTCTGCTATTTGTTATTAATTTTTTAAGGCGCATAAATAAAGTTGTTTTGTCTCGTGGTCGGTAGCAAAGAACAATTTGCTTCAAATTTGCAGACAATTCATTATCAACAATGTACAATGGATTAAGCCATTAATCACCGTGAGACCCGCCCTCGCCCAATTGTTATTAATTTTTTAATTCACATAAATAAAGTTGTTTTGTCTCGTGGTCGGTAGCAAAGAACGATTTTCTTCAAATTTACAGACAATTCGTTATTCACCATGGACAATCGATTAAGCCATTAATCGCCGTGAGACCCGCACTCTCCTAATTGTTATTAATTTTTTAAGGCGCATAAATAAAGTTGTTTTGTCTCGTGGTCGGTAGCAAAGAACGATTTGCTTCAAATTTGCAGCGAATTCATTATTAACAATGGACAATCGATTTAGCCATTAATCGCCGTGAGACCCGCCCTCTCCTAATTGTTATTAATTTTTAAAGGCGCATAAATAAAGTTGTTTTGTCTCGTGGTCGGTAGCAAAGAACGATTTGCTTCAAATTTGCAGCCAATTCATTATTAAAAATGGACAATCGATTAAGACATTAATCGCCGTGAGACCCGCCCTCTCCTAATTGTTATTAATTTTTTAAGGCGCATAAATAAAGTTGTTTTGTCTCGTGGTCGGTAGCAAAGAACGATTTGCTGCAAATTTACAGACAATTCGTTATTCACTATGGACAATCTATTAAGCCATTCATCGCCGTGAGACCCGCCCTCTCCTAACTGTTATTAATTTTTTTAATTGCATAAATAAAGTTGTTTTGTCTCGTGGTCGGTAGCAAACAACGATTTGCTTCAAATTTACAGACAGTTCGTTATTCACCATGGACAATCGATTAAGCCATTAATCGCCGTGAGGTCCGCCCTCTCCCAATTGTTATTAATTTTTTAAGTCACATAAATAAAGTTGTTTTGTCTCGTGGTCGGTAGCAAAGAACGATTTGCTTCAAATTTGCAGCGAATTCATTATTAACAATGGACAATCGATTTAGCCATTAATCGCCGTGAGACCCGCCCTCTCCTAATTGTTATTAATTTTTAAAGGCGCATAAATAAAGTTGTTTTGTCTCGTGGTCGGTAGCAAAGAACGATTTGCTTCAAATTTGCAGCCAATTCATTATTAAAAATGGACAATCGATTAAGGCATTAATCGCCGTGAGACCCGCCCTCTCCGAATTGTTATTAATTTTTTAAGGCGCATAAATAAAGTTGTTTTGTCTCGTGGTCGGTAGCAAAGAACGATTTGCTCCAAATTTACAGACAAATCGTTATTCACCATGGACAATCGATTAAGCCATTAATCGTCGTGAGACCCACCCTCTGCTATTTGTTATTAATTTTTTAAGGCGCATAAATAAAGTTATTATGTCTCGTGGTCGGTAGCAAAGAACGATTTTCTTCAAATTTACAGACAATTCGTTATTCACCATGGACAATCGATTAAGCCATTAATCGCCGTGAGAACCGCCCTCTCCTAATTGTTATTAATTTTTTAAGGCGCATAAATAAAGTTGTTTTGTCTCGTGGTCGGTAGCAAAGAACGATTTGCTGCAAATTTACAGACAATTCGTTATTCACTATGGACAATCTATTAAGCCATTCATCGCCGTGAGACCCGCCCTCTCCTAATTGTTATTAATTTTTTTAATTGCATAAATAAAGTTGTTTTGTTTCGTGGTCGGTAGCAAACAACGATTTGCTTCAAATTTACAGACAGTTCGTTATTCACCATGGACAATCGATTAAGCCATTAATCGCCGTGAGGTCCGCCCTCTCCCAATTGTTATTAATTTTTTAAGTCACATAAATAAAGTTGTTTTGTCTCGTGGTCGGTAGCAAAGAACGATTTGCTTCAAATATACAGACAATTCGTTATTCACCATGGACAATCGATTAAGACATTAATCGCCGTGAGACCGGCCCTCTCCTAATTGTTATTAATTTTTTAAGGCGCATAAATAAAGTTGTTTTGTCTCGTGGTCGGTAGCAAAGAACGATTTGCTCCAAATTTACAGACAATTCGTTATTCACCATGGACAATCGATTAAGCCATTAATCGCCGTGAGACCCGCCCTCTCTTAATTGTTATTGATTTTTTAAGGCGCATAAATCAAGTTGTTTTGTCTCGTGGTCGGTAGCAAAGAACGATTTGCTTCAAATTTACAGACAATTCGTTATTCACCATGAACAATCGATTAAGCCATTCATCGCCGTGAGACCCGCCCTCTCCCAATTGTTATTAATTTTTTAAGGCGCATAAATAAAGTTGTTTTTTCTCGTGGTCGGTAGCAACGAACGATTTGCTCCAAATTTACAGACAATTCGTTATCCACCATGGACAATCGATTAAGCCATTAATCGCCGTGAGACCCACCCTCTGCTACTTGTTATTAATTTTTTAAGGCGCATAAATAAAGTTGTTTTGTCTCGTGGTCGGTAGCAAAGAACGATTTGCTTCAAATTTGCAGACAATTCATAATTAACAATGGACAATGGATTAAGCCATTAATCGCCGTGAGACCCGCCCTCTCCTAACTGTTATTAATTTTTTAAGGCACATAAATAAAGTTGTTTTGTCTCGTGGTCGGTAGCAAAGAACGATTTGCTTCAAATTTACAGACAATTCGTTATTCACCATGGACAATCGATTAAGCCATTCATCGCCGTGAGACCCGCCCTCTCCCAATTGTTATTAATTTTTTAAGGCGCATAAATAAAGTTGTTTTTTCTCGTGGTCGGTAGCAAAGAACGATTTGCTCCAAATTTACAGACAATTCGTTATCCACCATGGACAATCGATTAAGCCATTAATCGCCGTGGGACCCGCCCTCTCCTAATTGTTATTAATTTTTTAAGGCGCATAAATAAAGTTGTTTTGTCTCGTGGTCGGTAGCAAAGAACGATTTGCTTCAAATTTAGAGACAATTCGCTATTCACCATGGACAATCGATTAAGCCGTTAATCGCCGTGAGACCCGCCCTCTCCTAATTGTTATTAATTTTTTAAGTCACATAAATAAAGTTGTTTTGTCTCGTGGTCGGTAGCAAAGAACGATTTGCTTCAAATATACGGACAATTCGTTATTCACCATGGACAATCGATTAAGCCATTAATCGCCGTGAGACCCGCCCTCTCCTAATTGTTATTAATTTTTTAAGGCGCATAAATAAAGTTGTTTTGTCTCGTGGTCGGTAGCAAAGAACGATTTGCTTTAAATTTACAGACAATTCGTTATTCACCATGGACAATCGATTAAGCCATTAATCGCCGTGAAGCCCGCCCTGTCCTTATTGTTATTAACTTTTTAAGGCGCCAAAATAAAGTTGTTTTGTCTCGTGGTCGGTAGCAAAGAACGATTTGCTTCAAATTTGCAAATAATTCGTTATTCCCCATGGACAATCGATTAAGCCATTAATCGCCGTGAGACCCGCCATCTCCTAATTGTTATTAACTTTTTAAGGCGCGTAAATAAAGTTGTTTTGTCTCGTGGTCGGTAGCAAAGAACGATTTGCTTCAAATTTGCAGGTAATTCGTTATTCACCATGGACAAGCGATTAAGCCATTAATCGCCGTGAGACCCGCCCTCTCCTAATTGTTATTAATTTTTTAAGGCGCATAAATAAAGTTGTTTTGTCTCGTGGTCGGTAGCAAAGAACGATTTGCTTCAAATTGAGAGACAAGTCGCTATTCACCATGGACAATCGATTAAGCCGTTAATCGCCGTGAGACCCGCCCTCTCCTAATTGTTATTAATTTTTTAAGTCACATAAATAAAGTTGTTTTGTCACGTGATCGGTAGCAAAGAACGATTTGCTTCAAATTTAGAGACAATTCGTTATTCACCATGGACAATCGATTAAGCCATTAATCGCCGTCAGACCCGCCCTCTCCTAATTGTTATTAATTTTTTAAGGCGCATAAATAAAGTTGTTTTGTCTCATGGTCGGTAGCAAAGAACGATTTGCTTCAAATTTACAGACAATTCGTTATTCACCATGGACAATCGATTAAGCCATTCATCGCCGTGAGACCCGCCCTCTCCCAATTGTTATTAATTTTTTAAGGCGCATAAATAAAGTTGTTTTTTCTCGTGGTCGGTAGCAAAGAACGATTTGCTCCAAATTTACAGACAATTCGTTATTCACCATGGACAATCGATTAAGCCATTAATGGTCGTGAGACCCACCCTCTGCTATTTGTTATTAATTTTTTAAGGCGCATAAATAAAGTTGTTTTGTCTCGTGGTCGGTAGCAAAGAACAATTTGCTTCAAATTTGCAGACAATTCATTATCAACAATGTACAATGGATTAAGCCATTAATCACCGTGAGACCCGCCCTCGCCCAATTGTTATTAATTTTTTAATTCACATAAATAAAGTTGTTTTGTCTCGTGGTCGGTAGCAAAGAACGATTTTCTTCAAATTTACAGACAATTCGTTATTCACCATGGACAATCGATTAAGCCATTAATCGCCGTGAGACCCGCACTCTCCTAATTGTTATTAATTTTTTAAGGCGCATAAATAAAGTTGTTTTGTCTCGTGGTCGGTAGCAAAGAACGATTTGCTTCAAATTTGCAGCGAATTCATTATTAACAATGGACAATCGATTTAGCCATTAATCGCCGTGAGACCCGCCCTCTCCTAATTGTTATTAATTTTTAAAGGCGCATAAATAAAGTTGTTTTGTCTCGTGGTCGGTAGCAAAGAACGATTTGCTTCAAATTTGCAGCCAATTCATTATTAAAAATGGACAATCGATTAAGACATTAATCGCCGTGAGACCCGCCCTCTCCTAATTGTTATTAATTTTTTAAGGCGCATAAATAAAGTTGTTTTGTCTCGTGGTCGGTAGCAAAGAACGATTTGCTGCAAATTTACAGACAATTCGTTATTCACTATGGACAATCTATTAAGCCATTCATCGCCGTGAGACCCGCCCTCTCCTAACTGTTATTAATTTTTTTAATTGCATAAATAAAGTTGTTTTGTCTCGTGGTCGGTAGCAAACAACGATTTGCTTCAAATTTACAGACAGTTCGTTATTCACCATGGACAATCGATTAAGCCATTAATCGCCGTGAGGTCCGCCCTCTCCCAATTGTTATTAATTTTTTAAGTCACATAAATAAAGTTGTTTTGTCTCGTGGTCGGTAGCAAAGAACGATTTGCTTCAAATTTGCAGCGAATTCATTATTAACAATGGACAATCGATTTAGCCATTAATCGCCGTGAGACCCGCCCTCTCCTAATTGTTATTAATTTTTAAAGGCGCATAAATAAAGTTGTTTTGTCTCGTGGTCGGTAGCAAAGAACGATTTGCTTCAAATTTGCAGCCAATTCATTATTAAAAATGGACAATCGATTAAGGCATTAATCGCCGTGAGACCCGCCCTCTCCTAATTGTTATTAATTTTTTAAGGCGCATAAATAAAGTTGTTTTGTCTCGTGGTCGGTAGCAAAGAACGATTTGCTCCAAATTTACAGACAAATCGTTATTCACCATGGACAATCGATTAAGCCATTAATCGTCGTGAGACCCACCCTCTGCTATTTGTTATTAATTTTTTAAGGCGCATAAATAAAGTTATTTTGTCTCGTGGTCGGTAGCAAAGAACGATTTTCTTCAAATTTACAGACAATTCGTTATTCACCATGGACAATCGATTAAGCCATTAATCGCCGTGAGAACCGCCCTCTCCTAATTGTTATTAATTTTTTAAGGCGCATAAATAAAGTTGTTTTGTCTCGTGGTCGGTAGCAAAGAACGATTTGCTGCAAATTTACAGACAATTCGTTATTCACTATGGACAATCTATTAAGCCATTCATCGCCGTGAGACCCGCCCTCTCCTAATTGTTATTAATTTTTTTAATTGCATAAATAAAGTTGTTTTGTTTCGTGGTCGGTAGCAAACAACGATTTGCTTCAAATTTACAGACAGTTCGTTATTCACCATGGACAATCGATTAAGCCATTAATCGCCGTGAGGTCCGCCCTCTCCCAATTGTTATTAATTTTTTAAGTCACATAAATAAAGTTGTTTTGTCTCGTGGTCGGTAGCAAAGAACGATTTGCTTCAAATATACAGACAATTCGTTATTCACCATGGACAATCGATTAAGACATTAATCGCCGTGAGACCGGCCCTCTCCTAATTGTTATTAATTTTTTAAGGCGCATAAATAAAGTTGTTTTGTCTCGTGGTCGGTAGCAAAGAACGATTTGCTCCAAATTTACAGACAATTCGTTATTCACCATGGACAATCGATTAAGCCATTAATCGCCGTGAGACCCGCCCTCTCTTAATTGTTATTGATTTTTTAAGGCGCATAAATCAAGTTATTTTGTCTCGTGGTCGGTAGCAAAGAACGATTTGCTTCAAATTTGCAGCCAATTCATTATTAAAAATGGACAATCGATTAAGCCATTAATCGCAGTGAGACCCGCCCTCTCCCAATTGTTATTAATTTTTTAAGTCACATAAATAAAGTTGTTTTTTCTCGTGGTCGGTAGCAAAGAACGATTTGCTCCAAATTTACAGACAATTCGTTATTCACCATGGACAATCGAATAAGCCATTAATCATCGTGAGACCCACCCTCTGCTATTTGTTATTAATTTTTTAAGGCGCATAAATAAAGTTGTTTTGTCTCGTGGTCGGTAGCAAAGAACGATTTGCTTCAAATTTGCAGCTAATTCATTATTAACAATGGACAATCGATTAAGCCATTAATCGCCGTGAGACCCGCCCTCTCCTAATTGTTATTAATTTTTAAAGGCGCATAAATAAAGTTGTTTTGTCTCGTGGTCGGTAGCAAAGAACGATTTGCTTCAAATTTGCAGCGAATTCATTATTAACAATGGACAATCGATTAAGCCATTAATCGCCGTGAGACCCGCACTCTCCTAATTGTTATTAATTTTTAAAGGCGCCTAAATAAAGTTGTTTTGTCTCGTGGTCGGTAGCAAAGAACGATTTGCTTCAAATTTGCAGCTAATTCATTATTAAAAATGGACAATCGATTAAGGCATTAATCGCCGTGAGACCCGCCCTCTCCTAATTGTTATTAATTTTTTAAGGCGCCTAAATAAAGTTGTTTTGTCTCGTGGTCGGTAGCAAAGAACGATTTGCTCCAAATTTACAGACAATTCGTTATTCACCATGGACAATTGATTAAGCCATTAATCGCCGTGAGACCCGCCCTCTCCTAATTGTTATTAATTTTTTAAGGCGCATAAATAAAGTTGTTTCGTCTCGTGGTCGGTAGCAAAGAACGATTTGCTGCAAATTTACAGACAATTCATTATTAACAATGGACAATCGATTAAGCCATTAATCGCCGTGAGACCCGCCCTCTCCTAATTGTTATTAATTTTTTAAGGCACATAAATAAAGTTGTTTTGTCTCGTGGTCGGTAGCAAAGAACGATTTGCTTCAAATTTACAGACAATTCGTTATTCACCATGGACAATCGATTAAGCCATTCATCGCCGTGAGACCCGCCCTCTCCCAATTGTTATTAATTTTTTAAGCCGCATAAATAAAGTTGTTTTTTCTCGTGGTCGGTAGCAAAGAACGATTTGCTCCAAATTTACAGACAATTCGTTATCCACCATGGACAATCGATTAAGCCATTTATCGCCGTGGGACCCGCCCTCTCCTAATTGTTATTAATTTTTTAAGGCGCATAAATAAAATTGTTTTGTCTCGTGGTCGGTAGCAAAGAACGATTTGCTTCAAATTTAGAGACAATTCGCTATTCTCCATGGACAATCGATTAAGCCGTTAATCGCCGTGAGACCCGCCCTCTCCTAATTGTTATTAATTTTTTAAGTCACATAAATGAAGTTGTTTTGTCTCGTGGTCGGTAGCAAAGAACGATTTGCTTCAAATTTAGAGACAATTCGTTATTCACCATGGACAATCGATTAAGCCATTAATCGCCGTCGGACCCGCCCTCTCCTAATTGTTATTAATTTTTTAAGGCGCATAAATAAAGTTGTTTTGTCTCGTGGTCGGTAGCAAAGAACGATTTGCTTCAAATTTACAGACAATTCGTTATTCACCATGGACAATCGATTAAGCCATTCATGGCCGTGAGACCCGCCCTCTCCTAATTGTTATTAACTTTTTAAGGCGCGTAAATAAAGTAGTTTTGTCTCGTGGTCGGTAGCAAAGAACGATTTGCTTCAAATTTGCAGATAATTCGTTATTCACCATGGACAAGCGATTAAGCCATTAATCGCCGTGAGACCCGCCCTTTCCTAATTGTTATTAATTTTTTAAGGCGCATAAATCAAGTTGTTTTGTCTCGTGGTCGGTAGCAAAGCACGATTTGCTTCAAAATTGGAGCCAATTCATTATTAACCATGGACAATCGATTAAGCCATTAATCGCCGTGAGACCCGCCCTCTCCCAATTGTTATTAATTTTTTGCCACATAAATAAAGTTGTTTTGTCTCGTGGTCGGTAGAAAAGAACGATTTGCTCCAAATTTACAGACAATTCGTTATAGTCCATGGACAATCGATTAAGCCATTAATTGCCGTGAGACCCGCCCTCTCTTAATTGTTATTAATTTTTTAAGGCGCATAAATCAAGTTGTTTTGTCTCGTGGTCGGTAGCAAAGAACGATTTGCTTCAAATTTGCAGCCAATTCATTATTAACAATGGATAATCGATTAAGCCATTAATCGCCGTGAGACTCGCCCTCTCCTAATTGTTATTAATTTTTTTTATTGCATAAATAAAGTTGTTTTGTCTCGTGGTCGGTAGCAAAGAACGATTTGCTTTAAATTTACAGACAGTTCGTTATTCACCATGGACAATCGATTAAGTTATTAATCGCCGTGAGGGCCGCCTTCTCCCAATTGTTATTAATTTTTTAAGTCACATAAATACAGTTGTTTTGTCTCGTGGTCGGTAGCAAAGAACGATTTGCTTCAAATATACAGACAATTCGTTATTCACCATGGACAATCGATTAAGCCATTAATCGCCGTGAGACCCGCCCTCTCCTAATTGTTATTAATTTTTTAAGGCGCATATATAAAGTTGTTTTGTCTCGTGGTCGGTAGCAAAAACGATTTGCTTCAAATTTAGAGACAATTCGCTATTCACCATGGACAATCGATTAAGCTGTCAATCGCCGTGAGACCCCCCCTCTCCTAATTGTTATTAATTTTTTAAGTCACGTAAGTAAAGTTGTTTTGTCTCGTGGTCGGTAGCAAAGATCGATTAGCTCCAAATTTACAGACAATTCGTTATTCACCATGGACAATCGATTAAGCCATTAATCGCCGTGAGACCCACCCTCTGCTACTTGTTATTAATTTTTTAAGGCGCATAAATAAAGTTGTGTTGTCTCGTGGTCGGTAGCAAAGAACGATTTGCTTCAAATTTGCAGACAATTCGTTATCCACCATGGACAATCGATTAAGCCATTTATCGCCGTGGGACCCGCCCTCTCCTAATTGTTATTAATTTTTTAAGGCGCATAAATAAAATTGTTTTGTCTCGTGGTCGGTAGCAAAGAACGATTTGCTTCAAATTTAGAGACAATTCGCTATCCACCATGGACAATCGATTAAGCCATTTATCGCCGTGGGACCCGCCCTCTCCTAATTGTTATTAATTTTTTAAGGCGCATAAATAAAATTGTTTTGTCTCGTGGTCGGTAGCAAAGAACGATTTGCTTCAAATTTAGAGACAATTCGCTATTCACCATGGACAATCGATTAAGCCGTTAATCGCCGTGAGACCCGCCCTCTCCTAATTGTTATTAATTTTTTAAGTCACATAAATAAAGTTGTTTTGTCTCGTGGTCGGTAGCAAAGAACGATTTGCTTCAAATTTAGAGACAATTCGTTATTCACCATGGACAATCGATTAAGCCATTAATCGCCGTCAGACCCGCCCTCTCCTAATTGTTATTAATTTTTTAAGGCGCATAAATAAAGTTGTTTTGTCTCGTGGTCGGTAGCAAAGAACGATTTGCTTCAAATTTACAGACAATTCGTTATTCACCATGGACAATCGATTAAGCCATTCATCGCCGTGAGACCCGCCCTCTCCTAATTGTTATTAACTTTTTAAGGCGCGTAAATAAAGTAGTTTTGTCTCGTGGTCGGTAGCAAAGAACGATTTGCTTCAAATTTGCAGATAATTCGTTATTCACCATGGACAAGCGATTAAGCCATTAATCGCCGTGAGACCCGCCCTTTCCTAATTGTTATTAATTTTTTAAGGCGCATAAATCAAGTTGTTTTGTCTCGTGGTCGGTAGCAAAGCACGATTTGCTTCAAAATTGGAGCCAATTCATTATTAACCATGGACAATCGATTAAGCCATTAATCGCCGTGAGACCCGCCCTCTCCCAATTGTTATTAATTTTTTGCCACATAAATAAAGTTGTTTTGTCTCGTGGTCGGTAGAAAAGAACGATTTGCTCCAAATTTACAGACAATTCGTTATAGTCCATGGACAATCGATTAAGCCATTAATTGCCGTGAGACCCGCCCTCTCTTAATTGTTATTAATTTTTTAAGGCGCATAAATCAAGTTGTTTTGTCTCGTGGTCGGTAGCAAAGAACGATTTGCTTCAAATTTGCAGACAGTTCGTTATTCACCATGGACAATCGATTAAGTTATTAATCGCCGTGAGGGCCGCCTTCTCCCAATTGTTATTAATTTTTTAAGTCACATAAATACAGTTGTTTTGTCTCGTGGTCGGTAGCAAAGAACGATTTGCTTCAAATATACAGACAATTCGTTATTCACCATGGACAATCGATTAAGCCATTAATCGCCGTGAGACCCGCCCTCTCCTAATTGTTATTAATTTTTTAAGGCGCATATATAAAGTTGTTTTGTCTCGTGGTCGGTAGCAAAAACGATTTGCTTCAAATTTAGAGACAATTCGCTATTCACCATGGACAATCGATTAAGCTGTCAATCGCCGTGAGACCCCCCCTCTCCTAATTGTTATTAATTTTTTAAGTCACGTAAGTAAAGTTGTTTTGTCTCGTGGTCGGTAGCAAAGATCGATTAGCTCCAAATTTACAGACAATTCGTTATTCACCATGGACAATCGATTAAGCCATTAATCGCCGTGAGACCCACCCTCTGCTACTTGTTATTAATTTTTTAAGGCGCATAAATAAAGTTGTGTTGTCTCGTGGTCGGTAGCAAAGAACGATTTGCTTCAAATTTGCAGACAATTCGTTATCCACCATGGAAAATCGATTAAGCCATTTATCGCCGTGAGACCCGCCCTCTCCTAATTGTTATTAATTTTTTAAGGCGCATAAATAAAGTTGTTTTGTCTCGTGGTCGGTAGCAAAGAACGATTTGCTTCAAATTAACAGACAATTCGTTATTCACCATGGACAATCGATTAAGCCATTCATCGCCGTGAGACCCGCCCTCTCCTAATTGTTATTAACTTTTTAAGGCGCGTAAATAAAGTAGTTTTGTCTCGTGGTCGGTAGCAAAGAACGATTTGCTTCAAATTTGCAGATAATTCGTTATTCACCATGGACAAGCGATTAAGCCATTAATCGCCGTGAGACCCGCCCTTTCCTAATTGTTATTAATTTTTTAAGGCGCATAAATCAAGTTGTTTTGTCTCGTGGTCGGTAGCAAAGAACGATTTGCTTCAAAATTGGAGCCAATTCATTATTAACCATGGACAATCGATTAAGCCATTAATCGCCGTGAGACCCGCCCTCTCCCAATTGTTATTAATTTTTTGTCACATAAATAAAGTTGTTTTGTCTCGTGGTCGGTAGAAAAGAACGATTTGCTCCAAATTTACAGACAATTCGTTATTGTCCATGGACAATCGATTAAGCCATTAATTGCCGTGAGACCCGCCCTCTCTTAATTGTTATTAATTTTTTAAGGCGCATAAATCAAGTTGTTTCGTCTCGTGGTCGGTAGCAAAGAACGATTTGCTTCAAATTTGCAGCCAATTCATTATTAACAATGGACAATCGATTAAGCCATTAATCGCCGTGAGACCCGCCCTCTCCTAATTGTTATTAATTTTTTTTATTGCATAAATAAAGTTGTTTTGTCTCGTGGTCGGTAGCAAAGAACGATTTGCTTTAAATTTACAGACAGTTCGTTATTCACCATGGACAATCGATTAAGCTATTAATCGCCGTGAGGCCCGCCCTCTCCCAATTGTTATTAATTTTTTAAGTCACATAAATAAAGTTGTTTTGTCTCGTGGTCGGTAGCAAAGAACGATTTGCTTCAAATATACAGACAATTCGTTATTCACCATGGACAATCGATTAAGCCATTAATCGCCGTGAGACCCGCCCTCTCCTAATTGTTATTAATTTTTTAAGGCGCATAAATAAAGTTGTTTTGTCTCGTGGTCGGTAGCAAAGAACGATTTGCTTTAAATTTACAGACAATTCGTTATTCACCATGGACAATCGATTACGCCATTAATCGCCGTGAGGCCCGCCCTCTCCCAATTGTTATTAATTTTTTAAGTCACATAAATAAAGTTGTTTTGTCTCGTGGTCGGTAGCAAAGAACGATTTGCTTCAAATTTACAGACAATTCGTTATTCACCATGGACAATTGATTAAGCCATTAATCGCCGTGAGACCCGCCCTCTCCTAATTGTTATTAACTTTTTAAGGCGCATAAATAAAGTTGTTTTGTCTCGTGGTCGGTAGCAAAGAACGATTTGCTTTAAATTTACAGACAATTCGTTATTCACCATGGACAATCGATTAAGCCATTAATCGCCGTGAAGCCCGCCCTGTCCTTATTGTTATTAACTTTTTAAGGCGCCAAAATAAAGTTGTTTTGTCTCGTGGTCGGTAGCAAAGAACGATTTGCTTCAAATTTGCAAATAATTCGTTATTCCCCATGGACAATCGATTAAGCCATTAATCGCCGTGAGACCCGCCATCTCCTAATTGTTATTAACTTTTTAAGGCGCGTAAATAAAGTTGTTTTGTCTCGTGGTCGGTAGCAAAGAACGATTTGCTTCAAATTTGCAGGTAATTCGTTATTCACCATGGACAAGCGATTAAGCCATTAATCGCCGTGAGACCCGCCCTCTCCTAATTGTTATTAATTTTTTAAGGCGCATAAATAAAGTTGTTTTGTCTCGTGGTCGGTAGCAAAGAACGATTTGCTTCAAATTTAGAGACAAGTCGCTATTCACCATGGACAATCGATTAAGCCGTTAATCGCCGTGAGACCCGCCCTCTCCTAATTGTTATTAATTTTTTAAGTCACATAAATAAAGTTGTTTTGTCACGTGATCGGTAGCAAAGAACGATTTGCTTCAAATTTAGAGACAATTCGTTATTCACCATGGACAATCGATTAAGCCATTAATCGCCGTCAGACCCGCCCTCTCCTAATTGTTATTAATTTTTTAAGGCGCATAAATAAAGTTGTTTTGTCTCATGGTCGGTAGCAAAGAACGATTTGCTTCAAATTTACAGACAATTCGTTATTCACCATGGACAATCGATTAAGCCATTCATCGCCGTGAGACCCGCCCTCTCCCAATTGTTATTAATTTTTTAAGGCGCATAAATAAAGTTGTTTTTTCTCGTGGTCGGTAGCAAAGAACGATTTGCTCCAAATTTACAGACAATTCGTTATTCACCATGGACAATCGATTAAGCCATTAATGGTCGTGAGACCCACCCTCTGCTATTTGTTATTAATTTTTTAAGGCGCATAAATAAAGTTGTTTTGTCTCGTGGTCGGTAGCAAAGAACAATTTGCTTCAAATTTGCAGACAATTCATTATCAACAATGTACAATGGATTAAGCCATTAATCACCGTGAGACCCGCCCTCGCCCAATTGTTATTAATTTTTTAATTCACATAAATAAAGTTGTTTTGTCTCGTGGTCGGTAGCAAAGAACGATTTTCTTCAAATTTACAGACAATTCGTTATTCACCATGGACAATCGATTAAGCCATTAATCGCCGTGAGACCCGCACTCTCCTAATTGTTATTAATTTTTTAAGGCGCATAAATAAAGTTGTTTTGTCTCGTGGTCGGTAGCAAAGAACGATTTGCTTCAAATTTGCAGCGAATTCATTATTAACAATGGACAATCGATTTAGCCATTAATCGCCGTGAGACCCGCCCTCTCCTAATTGTTATTAATTTTTAAAGGCGCATAAATAAAGTTGTTTTGTCTCGTGGTCGGTAGCAAAGAACGATTTGCTTCAAATTTGCAGCCAATTCATTATTAAAAATGGACAATCGATTAAGACATTAATCGCCGTGAGACCCGCCCTCTCCTAATTGTTATTAATTTTTTAAGGCGCATAAATAAAGTTGTTTTGTCTCGTGGTCGGTAGCAAAGAACGATTTGCTGCAAATTTACAGACAATTCGTTATTCACTATGGACAATCTATTAAGCCATTCATCGCCGTGAGACCCGCCCTCTCCTAACTGTTATTAATTTTTTTAATTGCATAAATAAAGTTGTTTTGTCTCGTGGTCGGTAGCAAACAACGATTTGCTTCAAATTTACAGACAGTTCGTTATTCACCATGGACAATCGATTAAGCCATTAATCGCCGTGAGGTCCGCCCTCTCCCAATTGTTATTAATTTTTTAAGTCACATAAATAAAGTTGTTTTGTCTCGTGGTCGGTAGCAAAGAACGATTTGCTTCAAATTTGCAGCGAATTCATTATTAACAATGGACAATCGATTTAGCCATTAATCGCCGTGAGACCCGCCCTCTCCTAATTGTTATTAATTTTTAAAGGCGCATAAATAAAGTTGTTTTGTCTCGTGGTCGGTAGCAAAGAACGATTTGCTTCAAATTTGCAGCCAATTCATTATTAAAAATGGACAATCGATTAAGGCATTAATCGCCGTGAGACCCGCCCTCTCCTAATTGTTATTAATTTTTTAAGGCGCATAAATAAAGTTGTTTTGTCTCGTGGTCGGTAGCAAAGAACGATTTGCTCCAAATTTACAGACAAATCGTTATTCACCATGGACAATCGATTAAGCCATTAATCGTCGTGAGACCCACCCTCTGCTATTTGTTATTAATTTTTTAAGGCGCATAAATAAAGTTATTTTGTCTCGTGGTCGGTAGCAAAGAACGATTTTCTTCAAATTTACAGACAATTCGTTATTCACCATGGACAATCGATTAAGCCATTAATCGCCGTGAGAACCGCCCTCTCCTAATTGTTATTAATTTTTTAAGGCGCATAAATAAAGTTGTTTTGTCTCGTGGTCGGTAGCAAAGAACGATTTGCTGCAAATTTACAGACAATTCGTTATTCACTATGGACAATCTATTAAGCCATTCATCGCCGTGAGACCCGCCCTCTCCTAATTGTTATTAATTTTTTTAATTGCATAAATAAAGTTGTTTTGTTTCGTGGTCGGTAGCAAACAACGATTTGCTTCAAATTTACAGACAGTTCGTTATTCACCATGGACAATCGATTAAGCCATTAATCGCCGTGAGGTCCGCCCTCTCCCAATTGTTATTAATTTTTTAAGTCACATAAATAAAGTTGTTTTGTCTCGTGGTCGGTAGCAAAGAACGATTTGCTTCAAATATACAGACAATTCGTTATTCACCATGGACAATCGATTAAGACATTAATCGCCGTGAGACCGGCCCTCTCCTAATTGTTATTAATTTTTTAAGGCGCATAAATAAAGTTGTTTTGTCTCGTGGTCGGTAGCAAAGAACGATTTGCTCCAAATTTACAGACAATTCGTTATTCACCATGGACAATCGATTAAGCCATTAATCGCCGTGAGACCCGCCCTCTCTTAATTGTTATTAATTTTTTAAGGCGCATAAATCAAGTTATTTTGTCTCGTGGTCGGTAGCAAAGAACGATTTGCTTCAAATTTGCAGCCAATTCATTATTAAAAATGGACAATCGATTAAGCCATTAATCGCAGTGAGACCCGCCCTCTCCCAATTGTTATTAATTTTTTAAGTCACATAAATAAAGTTGTTTTTTCTCGTGGTCGGTAGCAAAGAACGATTTGCTCCAAATTTACAGACAATTCGTTATTCACCATGGACAATCGAATAAGCCATTAATCATCGTGAGACCCACCCTCTGCTATTTGTTATTAATTTTTTAAGGCGCATAAATAAAGTTGTTTTGTCTCGTGGTCGGTAGCAAAGAACGATTTGCTTCAAATTTGCAGCTAATTCATTATTAACAATGGACAATCGATTAAGCCATTAATCGCCGTGAGACCCGCCCTCTCCTAATTGTTATTAATTTTTAAAGGCGCATAAATAAAGTTGTTTTGTCTCGTGGTCGGTAGCAAAGAACGATTTGCTTCAAATTTGCAGCGAATTCATTATTAACAATGGACAATCGATTTAGCCATTAATCGCCGTGAGACCCGCACTCTCCTAATTGTTATTAATTTTTAAAGGCGCCTAAATAAAGTTGTTTTGTCTCGTGGTCGGTAGCAAAGAACGATTTGCTTCAAATTTGCAGCTAATTCATTATTAAAAATGGACAATCGATTAAGGCATTAATCGCCGTGAGACCCGCCCTCTCCTAATTGTTATTAATTTTTTAAGGCGCCTAAATAAAGTTGTTTTGTCTCGTGGTCGGTAGCAAAGAACGATTTGCTCCAAATTTACAGACAATTCGTTATTCACCATGGACAATTGATTAAGCCATTAATCGCCGTGAGACCCGCCCTCTCCTAATTGTTATTAATTTTTTAAGGCGCATAAATAAAGTTGTTTCGTCTCGTGGTCGGTAGCAAAGAACGATTTGCTGCAAATTTACAGACAATTCATTATTAACAATGGACAATCGATTAAGCCATTAATCGCCGTGAGACCCGCCCTCTCCTAATTGTTATTAATTTTTTAAGGCACATAAATAAAGTTGTTTTGTCTCGTGGTCGGTAGCAAAGAACGATTTGCTTCAAATTTACAGACAATTCGTTATTCACCATGGACAATCGATTAAGCCATTCATCGCCGTGAGACCCGCCCTCTCCCAATTGTTATTAATTTTTTAAGCCGCATAAATAAAGTTGTTTTTTCTCGTGGTCGGTAGCAAAGAACGATTTGCTCCAAATTTACAGACAATTCGTTATCCACCATGGACAATCGATTAAGCCATTTATCGCCGTGGGACCCGCCCTCTCCTAATTGTTATTAATTTTTTAAGGCGCATAAATAAAATTGTTTTGTCTCGTGGTCGGTAGCAAAGAACGATTTGCTTCAAATTTAGAGACAATTCGCTATTCTCCATGGACAATCGATTAAGCCGTTAATCGCCGTGAGACCCGCCCTCTCCTAATTGTTATTAATTTTTTAAGTCACATAAATGAAGTTGTTTTGTCTCGTGGTCGGTAGCAAAGAACGATTTGCTTCAAATTTAGAGACAATTCGTTATTCACCATGGACAATCGATTAAGCCATTAATCGCCGTCGGACCCGCCCTCTCCTAATTGTTATTAATTTTTTAAGGCGCATAAATAAAGTTGTTTTGTCTCGTGGTCGGTAGCAAAGAACGATTTGCTTCAAATTTACAGACAATTCGTTATTCACCATGGACAATCGATTAAGCCATTCATGGCCGTGAGACCCGCCCTCTCCTAATTGTTATTAACTTTTTAAGGCGCGTAAATAAAGTAGTTTTGTCTCGTGGTCGGTAGCAAAGAACGATTTGCTTCAAATTTGCAGATAATTCGTTATTCACCATGGACAAGCGATTAAGCCATTAATCGCCGTGAGACCCGCCCTTTCCTAATTGTTATTAATTTTTTAAGGCGCATAAATCAAGTTGTTTTGTCTCGTGGTCGGTAGCAAAGCACGATTTGCTTCAAAATTGGAGCCAATTCATTATTAACCATGGACAATCGATTAAGCCATTAATCGCCGTGAGACCCGCCCTCTCCCAATTGTTATTAATTTTTTGCCACATAAATAAAGTTGTTTTGTCTCGTGGTCGGTAGAAAAGAACGATTTGCTCCAAATTTACAGACAATTCGTTATAGTCCATGGACAATCGATTAAGCCATTAATTGCCGTGAGACCCGCCCTCTCTTAATTGTTATTAATTTTTTAAGGCGCATAAATCAAGTTGTTTTGTCTCGTGGTCGGTAGCAAAGAACGATTTGCTTCAAATTTGCAGCCAATTCATTATTAACAATGGATAATCGATTAAGCCATTAATCGCCGTGAGACTCGCCCTCTCCTAATTGTTATTAATTTTTTTTATTGCATAAATAAAGTTGTTTTGTCTCGTGGTCGGTAGCAAAGAACGATTTGCTTTAAATTTACAGACAGTTCGTTATTCACCATGGACAATCGATTAAGTTATTAATCGCCGTGAGGGCCGCCTTCTCCCAATTGTTATTAATTTTTTAAGTCACATAAATACAGTTGTTTTGTCTCGTGGTCGGTAGCAAAGAACGATTTGCTTCAAATATACAGACAATTCGTTATTCACCATGGACAATCGATTAAGCCATTAATCGCCGTGAGACCCGCCCTCTCCTAATTGTTATTAATTTTTTAAGGCGCATATATAAAGTTGTTTTGTCTCGTGGTCGGTAGCAAAAACGATTTGCTTCAAATTTAGAGACAATTCGCTATTCACCATGGACAATCGATTAAGCTGTCAATCGCCGTGAGACCCCCCCTCTCCTAATTGTTATTAATTTTTTAAGTCACGTAAGTAAAGTTGTTTTGTCTCGTGGTCGGTAGCAAAGATCGATTAGCTCCAAATTTACAGACAATTCGTTATTCACCATGGACAATCGATTAAGCCATTAATCGCCGTGAGACCCACCCTCTTCTACTTGTTATTAATTTTTTAAGGCGCATAAATAAAGTTGTGTTGTCTCGTGGTCGGTAGCAAAGAACGATTTGCTTCAAATTTGCAGACAATTCGTTATCCACCATGGACAATCGATTAAGCCATTTATCGCCGTGGGACCCGCCCTCTCCTAATTGTTATTAATTTTTTAAGGCGCATAAATAAAATTGTTTTGTCTCGTGGTCGGTAGCAAAGAACGATTTGCTTCAAATTTAGAGACAATTCGCTATCCACCATGGACAATCGATTAAGCCATTTATCGCCGTGGGACCCGCCCTCTCCTAATTGTTATTAATTTTTTAAGGCGCATAAATAAAATTGTTTTGTCTCGTGGTCGGTAGCAAAGAACGATTTGCTTCAAATTTAGAGACAATTCGCTATTCACCATGGACAATCGATTAAGCCGTTAATCGCCGTGAGACCCGCCCTCTCCTAATTGTTATTAATTTTTTAAGTCACATAAATAAAGTTGTTTTGTCTCGTGGTCGGTAGCAAAGAACGATTTGCTTCAAATTTAGAGACAATTCGTTATTCACCATGGACAATCGATTAAGCCATTAATCGCCGTCAGACCCGCCCTCTCCTAATTGTTATTAATTTTTTAAGGCGCATAAATAAAGTTGTTTTGTCTCGTGGTCGGTAGCAAAGAACGATTTGCTTCAAATTTACAGACAATTCGTTATTCACCATGGACAATCGATTAAGCCATTCATCGCCGTGAGACCCGCCCTCTCCTAATTGTTATTAACTTTTTAAGGCGCGTAAATAAAGTAGTTTTGTCTCGTGGTCGGTAGCAAAGAACGATTTGCTTCAAATTTGCAGATAATTCGTTATTCACCATGGACAAGCGATTAAGCCATTAATCGCCGTGAGACCCGCCCTTTCCTAATTGTTATTAATTTTTTAAGGCGCATAAATCAAGTTGTTTTGTCTCGTGGTCGGTAGCAAAGCACGATTTGCTTCAAAATTGGAGCCAATTCATTATTAACCATGGACAATCGATTAAGCCATTAATCGCCGTGAGACCCGCCCTCTCCCAATTGTTATTAATTTTTTGCCACATAAATAAAGTTGTTTTGTCTCGTGGTCGGTAGAAAAGAACGATTTGCTCCAAATTTACAGACAATTCGTTATAGTCCATGGACAATCGATTAAGCCATTAATTGCCGTGAGACCCGCCCTCTCTTAATTGTTATTAATTTTTTAAGGCGCATAAATCAAGTTGTTTTGTCTCGTGGTCGGTAGCAAAGAACGATTTGCTTCAAATTTGCAGACAGTTCGTTATTCACCATGGACAATCGATTAAGTTATTAATCGCCGTGAGGGCCGCCTTCTCCCAATTGTTATTAATTTTTTAAGTCACATAAATAAAATTGTTTTGTCTCGTGGTCGGTAGCAAAGAACGATTTGCTTCAAATTTAGAGACAATTCGCTATCCACCATGGACAATCGATTAAGCCATTTATCGCCGTGGGACCCGCCCTCTCCTAATTGTTATTAATTTTTTAAGGCGCATAAATAAAATTGTTTTGTCTCGTGGTCGGTAGCAAAGAACGATTTGCTTCAAATTTAGAGACAATTCGCTATTCACCATGGACAATCGATTAAGCCGTTAATCGCCGTGAGACCCGCCCTCTCCTAATTGTTATTAATTTTTTAAGTCACATAAATAAAGTTGTTTTGTCTCGTGGTCGGTAGCAAAGAACGATTTGCTTCAAATTTAGAGACAATTCGTTATTCACCATGGACAATCGATTAAGCCATTAATCGCCGTCAGACCCGCCCTCTCCTAATTGTTATTAATTTTTTAAGGCGCATAAATAAAGTTGTTTTGTCTCGTGGTCGGTAGCAAAGAACGATTTGCTTCAAATTTACAGACAATTCGTTATTCACCATGGACAATCGATTAAGCCATTCATCGCCGTGAGACCCGCCCTCTCCTAATTGTTATTAACTTTTTAAGGCGCGTAAATAAAGTAGTTTTGTCTCGTGGTCGGTAGCAAAGAACGATTTGCTTCAAATTTGCAGATAATTCGTTATTCACCATGGACAAGCGATTAAGCCATTAATCGCCGTGAGACCCGCCCTTTCCTAATTGTTATTAATTTTTTAAGGCGCATAAATCAAGTTGTTTTGTCTCGTGGTCGGTAGCAAAGCACGATTTGCTTCAAAATTGGAGCCAATTCATTATTAACCATGGACAATCGATTAAGCCATTAATCGCCGTGAGACCCGCCCTCTCCCAATTGTTATTAATTTTTTGCCACATAAATAAAGTTGTTTTGTCTCGTGGTCGGTAGAAAAGAACGATTTGCTCCAAATTTACAGACAATTCGTTATAGTCCATGGACAATCGATTAAGCCATTAATTGCCGTGAGACCCGCCCTCTCTTAATTGTTATTAATTTTTTAAGGCGCATAAATCAAGTTGTTTTGTCTCGTGGTCGGTAGCAAAGAACGATTTGCTTCAAATTTGCAGACAGTTCGTTATTCACCATGGACAATCGATTAAGTTATTAATCGCCGTGAGGGCCGCCTTCTCCCAATTGTTATTAATTTTTTAAGTCACATAAATACAGTTGTTTTGTCTCGTGGTCGGTAGCAAAGAACGATTTGCTTCAAATATACAGACAATTCGTTATTCACCATGGACAATCGATTAAGCCATTAATCGCCGTGAGACCCGCCCTCTCCTAATTGTTATTAATTTTTTAAGGCGCATATATAAAGTTGTTTTGTCTCGTGGTCGGTAGCAAAAACGATTTGCTTCAAATTTAGAGACAATTCGCTATTCACCATGGACAATCGATTAAGCTGTCAATCGCCGTGAGACCCCCCCTCTCCTAATTGTTATTAATTTTTTAAGTCACGTAAGTAAAGTTGTTTTGTCTCGTGGTCGGTAGCAAAGATCGATTAGCTCCAAATTTACAGACAATTCGTTATTCACCATGGACAATCGATTAAGCCATTAATCGCCGTGAGACCCACCCTCTGCTACTTGTTATTAATTTTTTAAGTCGCATAAATAAAGTTGTGTTGTCTCGTGGTCGGTAGCAAAGAACGATTTGCTTCAAATTTGCAGACAATTCGTTATCCACCATGGAAAATCGATTAAGCCATTTATCGCCGTGAGACCCGCCCTCTCCTAATTGTTATTAATTTTTTAAGGCGCATAAATAAAGTTGTTTTGTCTCGTGGTCGGTAGCAAAGAACGATTTGCTTCAAATTAACAGACAATTCGTTATTCACCATGGACAATCGATTAAGCCATTCATCGCCGTGAGACCCGCCCTCTCCTAATTGTTATTAACTTTTTAAGGCGCGTAAATAAAGTAGTTTTGTCTCGTGGTCGGTAGCAAAGAACGATTTGCTTCAAATTTGCAGATAATTCGTTATTCACCATGGACAAGCGATTAAGCCATTAATCGCCGTGAGACCCGCCCTTTCCTAATTGTTATTAATTTTTTAAGGCGCATAAATCAAGTTGTTTTGTCTCGTGGTCGGTAGCAAAGAACGATTTGCTTCAAAATTGGAGCCAATTCATTATTAACCATGGACAATCGATTAAGCCATTAATCGCCGTGAGACCCGCCCTCTCCCAATTGTTATTAATTTTTTGTCACATAAATAAAGTTGTTTTGTCTCGTGGTCGGTAGAAAAGAACGATTTGCTCCAAATTTACAGACAATTCGTTATTGTCCATGGACAATCGATTAAGCCATTAATTGCCGTGAGACCCGCCCTCTCTTAATTGTTATTAATTTTTTAAGGCGCATAAATCAAGTTGTTTTGTCTCGTGGTCGGTAGCAAAGAACGATTTGCTTCAAATTTGCAGCCAATTCATTATTAACAATGGACAATCGATTAAGCCATTAATCGCCGTGAGACCCGCCCTCTCCTAATTGTTATTAATTTTTTTTATTGCATAAATAAAGTTGTTTTGTCTCGTGGTCGGTAGCAAAGAACGATTTGCTTTAAATTTACAGACAGTTCGTTATTCACCATGGACAATCGATTAAGCTATTAATCGCCGTGAGGCCCGCCCTCTCCCAATTGTTATTAATTTTTTAAGTCACATAAATAAAGTTGTTTTGTCTCGTGGTCGGTAGCAAAGAACGATTTGCTTCAAATATACAGACAATTCGTTATTCACCATGGACAATCGATTAAGCCATTAATCGCCGTGAGACCCGCCCTCTCCTAATTGTTATTAATTTTTTAAGGCGCATAAATAAAGTTGTTTTGTCTCGTGGTCGGTAGCAAAGAACGATTTGCTTTAAATTTACAGACAATTCGTTATTCACCATGGACAATCGATTACGCCATTAATCGCCGTGAGGCCCGCCCTCTCCCAATTGTTATTAATTTTTTAAGTCACATAAATAAAGTTGTTTTGTCTCGTGGTCGGTAGCAAAGAACGATTTGCTTCAAATTTACAGACAATTCGTTATTCACCATGGACAATTGATTAAGCCATTAATCGCCGTGAGACCCGCCCTCTCCTAATTGTTATTAACTTTTTAAGGCGCATAAATAAAGTTGTTTTGTCTCGTGGTCGGTAGCAAAGAACGATTTGCTTTAAATTTACAGACAATTCGTTATTCACCATGGACAATCGATTAAGCCATTAATCGCCGTGAAGCCCGCCCTGTCCTTATTGTTATTAACTTTTTAAGGCGCCAAAATAAAGTTGTTTTGTCTCGTGGTCGGTAGCAAAGAACGATTTGCTTCAAATTTGCAAATAATTCGTTATTCCCCATGGACAATCGATTAAGCCATTAATCGCCGTGAGACCCGCCATCTCCTAATTGTTATTAACTTTTTAAGGCGCGTAAATAAAGTTGTTTTGTCTCGTGGTCGGTAGCAAAGAACGATTTGCTTCAAATTTGCAGGTAATTCGTTATTCACCATGGACAAGCGATTAAGCCATTAATCGCCGTGAGACCCGCCCTCTCCTAATTGTTATTAATTTTTTAAGGCGCATAAATAAAGTTGTTTTGTCTCGTGGTCGGTAGCAAAGAACGATTTGCTTCAAATTTAGAGACAAGTCGCTATTCACCATGGACAATCGATTAAGCCGTTAATCGCCGTGAGACCCGCCCTCTCCTAATTGTTATTAATTTTTTAAGTCACATAAATAAAGTTGTTTTGTCACGTGATCGGTAGCAAAGAACGATTTGCTTCAAATTTAGAGACAATTCGTTATTCACCATGGACAATCGATTAAGCCATTAATCGCCGTCAGACCCGCCCTCTCCTAATTGTTATTAATTTTTTAAGGCGCATAAATAAAGTTGTTTTGTCTCATGGTCGGTAGCAAAGAACGATTTGCTTCAAATTTACAGACAATTCGTTATTCACCATGGACAATCGATTAAGCCATTCATCGCCGTGAGACCCGCCCTCTCCCAATTGTTATTAATTTTTTAAGGCGCATAAATAAAGTTGTTTTTTCTCGTGGTCGGTAGCAAAGAACGATTTGCTCCAAATTTACAGACAATTCGTTATTCACCATGGACAATCGATTAAGCCATTAATGGTCGTGAGACCCACCCTCTGCTATTTGTTATTAATTTTTTAAGGCGCATAAATAAAGTTGTTTTGTCTCGTGGTCGGTAGCAAAGAACAATTTGCTTCAAATTTGCAGACAATTCATTATCAACAATGTACAATGGATTAAGCCATTAATCACCGTGAGACCCGCCCTCGCCCAATTGTTATTAATTTTTTAATTCACATAAATAAAGTTGTTTTGTCTCGTGGTCGGTAGCAAAGAACGATTTTCTTCAAATTTACAGACAATTCGTTATTCACCATGGACAATCGATTAAGCCATTAATCGCCGTGAGACCCGCACTCTCCTAATTGTTATTAATTTTTTAAGGCGCATAAATAAAGTTGTTTTGTCTCGTGGTCGGTAGCAAAGAACGATTTGCTTCAAATTTGCAGCGAATTCATTATTAACAATGGACAATCGATTTAGCCATTAATCGCCGTGAGACCCGCCCTCTCCTAATTGTTATTAATTTTTAAAGGCGCATAAATAAAGTTGTTTTGTCTCGTGGTCGGTAGCAAAGAACGATTTGCTTCAAATTTGCAGCCAATTCATTATTAAAAATGGACAATCGATTAAGACATTAATCGCCGTGAGACCCGCCCTCTCCTAATTGTTATTAATTTTTTAAGGCGCATAAATAAAGTTGTTTTGTCTCGTGGTCGGTAGCAAAGAACGATTTGCTGCAAATTTACAGACAATTCGTTATTCACTATGGACAATCTATTAAGCCATTCATCGCCGTGAGACCCGCCCTCTCCTAACTGTTATTAATTTTTTTAATTGCATAAATAAAGTTGTTTTGTCTCGTGGTCGGTAGCAAACAACGATTTGCTTCAAATTTACAGACAGTTCGTTATTCACCATGGACAATCGATTAAGCCATTAATCGCCGTGAGGTCCGCCCTCTCCCAATTGTTATTAATTTTTTAAGTCACATAAATAAAGTTGTTTTGTCTCGTGGTCGGTAGCAAAGAACGATTTGCTTCAAATTTGCAGCGAATTCATTATTAACAATGGACAATCGATTTAGCCATTAATCGCCGTGAGACCCGCCCTCTCCTAATTGTTATTAATTTTTAAAGGCGCATAAATAAAGTTGTTTTGTCTCGTGGTCGGTAGCAAAGAACGATTTGCTTCAAATTTGCAGCCAATTCATTATTAAAAATGGACAATCGATTAAGGCATTAATCGCCGTGAGACCCGCCCTCTCCTAATTGTTATTAATTTTTTAAGGCGCATAAATAAAGTTGTTTTGTCTCGTGGTCGGTAGCAAAGAACGATTTGCTCCAAATTTACAGACAAATCGTTATTCACCATGGACAATCGATTAAGCCATTAATCGTCGTGAGACCCACCCTCTGCTATTTGTTATTAATTTTTTAAGGCGCATAAATAAAGTTATTTTGTCTCGTGGTCGGTAGCAAAGAACGATTTTCTTCAAATTTACAGACAATTCGTTATTCACCATGGACAATCGATTAAGCCATTAATCGCCGTGAGAACCGCCCTCTCCTAATTGTTATTAATTTTTTAAGGCGCATAAATAAAGTTGTTTTGTCTCGTGGTCGGTAGCAAAGAACGATTTGCTGCAAATTTACAGACAATTCGTTATTCACTATGGACAATCTATTAAGCCATTCATCGCCGTGAGACCCGCCCTCTCCTAATTGTTATTAATTTTTTTAATTGCATAAATAAAGTTGTTTTGTTTCGTGGTCGGTAGCAAACAACGATTTGCTTCAAATTTACAGACAGTTCGTTATTCACCATGGACAATCGATTAAGCCATTAATCGCCGTGAGGTCCGCCCTCTCCCAATTGTTATTAATTTTTTAAGTCACATAAATAAAGTTGTTTTGTCTCGTGGTCGGTAGCAAAGAACGATTTGCTTCAAATATACAGACAATTCGTTATTCACCATGGACAATCGATTAAGACATTAATCGCCGTGAGACCGGCCCTCTCCTAATTGTTATTAATTTTTTAAGGCGCATAAATAAAGTTGTTTTGTCTCGTGGTCGGTAGCAAAGAACGATTTGCTCCAAATTTACAGACAATTCGTTATTCACCATGGACAATCGATTAAGCCATTAATCGCCGTGAGACCCGCCCTCTCTTAATTGTTATTAATTTTTTAAGGCGCATAAATCAAGTTATTTTGTCTCGTGGTCGGTAGCAAAGAACGATTTGCTTCAAATTTGCAGCCAATTCATTATTAAAAATGGACAATCGATTAAGCCATTAATCGCAGTGAGACCCGCCCTCTCCCAATTGTTATTAATTTTTTAAGTCACATAAATAAAGTTGTTTTTTCTCGTGGTCGGTAGCAAAGAACGATTTGCTCCAAATTTACAGACAATTCGTTATTCACCATGGACAATCGAATAAGCCATTAATCATCGTGAGACCCACCCTCTGCTATTTGTTATTAATTTTTTAAGGCGCATAAATAAAGTTGTTTTGTCTCGTGGTCGGTAGCAAAGAACGATTTGCTTCAAATTTGCAGCTAATTCATTATTAACAATGGACAATCGATTAAGCCATTAATCGCCGTGAGACCCGCCCTCTCCTAATTGTTATTAATTTTTAAAGGCGCATAAATAAAGTTGTTTTGTCTCGTGGTCGGTAGCAAAGAACGATTTGCTTCAAATTTGCAGCGAATTCATTATTAACAATGGACAATCGATTTAGCCATTAATCGCCGTGAGACCCGCACTCTCCTAATTGTTATTAATTTTTAAAGGCGCCTAAATAAAGTTGTTTTGTCTCGTGGTCGGTAGCAAAGAACGATTTGCTTCAAATTTGCAGCTAATTCATTATTAAAAATGGACAATCGATTAAGGCATTAATCGCCGTGAGACCCGCCCTCTCCTAATTGTTATTAATTTTTTAAGGCGCCTAAATAAAGTTGTTTTGTCTCGTGGTCGGTAGCAAAGAACGATTTGCTCCAAATTTACAGACAATTCGTTATTAACAATGGACAATCGATTAAGCCATTAATCGCCGTGAGACCCGCCCTCTCCTAATTGTTATTAATTTTTTAAGGCACATAAATAAAGTTGTTTTGTCTCGTGGTCGGTAGCAAAGAACGATTTGCTTCAAATTTACAGACAATTCGTTATTCACCATGGACAATCGATTAAGCCATTCATCGCCGTGAGACCCGCCCTCTCCCAATTGTTATTAATTTTTTAAGCCGCATAAATAAAGTTGTTTTTTCTCGTGGTCGGTAGCAAAGAACGATTTGCTCCAAATTTACAGACAATTCGTTATCCACCATGGACAATCGATTAAGCCATTTATCGCCGTGGGACCCGCCCTCTCCTAATTGTTATTAATTTTTTAAGGCGCATAAATAAAATTGTTTTGTCTCGTGGTCGGTAGCAAAGAACGATTTGCTTCAAATTTAGAGACAATTCGCTATTCTCCATGGACAATCGATTAAGCCGTTAATCGCCGTGAGACCCGCCCTCTCCTAATTGTTATTAATTTTTTAAGTCACATAAATGAAGTTGTTTTGTCTCGTGGTCGGTAGCAAAGAACGATTTGCTTCAAATTTAGAGACAATTCGTTATTCACCATGGACAATCGATTAAGCCATTAATCGCCGTCGGACCCGCCCTCTCCTAATTGTTATTAATTTTTTAAGGCGCATAAATAAAGTTGTTTTGTCTCGTGGTCGGTAGCAAAGAACGATTTGCTTCAAATTTACAGACAATTCGTTATTCACCATGGACAATCGATTAAGCCATTCATGGCCGTGAGACCCGCCCTCTCCTAATTGTTATTAACTTTTTAAGGCGCGTAAATAAAGTAGTTTTGTCTCGTGGTCGGTAGCAAAGAACGATTTGCTTCAAATTTGCAGATAATTCGTTATTCACCATGGACAAGCGATTAAGCCATTAATCGCCGTGAGACCCGCCCTTTCCTAATTGTTATTAATTTTTTAAGGCGCATAAATCAAGTTGTTTTGTCTCGTGGTCGGTAGCAAAGCACGATTTGCTTCAAAATTGGAGCCAATTCATTATTAACCATGGACAATCGATTAAGCCATTAATCGCCGTGAGACCCGCCCTCTCCCAATTGTTATTAATTTTTTGCCACATAAATAAAGTTGTTTTGTCTCGTGGTCGGTAGAAAAGAACGATTTGCTCCAAATTTACAGACAATTCGTTATAGTCCATGGACAATCGATTAAGCCATTAATTGCCGTGAGACCCGCCCTCTCTTAATTGTTATTAATTTTTTAAGGCGCATAAATCAAGTTGTTTTGTCTCGTGGTCGGTAGCAAAGAACGATTTGCTTCAAATTTGCAGCCAATTCATTATTAACAATGGATAATCGATTAAGCCATTAATCGCCGTGAGACTCGCCCTCTCCTAATTGTTATTAATTTTTTTTATTGCATAAATAAAGTTGTTTTGTCTCGTGGTCGGTAGCAAAGAACGATTTGCTTTAAATTTACAGACAGTTCGTTATTCACCATGGACAATCGATTAAGTTATTAATCGCCGTGAGGGCCGCCTTCTCCCAATTGTTATTAATTTTTTAAGTCACATAAATACAGTTGTTTTGTCTCGTGGTCGGTAGCAAAGAACGATTTGCTTCAAATATACAGACAATTCGTTATTCACCATGGACAATCGATTAAGCCATTAATCGCCGTGAGACCCGCCCTCTCCTAATTGTTATTAATTTTTTAAGGCGCATATATAAAGTTGTTTTGTCTCGTGGTCGGTAGCAAAAACGATTTGCTTCAAATTTAGAGACAATTCGCTATTCACCATGGACAATCGATTAAGCTGTCAATCGCCGTGAGACCCCCCCTCTCCTAATTGTTATTAATTTTTTAAGTCACGTAAGTAAAGTTGTTTTGTCTCGTGGTCGGTAGCAAAGATCGATTAGCTCCAAATTTACAGACAATTCGTTATTCACCATGGACAATCGATTAAGCCATTAATCGCCGTGAGACCCACCCTCTGCTACTTGTTATTAATTTTTTAAGGCGCATAAATAAAGTTGTGTTGTCTCGTGGTCGGTAGCAAAGAACGATTTGCTTCAAATTTGCAGACAATTCGTTATCCACCATGGACAATCGATTAAGCCATTTATCGCCGTGGGACCCGCCCTCTCCTAATTGTTATTAATTTTTTAAGGCGCATAAATAAAATTGTTTTGTCTCGTGGTCGGTAGCAAAGAACGATTTGCTTCAAATTTAGAGACAATTCGCTATCCACCATGGACAATCGATTAAGCCATTTATCGCCGTGGGACCCGCCCTCTCCTAATTGTTATTAATTTTTTAAGGCGCATAAATAAAATTGTTTTGTCTCGTGGTCGGTAGCAAAGAACGATTTGCTTCAAATTTAGAGACAATTCGCTATTCACCATGGACAATCGATTAAGCCGTTAATCGCCGTGAGACCCGCCCTCTCCTAATTGTTATTAATTTTTTAAGTCACATAAATAAAGTTGTTTTGTCTCGTGGTCGGTAGCAAAGAACGATTTGCTTCAAATTTAGAGACAATTCGTTATTCACCATGGACAATCGATTAAGCCATTAATCGCCGTCAGACCCGCCCTCTCCTAATTGTTATTAATTTTTTAAGGCGCATAAATAAAGTTGTTTTGTCTCGTGGTCGGTAGCAAAGAACGATTTGCTTCAAATTTACAGACAATTCGTTATTCACCATGGACAATCGATTAAGCCATTCATCGCCGTGAGACCCGCCCTCTCCTAATTGTTATTAACTTTTTAAGGCGCGTAAATAAAGTAGTTTTGTCTCGTGGTCGGTAGCAAAGAACGATTTGCTTCAAATTTGCAGATAATTCGTTATTCACCATGGACAAGCGATTAAGCCATTAATCGCCGTGAGACCCGCCCTTTCCTAATTGTTATTAATTTTTTAAGGCGCATAAATCAAGTTGTTTTGTCTCGTGGTCGGTAGCAAAGCACGATTTGCTTCAAAATTGGAGCCAATTCATTATTAACCATGGACAATCGATTAAGCCATTAATCGCCGTGAGACCCGCCCTCTCCCAATTGTTATTAATTTTTTGCCACATAAATAAAGTTGTTTTGTCTCGTGGTCGGTAGAAAAGAACGATTTGCTCCAAATTTACAGACAATTCGTTATAGTCCATGGACAATCGATTAAGCCATTAATTGCCGTGAGACCCGCCCTCTCTTAATTGTTATTAATTTTTTAAGGCGCATAAATCAAGTTGTTTTGTCTCGTGGTCGGTAGCAAAGAACGATTTGCTTCAAATTTGCAGACAGTTCGTTATTCACCATGGACAATCGATTAAGTTATTAATCGCCGTGAGGGCCGCCTTCTCCCAATTGTTATTAATTTTTTAAGTCACATAAATAAAATTGTTTTGTCTCGTGGTCGGTAGCAAAGAACGATTTGCTTCAAATTTAGAGACAATTCGCTATCCACCATGGACAATCGATTAAGCCATTTATCGCCGTGGGACCCGCCCTCTCCTAATTGTTATTAATTTTTTAAGGCGCATAAATAAAATTGTTTTGTCTCGTGGTCGGTAGCAAAGAACGATTTGCTTCAAATTTAGAGACAATTCGCTATTCACCATGGACAATCGATTAAGCCGTTAATCGCCGTGAGACCCGCCCTCTCCTAATTGTTATTAATTTTTTAAGTCACATAAATAAAGTTGTTTTGTCTCGTGGTCGGTAGCAAAGAACGATTTGCTTCAAATTTAGAGACAATTCGTTATTCACCATGGACAATCGATTAAGCCATTAATCGCCGTCAGACCCGCCCTCTCCTAATTGTTATTAATTTTTTAAGGCGCATAAATAAAGTTGTTTTGTCTCGTGGTCGGTAGCAAAGAACGATTTGCTTCAAATTTACAGACAATTCGTTATTCACCATGGACAATCGATTAAGCCATTCATCGCCGTGAGACCCGCCCTCTCCTAATTGTTATTAACTTTTTAAGGCGCGTAAATAAAGTAGTTTTGTCTCGTGGTCGGTAGCAAAGAACGATTTGCTTCAAATTTGCAGATAATTCGTTATTCACCATGGACAAGCGATTAAGCCATTAATCGCCGTGAGACCCGCCCTTTCCTAATTGTTATTAATTTTTTAAGGCGCATAAATCAAGTTGTTTTGTCTCGTGGTCGGTAGCAAAGCACGATTTGCTTCAAAATTGGAGCCAATTCATTATTAACCATGGACAATCGATTAAGCCATTAATCGCCGTGAGACCCGCCCTCTCCCAATTGTTATTAATTTTTTGCCACATAAATAAAGTTGTTTTGTCTCGTGGTCGGTAGAAAAGAACGATTTGCTCCAAATTTACAGACAATTCGTTATAGTCCATGGACAATCGATTAAGCCATTAATTGCCGTGAGACCCGCCCTCTCTTAATTGTTATTAATTTTTTAAGGCGCATAAATCAAGTTGTTTTGTCTCGTGGTCGGTAGCAAAGAACGATTTGCTTCAAATTTGCAGACAGTTCGTTATTCACCATGGACAATCGATTAAGTTATTAATGGCCGTGAGGGCCGCCTTCTCCCAATTGTTATTAATTTTTTAAGTCACATAAATACAGTTGTTTTGTCTCGTGGTCGGTAGCAAAGAACGATTTGCTTCAAATATACAGACAATTCGTTATTCACCATGGACAATCGATTAAGCCATTAATCGCCGTGAGACCCGCCCTCTCCTAATTGTTATTAATTTTTTAAGGCGCATATATAAAGTTGTTTTGTCTCGTGGTCGGTAGCAAAAACGATTTGCTTCAAATTTAGAGACAATTCGCTATTCACCATGGACAATCGATTAAGCTGTCAATCGCCGTGAGACCCCCCCTCTCCTAATTGTTATTAATTTTTTAAGTCACGTAAGTAAAGTTGTTTTGTCTCGTGGTCGGTAGCAAAGATCGATTAGCTCCAAATTTACAGACAATTCGTTATTCACCATGGACAATCGATTAAGCCATTAATCGCCGTGAGACCCACCCTCTGCTACTTGTTATTAATTTTTTAAGGCGCATAAATAAAGTTGTGTTGTCTCGTGGTCGGTAGCAAAGAACGATTTGCTTCAAATTTGCAGACAATTCGTTATCCACCATGGAAAATCGATTAAGCCATTTATCGCCGTGAGACCCGCCCTCTCCTAATTGTTATTAATTTTTTAAGGCGCATAAATAAAGTTGTTTTGTCTCGTGGTCGGTAGCAAAGAACGATTTGCTTCAAATTAACAGACAATTCGTTATTCACCATGGACAATCGATTAAGCCATTCATCGCCGTGAGACCCGCCCTCTCCTAATTGTTATTAACTTTTTAAGGCGCGTAAATAAAGTAGTTTTGTCTCGTGGTCGGTAGCAAAGAACGATTTGCTTCAAATTTGCAGATAATTCGTTATTCACCATGGACAAGCGATTAAGCCATTAATCGCCGTGAGACCCGCCCTTTCCTAATTGTTATTAATTTTTTAAGGCGCATAAATCAAGTTGTTTTGTCTCGTGGTCGGTAGCAAAGAACGATTTGCTTCAAAATTGGAGCCAATTCATTATTAACCATGGACAATCGATTAAGCCATTAATCGCCGTGAGACCCGCCCTCTCCCAATTGTTATTAATTTTTTGTCACATAAATAAAGTTGTTTTGTCTCGTGGTCGGTAGAAAAGAACGATTTGCTCCAAATTTACAGACAATTCGTTATTGTCCATGGACAATCGATTAAGCCATTAATTGCCGTGAGACCCGCCCTCTCTTAATTGTTATTAATTTTTTAAGGCGCATAAATCAAGTTGTTTTGTCTCGTGGTCGGTAGCAAAGAACGATTTGCTTCAAATTTGCAGCCAATTCATTATTAACAATGGACAATCGATTAAGCCATTAATCGCCGTGAGACCCGCCCTCTCCTAATTGTTATTAATTTTTTTTATTGCATAAATAAAGTTGTTTTGTCTCGTGGTCGGTAGCAAAGAACGATTTGCTTTAAATTTACAGACAGTTCGTTATTCACCATGGACAATCGATTAAGCTATTAATCGCCGTGAGGCCCGCCCTCTCCCAATTGTTATTAATTTTTTAAGTCACATAAATAAAGTTGTTTTGTCTCGTGGTCGGTAGCAAAGAACGATTTGCTTCAAATATACAGACAATTCGTTATTCACCATGGACAATCGATTAAGCCATTAATCGCCGTGAGACCCGCCCTCTCCTAATTGTTATTAATTTTTTAAGGCGCATAAATAAAGTTGTTTTGTCTCGTGGTCGGTAGCAAAGAACGATTTGCTTTAAATTTACAGACAATTCGTTATTCACCATGGACAATCGATTACGCCATTAATCGCCGTGAGGCCCGCCCTCTCCCAATTGTTATTAATTTTTTAAGTCACATAAATAAAGTTGTTTTGTCTCGTGGTCGGTAGCAAAGAACGATTTGCTTCAAATTTACAGACAATTCGTTATTCACCATGGACAATTGATTAAGCCATTAATCGCCGTGAGACCCGCCCTCTCCTAATTGTTATTAACTTTTTAAGGCGCATAAATAAAGTTGTTTTGTCTCGTGGTCGGTAGCAAAGAACGATTTGCTTTAAATTTACAGACAATTCGTTATTCACCATGGACAATCGATTAAGCCATTAATCGCCGTGAAGCCCGCCCTGTCCTTATTGTTATTAACTTTTTAAGGCGCCAAAATAAAGTTGTTTTGTCTCGTGGTCGGTAGCAAAGAACGATTTGCTTCAAATTTGCAAATAATTCGTTATTCCCCATGGACAATCGATTAAGCCATTAATCGCCGTGAGACCCGCCATCTCCTAATTGTTATTAACTTTTTAAGGCGCGTAAATAAAGTTGTTTTGTCTCGTGGTCGGTAGCAAAGAACGATTTGCTTCAAATTTGCAGGTAATTCGTTATTCACCATGGACAAGCGATTAAGCCATTAATCGCCGTGAGACCCGCCCTCTCCTAATTGTTATTAATTTTTTAAGGCGCATAAATAAAGTTGTTTTGTCTCGTGGTCGGTAGCAAAGAACGATTTGCTTCAAATTTAGAGACAAGTCGCTATTCACCATGGACAATCGATTAAGCCGTTAATCGCCGTGAGACCCGCCCTCTCCTAATTGTTATTAATTTTTTAAGTCACATAAATAAAGTTGTTTTGTCACGTGATCGGTAGCAAAGAACGATTTGCTTCAAATTTAGAGACAATTCGTTATTCACCATGGACAATCGATTAAGCCATTAATCGCCGTCAGACCCGCCCTCTCCTAATTGTTATTAATTTTTTAAGGCGCATAAATAAAGTTGTTTTGTCTCATGGTCGGTAGCAAAGAACGATTTGCTTCAAATTTACAGACAATTCGTTATTCACCATGGACAATCGATTAAGCCATTCATCGCCGTGAGACCCGCCCTCTCCCAATTGTTATTAATTTTTTAAGGCGCATAAATAAAGTTGTTTTTTCTCGTGGTCGGTAGCAAAGAACGATTTGCTCCAAATTTACAGACAATTCGTTATTCACCATGGACAATCGATTAAGCCATTAATGGTCGTGAGACCCACCCTCTGCTATTTGTTATTAATTTTTTAAGGCGCATAAATAAAGTTGTTTTGTCTCGTGGTCGGTAGCAAAGAACAATTTGCTTCAAATTTGCAGACAATTCATTATCAACAATGTACAATGGATTAAGCCATTAATCACCGTGAGACCCGCCCTCGCCCAATTGTTATTAATTTTTTAATTCACATAAATAAAGTTGTTTTGTCTCGTGGTCGGTAGCAAAGAACGATTTTCTTCAAATTTACAGACAATTCGTTATTCACCATGGACAATCGATTAAGCCATTAATCGCCGTGAGACCCGCACTCTCCTAATTGTTATTAATTTTTTAAGGCGCATAAATAAAGTTGTTTTGTCTCGTGGTCGGTAGCAAAGAACGATTTGCTTCAAATTTGCAGCGAATTCATTATTAACAATGGACAATCGATTTAGCCATTAATCGCCGTGAGACCCGCCCTCTCCTAATTGTTATTAATTTTTAAAGGCGCATAAATAAAGTTGTTTTGTCTCGTGGTCGGTAGCAAAGAACGATTTGCTTCAAATTTGCAGCCAATTCATTATTAAAAATGGACAATCGATTAAGACATTAATCGCCGTGAGACCCGCCCTCTCCTAATTGTTATTAATTTTTTAAGGCGCATAAATAAAGTTGTTTTGTCTCGTGGTCGGTAGCAAAGAACGATTTGCTGCAAATTTACAGACAATTCGTTATTCACTATGGACAATCTATTAAGCCATTCATCGCCGTGAGACCCGCCCTCTCCTAACTGTTATTAATTTTTTTAATTGCATAAATAAAGTTGTTTTGTCTCGTGGTCGGTAGCAAACAACGATTTGCTTCAAATTTACAGACAGTTCGTTATTCACCATGGACAATCGATTAAGCCATTAATCGCCGTGAGGTCCGCCCTCTCCCAATTGTTATTAATTTTTTAAGTCACATAAATAAAGTTGTTTTGTCTCGTGGTCGGTAGCAAAGAACGATTTGCTTCAAATTTGCAGCGAATTCATTATTAACAATGGACAATCGATTTAGCCATTAATCGCCGTGAGACCCGCCCTCTCCTAATTGTTATTAATTTTTAAAGGCGCATAAATAAAGTTGTTTTGTCTCGTGGTCGGTAGCAAAGAACGATTTGCTTCAAATTTGCAGCCAATTCATTATTAAAAATGGACAATCGATTAAGGCATTAATCGCCGTGAGACCCGCCCTCTCCTAATTGTTATTAATTTTTTAAGGCGCATAAATAAAGTTGTTTTGTCTCGTGGTCGGTAGCAAAGAACGATTTGCTCCAAATTTACAGACAAATCGTTATTCACCATGGACAATCGATTAAGCCATTAATCGTCGTGAGACCCACCCTCTGCTATTTGTTATTAATTTTTTAAGGCGCATAAATAAAGTTATTTTGTCTCGTGGTCGGTAGCAAAGAACGATTTTCTTCAAATTTACAGACAATTCGTTATTCACCATGGACAATCGATTAAGCCATTAATCGCCGTGAGAACCGCCCTCTCCTAATTGTTATTAATTTTTTAAGGCGCATAAATAAAGTTGTTTTGTCTCGTGGTCGGTAGCAAAGAACGATTTGCTGCAAATTTACAGACAATTCGTTATTCACTATGGACAATCTATTAAGCCATTCATCGCCGTGAGACCCGCCCTCTCCTAATTGTTATTAATTTTTTTAATTGCATAAATAAAGTTGTTTTGTTTCGTGGTCGGTAGCAAACAACGATTTGCTTCAAATTTACAGACAGTTCGTTATTCACCATGGACAATCGATTAAGCCATTAATCGCCGTGAGGTCCGCCCTCTCCCAATTGTTATTAATTTTTTAAGTCACATAAATAAAGTTGTTTTGTCTCGTGGTCGGTAGCAAAGAACGATTTGCTTCAAATATACAGACAATTCGTTATTCACCATGGACAATCGATTAAGACATTAATCGCCGTGAGACCGGCCCTCTCCTAATTGTTATTAATTTTTTAAGGCGCATAAATAAAGTTGTTTTGTCTCGTGGTCGGTAGCAAAGAACGATTTGCTCCAAATTTACAGACAATTCGTTATTCACCATGGACAATCGATTAAGCCATTAATCGCCGTGAGACCCGCCCTCTCTTAATTGTTATTAATTTTTTAAGGCGCATAAATCAAGTTATTTTGTCTCGTGGTCGGTAGCAAAGAACGATTTGCTTCAAATTTGCAGCCAATTCATTATTAAAAATGGACAATCGATTAAGCCATTAATCGCAGTGAGACCCGCCCTCTCCCAATTGTTATTAATTTTTTAAGTCACATAAATAAAGTTGTTTTTTCTCGTGGTCGGTAGCAAAGAACGATTTGCTCCAAATTTACAGACAATTCGTTATTCACCATGGACAATCGAATAAGCCATTAATCATCGTGAGACCCACCCTCTGCTATTTGTTATTAATTTTTTAAGGCGCATAAATAAAGTTGTTTTGTCTCGTGGTCGGTAGCAAAGAACGATTTGCTTCAAATTTGCAGCTAATTCATTATTAACAATGGACAATCGATTAAGCCATTAATCGCCGTGAGACCCGCCCTCTCCTAATTGTTATTAATTTTTAAAGGCGCATAAATAAAGTTGTTTTGTCTCGTGGTCGGTAGCAAAGAACGATTTGCTTCAAATTTGCAGCGAATTCATTATTAACAATGGACAATCGATTTAGCCATTAATCGCCGTGAGACCCGCACTCTCCTAATTGTTATTAATTTTTAAAGGCGCCTAAATAAAGTTGTTTTGTCTCGTGGTCGGTAGCAAAGAACGATTTGCTTCAAATTTGCAGCTAATTCATTATTAAAAATGGACAATCGATTAAGGCATTAATCGCCGTGAGACCCGCCCTCTCCTAATTGTTATTAATTTTTTAAGGCGCCTAAATAAAGTTGTTTTGTCTCGTGGTCGGTAGCAAAGAACGATTTGCTCCAAATTTACAGACAATTCGTTATTCACCATGGACAATTGATTAAGCCATTAATCGCCGTGAGACCCGCCCTCTCCTAATTGTTATTAATTTTTTAAGGCGCATAAATAAAGTTGTTTCGTCTCGTGGTCGGTAGCAAAGAACGATTTGCTGCAAATTTACAGACAATTCATTATTAACAATGGACAATCGATTAAGCCATTAATCGCCGTGAGACCCGCCCTCTCCTAATTGTTATTAATTTTTTAAGGCACATAAATAAAGTTGTTTTGTCTCGTGGTCGGTAGCAAAGAACGATTTGCTTCAAATTTACAGACAATTCGTTATTCACCATGGACAATCGATTAAGCCATTCATCGCCGTGAGACCCGCCCTCTCCCAATTGTTATTAATTTTTTAAGCCGCATAAATAAAGTTGTTTTTTCTCGTGGTCGGTAGCAAAGAACGATTTGCTCCAAATTTACAGACAATTCGTTATCCACCATGGACAATCGATTAAGCCATTTATCGCCGTGGGACCCGCCCTCTCCTAATTGTTATTAATTTTTTAAGGCGCATAAATAAAATTGTTTTGTCTCGTGGTCGGTAGCAAAGAACGATTTGCTTCAAATTTAGAGACAATTCGCTATTCTCCATGGACAATCGATTAAGCCGTTAATCGCCGTGAGACCCGCCCTCTCCTAATTGTTATTAATTTTTTAAGTCACATAAATGAAGTTGTTTTGTCTCGTGGTCGGTAGCAAAGAACGATTTGCTTCAAATTTAGAGACAATTCGTTATTCACCATGGACAATCGATTAAGCCATTAATCGCCGTCGGACCCGCCCTCTCCTAATTGTTATTAATTTTTTAAGGCGCATAAATAAAGTTGTTTTGTCTCGTGGTCGGTAGCAAAGAACGATTTGCTTCAAATTTACAGACAATTCGTTATTCACCATGGACAATCGATTAAGCCATTCATGGCCGTGAGACCCGCCCTCTCCTAATTGTTATTAACTTTTTAAGGCGCGTAAATAAAGTAGTTTTGTCTCGTGGTCGGTAGCAAAGAACGATTTGCTTCAAATTTGCAGATAATTCGTTATTCACCATGGACAAGCGATTAAGCCATTAATCGCCGTGAGACCCGCCCTTTCCTAATTGTTATTAATTTTTTAAGGCGCATAAATCAAGTTGTTTTGTCTCGTGGTCGGTAGCAAAGCACGATTTGCTTCAAAATTGGAGCCAATTCATTATTAACCATGGACAATCGATTAAGCCATTAATCGCCGTGAGACCCGCCCTCTCCCAATTGTTATTAATTTTTTGCCACATAAATAAAGTTGTTTTGTCTCGTGGTCGGTAGAAAAGAACGATTTGCTCCAAATTTACAGACAATTCGTTATAGTCCATGGACAATCGATTAAGCCATTAATTGCCGTGAGACCCGCCCTCTCTTAATTGTTATTAATTTTTTAAGGCGCATAAATCAAGTTGTTTTGTCTCGTGGTCGGTAGCAAAGAACGATTTGCTTCAAATTTGCAGCCAATTCATTATTAACAATGGATAATCGATTAAGCCATTAATCGCCGTGAGACTCGCCCTCTCCTAATTGTTATTAATTTTTTTTATTGCATAAATAAAGTTGTTTTGTCTCGTGGTCGGTAGCAAAGAACGATTTGCTTTAAATTTACAGACAGTTCGTTATTCACCATGGACAATCGATTAAGTTATTAATCGCCGTGAGGGCCGCCTTCTCCCAATTGTTATTAATTTTTTAAGTCACATAAATACAGTTGTTTTGTCTCGTGGTCGGTAGCAAAGAACGATTTGCTTCAAATATACAGACAATTCGTTATTCACCATGGACAATCGATTAAGCCATTAATCGCCGTGAGACCCGCCCTCTCCTAATTGTTATTAATTTTTTAAGGCGCATATATAAAGTTGTTTTGTCTCGTGGTCGGTAGCAAAAACGATTTGCTTCAAATTTAGAGACAATTCGCTATTCACCATGGACAATCGATTAAGCTGTCAATCGCCGTGAGACCCCCCCTCTCCTAATTGTTATTAATTTTTTAAGTCACGTAAGTAAAGTTGTTTTGTCTCGTGGTCGGTAGCAAAGATCGATTAGCTCCAAATTTACAGACAATTCGTTATTCACCATGGACAATCGATTAAGCCATTAATCGCCGTGAGACCCACCCTCTGCTACTTGTTATTAATTTTTTAAGGCGCATAAATAAAGTTGTGTTGTCTCGTGGTCGGTAGCAAAGAACGATTTGCTTCAAATTTGCAGACAATTCGTTATCCACCATGGACAATCGATTAAGCCATTTATCGCCGTGGGACCCGCCCTCTCCTAATTGTTATTAATTTTTTAAGGCGCATAAATAAAATTGTTTTGTCTCGTGGTCGGTAGCAAAGAACGATTTGCTTCAAATTTAGAGACAATTCGCTATCCACCATGGACAATCGATTAAGCCATTTATCGCCGTGGGACCCGCCCTCTCCTAATTGTTATTAATTTTTTAAGGCGCATAAATAAAATTGTTTTGTCTCGTGGTCGGTAGCAAAGAACGATTTGCTTCAAATTTAGAGACAATTCGCTATTCACCATGGACAATCGATTAAGCCGTTAATCGCCGTGAGACCCGCCCTCTCCTAATTGTTATTAATTTTTTAAGTCACATAAATAAAGTTGTTTTGTCTCGTGGTCGGTAGCAAAGAACGATTTGCTTCAAATTTAGAGACAATTCGTTATTCACCATGGACAATCGATTAAGCCATTAATCGCCGTCAGACCCGCCCTCTCCTAATTGTTATTAATTTTTTAAGGCGCATAAATAAAGTTGTTTTGTCTCGTGGTCGGTAGCAAAGAACGATTTGCTTCAAATTTACAGACAATTCGTTATTCACCATGGACAATCGATTAAGCCATTCATCGCCGTGAGACCCGCCCTCTCCTAATTGTTATTAACTTTTTAAGGCGCGTAAATAAAGTAGTTTTGTCTCGTGGTCGGTAGCAAAGAACGATTTGCTTCAAATTTGCAGATAATTCGTTATTCACCATGGACAAGCGATTAAGCCATTAATCGCCGTGAGACCCGCCCTTTCCTAATTGTTATTAATTTTTTAAGGCGCATAAATCAAGTTGTTTTGTCTCGTGGTCGGTAGCAAAGCACGATTTGCTTCAAAATTGGAGCCAATTCATTATTAACCATGGACAATCGATTAAGCCATTAATCGCCGTGAGACCCGCCCTCTCCCAATTGTTATTAATTTTTTGCCACATAAATAAAGTTGTTTTGTCTCGTGGTCGGTAGAAAAGAACGATTTGCTCCAAATTTACAGACAATTCGTTATAGTCCATGGACAATCGATTAAGCCATTAATTGCCGTGAGACCCGCCCTCTCTTAATTGTTATTAATTTTTTAAGGCGCATAAATCAAGTTGTTTTGTCTCGTGGTCGGTAGCAAAGAACGATTTGCTTCAAATTTGCAGACAGTTCGTTATTCACCATGGACAATCGATTAAGTTATTAATCGCCGTGAGGGCCGCCTTCTCCCAATTGTTATTAATTTTTTAAGTCACATAAATACAGTTGTTTTGTCTCGTGGTCGGTAGCAAAGAACGATTTGCTTCAAATATACAGACAATTCGTTATTCACCATGGACAATCGATTAAGCCATTAATCGCCGTGAGACCCGCCCTCTCCTAATTGTTATTAATTTTTTAAGGCGCATATATAAAGTTGTTTTGTCTCGTGGTCGGTAGCAAAAACGATTTGCTTCAAATTTAGAGACAATTCGCTATTCACCATGGACAATCGATTAAGCTGTCAATCGCCGTGAGACCCCCCCTCTCCTAATTGTTATTAATTTTTTAAGTCACGTAAGTAAAGTTGTTTTGTCTCGTGGTCGGTAGCAAAGATCGATTAGCTCCAAATTTACAGACAATTCGTTATTCACCATGGACAATCGATTAAGCCATTAATCGCCGTGAGACCCACCCTCTGCTACTTGTTATTAATTTTTTAAGGCGCATAAATAAAGTTGTGTTGTCTCGTGGTCGGTAGCAAAGAACGATTTGCTTCAAATTTGCAGACAATTCGTTATCCACCATGGAAAATCGATTAAGCCATTTATCGCCGTGAGACCCGCCCTCTCCTAATTGTTATTAATTTTTTAAGGCGCATAAATAAAGTTGTTTTGTCTCGTGGTCGGTAGCAAAGAACGATTTGCTTCAATCTAACAGACAATTCGTTATTCACCATGGACAATCGATTAAGCCATTCATCGCCGTGAGACCCGCCCTCTCCTAATTGTTATTAACTTTTTAAGGCGCGTAAATAAAGTAGTTTTGTCTCGTGGTCGGTAGCAAAGAACGATTTTCTTCAAATTTACAGACAATTCGTTATTCACCATGGACAATCGATTAAGCCATTAATCGCCGTGAGACCCGCACTCTCCTAATTGTTATTAATTTTTTAAGGCGCATAAATAAAGTTGTTTTGTCTCGTGGTCGGTAGCAAAGAACGATTTGCTTCAAATTTGCAGCGAATTCATTATTAACAATGGACAATCGATTTAGCCATTAATCGCCGTGAGACCCGCCCTCTCCTAATTGTTATTAATTTTTAAAGGCGCATAAATAAAGTTGTTTTGTCTCGTGGTCGGTAGCAAAGAACGATTTGCTTCAAATTTGCAGCCAATTCATTATTAAAAATGGACAATCGATTAAGACATTAATCGCCGTGAGACCCGCCCTCTCCTAATTGTTATTAATTTTTTAAGGCGCATAAATAAAGTTGTTTTGTCTCGTGGTCGGTAGCAAAGAACGATTTGCTGCAAATTTACAGACAATTCGTTATTCACTATGGACAATCTATTAAGCCATTCATCGCCGTGAGACCCGCCCTCTCCTAACTGTTATTAATTTTTTTAATTGCATAAATAAAGTTGTTTTGTCTCGTGGTCGGTAGCAAACAACGATTTGCTTCAAATTTACAGACAGTTCGTTATTCACCATGGACAATCGATTAAGCCATTAATCGCCGTGAGGTCCGCCCTCTCCCAATTGTTATTAATTTTTTAAGTCACATAAATAAAGTTGTTTTGTCTCGTGGTCGGTAGCAAAGAACGATTTGCTTCAAATTTGCAGCGAATTCATTATTAACAATGGACAATCGATTTAGCCATTAATCGCCGTGAGACCCGCCCTCTCCTAATTGTTATTAATTTTTAAAGGCGCATAAATAAAGTTGTTTTGTCTCGTGGTCGGTAGCAAAGAACGATTTGCTTCAAATTTGCAGCCAATTCATTATTAAAAATGGACAATCGATTAAGGCATTAATCGCCGTGAGACCCGCCCTCTCCTAATTGTTATTAATTTTTTAAGGCGCATAAATAAAGTTGTTTTGTCTCGTGGTCGGTAGCAAAGAACGATTTGCTCCAAATTTACAGACAAATCGTTATTCACCATGGACAATCGATTAAGCCATTAATCGTCGTGAGACCCACCCTCTGCTATTTGTTATTAATTTTTTAAGGCGCATAAATAAAGTTATTTTGTCTCGTGGTCGGTAGCAAAGAACGATTTTCTTCAAATTTACAGACAATTCGTTATTCACCATGGACAATCGATTAAGCCATTAATCGCCGTGAGAACCGCCCTCTCCTAATTGTTATTAATTTTTTAAGGCGCATAAATAAAGTTGTTTTGTCTCGTGGTCGGTAGCAAAGAACGATTTGCTGCAAATTTACAGACAATTCGTTATTCACTATGGACAATCTATTAAGCCATTCATCGCCGTGAGACCCGCCCTCTCCTAATTGTTATTAATTTTTTTAATTGCATAAATAAAGTTGTTTTGTTTCGTGGTCGGTAGCAAACAACGATTTGCTTCAAATTTACAGACAGTTCGTTATTCACCATGGACAATCGATTAAGCCATTAATCGCCGTGAGGTCCGCCCTCTCCCAATTGTTATTAATTTTTTAAGTCACATAAATAAAGTTGTTTTGTCTCGTGGTCGGTAGCAAAGAACGATTTGCTTCAAATATACAGACAATTCGTTATTCACCATGGACAATCGATTAAGACATTAATCGCCGTGAGACCGGCCCTCTCCTAATTGTTATTAATTTTTTAAGGCGCATAAATAAAGTTGTTTTGTCTCGTGGTCGGTAGCAAAGAACGATTTGCTCCAAATTTACAGACAATTCGTTATTCACCATGGACAATCGATTAAGCCATTAATCGCCGTGAGACCCGCCCTCTCTTAATTGTTATTAATTTTTTAAGGCGCATAAATCAAGTTATTTTGTCTCGTGGTCGGTAGCAAAGAACGATTTGCTTCAAATTTGCAGCCAATTCATTATTAAAAATGGACAATCGATTAAGCCATTAATCGCAGTGAGACCCGCCCTCTCCCAATTGTTATTAATTTTTTAAGTCACATAAATAAAGTTGTTTTTTCTCGTGGTCGGTAGCAAAGAACGATTTGCTCCAAATTTACAGACAATTCGTTATTCACCATGGACAATCGAATAAGCCATTAATCATCGTGAGACCCACCCTCTGCTATTTGTTATTAATTTTTTAAGGCGCATAAATAAAGTTGTTTTGTCTCGTGGTCGGTAGCAAAGAACGATTTGCTTCAAATTTGCAGCTAATTCATTATTAACAATGGACAATCGATTAAGCCATTAATCGCCGTGAGACCCGCCCTCTCCTAATTGTTATTAATTTTTAAAGGCGCATAAATAAAGTTGTTTTGTCTCGTGGTCGGTAGCAAAGAACGATTTGCTTCAAATTTGCAGCGAATTCATTATTAACAATGGACAATCGATTTAGCCATTAATCGCCGTGAGACCCGCACTCTCCTAATTGTTATTAATTTTTAAAGGCGCCTAAATAAAGTTGTTTTGTCTCGTGGTCGGTAGCAAAGAACGATTTGCTTCAAATTTGCAGCTAATTCATTATTAAAAATGGACAATCGATTAAGGCATTAATCGCCGTGAGACCCGCCCTCTCCTAATTGTTATTAATTTTTTAAGGCGCCTAAATAAAGTTGTTTTGTCTCGTGGTCGGTAGCAAAGAACGATTTGCTCCAAATTTACAGACAATTCGTTATTCACCATGGACAATTGATTAAGCCATTAATCGCCGTGAGACCCGCCCTCTCCTAATTGTTATTAATTTTTTAAGGCGCATAAATAAAGTTGTTTCGTCTCGTGGTCGGTAGCAAAGAACGATTTGCTGCAAATTTACAGACAATTCATTATTAACAATGGACAATCGATTAAGCCATTAATCGCCGTGAGACCCGCCCTCTCCTAATTGTTATTAATTTTTTAAGGCACATAAATAAAGTTGTTTTGTCTCGTGGTCGGTAGCAAAGAACGATTTGCTTCAAATTTACAGACAATTCGTTATTCACCATGGACAATCGATTAAGCCATTCATCGCCGTGAGACCCGCCCTCTCCCAATTGTTATTAATTTTTTAAGCCGCATAAATAAAGTTGTTTTTTCTCGTGGTCGGTAGCAAAGAACGATTTGCTCCAAATTTACAGACAATTCGTTATCCACCATGGACAATCGATTAAGCCATTTATCGCCGTGGGACCCGCCCTCTCCTAATTGTTATTAATTTTTTAAGGCGCATAAATAAAATTGTTTTGTCTCGTGGTCGGTAGCAAAGAACGATTTGCTTCAAATTTAGAGACAATTCGCTATTCTCCATGGACAATCGATTAAGCCGTTAATCGCCGTGAGACCCGCCCTCTCCTAATTGTTATTAATTTTTTAAGTCACATAAATGAAGTTGTTTTGTCTCGTGGTCGGTAGCAAAGAACGATTTGCTTCAAATTTAGAGACAATTCGTTATTCACCATGGACAATCGATTAAGCCATTAATCGCCGTCGGACCCGCCCTCTCCTAATTGTTATTAATTTTTTAAGGCGCATAAATAAAGTTGTTTTGTCTCGTGGTCGGTAGCAAAGAACGATTTGCTTCAAATTTACAGACAATTCGTTATTCACCATGGACAATCGATTAAGCCATTCATGGCCGTGAGACCCGCCCTCTCCTAATTGTTATTAACTTTTTAAGGCGCGTAAATAAAGTAGTTTTGTCTCGTGGTCGGTAGCAAAGAACGATTTGCTTCAAATTTGCAGATAATTCGTTATTCACCATGGACAAGCGATTAAGCCATTAATCGCCGTGAGACCCGCCCTTTCCTAATTGTTATTAATTTTTTAAGGCGCATAAATCAAGTTGTTTTGTCTCGTGGTCGGTAGCAAAGCACGATTTGCTTCAAAATTGGAGCCAATTCATTATTAACCATGGACAATCGATTAAGCCATTAATCGCCGTGAGACCCGCCCTCTCCCAATTGTTATTAATTTTTTGCCACATAAATAAAGTTGTTTTGTCTCGTGGTCGGTAGAAAAGAACGATTTGCTCCAAATTTACAGACAATTCGTTATAGTCCATGGACAATCGATTAAGCCATTAATTGCCGTGAGACCCGCCCTCTCTTAATTGTTATTAATTTTTTAAGGCGCATAAATCAAGTTGTTTTGTCTCGTGGTCGGTAGCAAAGAACGATTTGCTTCAAATTTGCAGCCAATTCATTATTAACAATGGATAATCGATTAAGCCATTAATCGCCGTGAGACTCGCCCTCTCCTAATTGTTATTAATTTTTTTTATTGCATAAATAAAGTTGTTTTGTCTCGTGGTCGGTAGCAAAGAACGATTTGCTTTAAATTTACAGACAGTTCGTTATTCACCATGGACAATCGATTAAGTTATTAATCGCCGTGAGGGCCGCCTTCTCCCAATTGTTATTAATTTTTTAAGTCACATAAATACAGTTGTTTTGTCTCGTGGTCGGTAGCAAAGAACGATTTGCTTCAAATATACAGACAATTCGTTATTCACCATGGACAATCGATTAAGCCATTAATCGCCGTGAGACCCGCCCTCTCCTAATTGTTATTAATTTTTTAAGGCGCATATATAAAGTTGTTTTGTCTCGTGGTCGGTAGCAAAAACGATTTGCTTCAAATTTAGAGACAATTCGCTATTCACCATGGACAATCGATTAAGCTGTCAATCGCCGTGAGACCCCCCCTCTCCTAATTGTTATTAATTTTTTAAGTCACGTAAGTAAAGTTGTTTTGTCTCGTGGTCGGTAGCAAAGATCGATTAGCTCCAAATTTACAGACAATTCGTTATTCACCATGGACAATCGATTAAGCCATTAATCGCCGTGAGACCCACCCTCTGCTACTTGTTATTAATTTTTTAAGGCGCATAAATAAAGTTGTGTTGTCTCGTGGTCGGTAGCAAAGAACGATTTGCTTCAAATTTGCAGACAATTCGTTATCCACCATGGACAATCGATTAAGCCATTTATCGCCGTGGGACCCGCCCTCTCCTAATTGTTATTAATTTTTTAAGGCGCATAAATAAAATTGTTTTGTCTCGTGGTCGGTAGCAAAGAACGATTTGCTTCAAATTTAGAGACAATTCGCTATCCACCATGGACAATCGATTAAGCCATTTATCGCCGTGGGACCCGCCCTCTCCTAATTGTTATTAATTTTTTAAGGCGCATAAATAAAATTGTTTTGTCTCGTGGTCGGTAGCAAAGAACGATTTGCTTCAAATTTAGAGACAATTCGCTATTCACCATGGACAATCGATTAAGCCGTTAATCGCCGTGAGACCCGCCCTCTCCTAATTGTTATTAATTTTTTAAGTCACATAAATAAAGTTGTTTTGTCTCGTGGTCGGTAGCAAAGAACGATTTGCTTCAAATTTAGAGACAATTCGTTATTCACCATGGACAATCGATTAAGCCATTAATCGCCGTCAGACCCGCCCTCTCCTAATTGTTATTAATTTTTTAAGGCGCATAAATAAAGTTGTTTTGTCTCGTGGTCGGTAGCAAAGAACGATTTGCTTCAAATTTACAGACAATTCGTTATTCACCATGGACAATCGATTAAGCCATTCATCGCCGTGAGACCCGCCCTCTCCTAATTGTTATTAACTTTTTAAGGCGCGTAAATAAAGTAGTTTTGTCTCGTGGTCGGTAGCAAAGAACGATTTGCTTCAAATTTGCAGATAATTCGTTATTCACCATGGACAAGCGATTAAGCCATTAATCGCCGTGAGACCCGCCCTTTCCTAATTGTTATTAATTTTTTAAGGCGCATAAATCAAGTTGTTTTGTCTCGTGGTCGGTAGCAAAGCACGATTTGCTTCAAAATTGGAGCCAATTCATTATTAACCATGGACAATCGATTAAGCCATTAATCGCCGTGAGACCCGCCCTCTCCCAATTGTTATTAATTTTTTGCCACATAAATAAAGTTGTTTTGTCTCGTGGTCGGTAGAAAAGAACGATTTGCTCCAAATTTACAGACAATTCGTTATAGTCCATGGACAATCGATTAAGCCATTAATTGCCGTGAGACCCGCCCTCTCTTAATTGTTATTAATTTTTTAAGGCGCATAAATCAAGTTGTTTTGTCTCGTGGTCGGTAGCAAAGAACGATTTGCTTCAAATTTGCAGACAGTTCGTTATTCACCATGGACAATCGATTAAGTTATTAATCGCCGTGAGGGCCGCCTTCTCCCAATTGTTATTAATTTTTTAAGTCACATAAATACAGTTGTTTTGTCTCGTGGTCGGTAGCAAAGAACGATTTGCTTCAAATATACAGACAATTCGTTATTCACCATGGACAATCGATTAAGCCATTAATCGCCGTGAGACCCGCCCTCTCCTAATTGTTATTAATTTTTTAAGGCGCATATATAAAGTTGTTTTGTCTCGTGGTCGGTAGCAAAAACGATTTGCTTCAAATTTAGAGACAATTCGCTATTCACCATGGACAATCGATTAAGCTGTCAATCGCCGTGAGACCCCCCCTCTCCTAATTGTTATTAATTTTTTAAGTCACGTAAGTAAAGTTGTTTTGTCTCGTGGTCGGTAGCAAAGATCGATTAGCTCCAAATTTACAGACAATTCGTTATTCACCATGGACAATCGATTAAGCCATTAATCGCCGTGAGACCCACCCTCTGCTACTTGTTATTAATTTTTTAAGGCGCATAAATAAAGTTGTGTTGTCTCGTGGTCGGTAGCAAAGAACGATTTGCTTCAAATTTGCAGACAATTCGTTATCCACCATGGAAAATCGATTAAGCCATTTATCGCCGTGAGACCCGCCCTCTCCTAATTGTTATTAATTTTTTAAGGCGCATAAATAAAGTTGTTTTGTCTCGTGGTCGGTAGCAAAGAACGATTTGCTTCAATCTAACAGACAATTCGTTATTCACCATGGACAATCGATTAAGCCATTCATCGCCGTGAGACCCGCCCTCTCCTAATTGTTATTAACTTTTTAAGGCGCGTAAATAAAGTAGTTTTGTCTCGTGGTCGGTAGCAAAGAACGATTTGCTTCAAATTTGCAGATAATTCGTTATTCACCATGGACAAGCGATTAAGCCATTAATCGCCGTGAGACCCGCCCTTTCCTAATTGTTATTAATTTTTTAAGGCGCATAAATCAAGTTGTTTTGTCTCGTGGTCGGTAGCAAAGAACGATTTGCTTCAAAATTGGAGCCAATTCATTATTAACCATGGACAATCGATTAAGCCATTAATCGCCGTGAGACCCGCCCTCTCCCAATTGTTATTAATTTTTTGTCACATAAATAAAGTTGTTTTGTCTCGTGGTCGGTAGAAAAGAACGATTTGCTCCAAATTTACAGACAATTCGTTATTGTCCATGGACAATCGATTAAGCCATTAATTGCCGTGAGACCCGCCCTCTCTTAATTGTTATTAATTTTTTAAGGCGCATAAATCAAGTTGTTTTGTCTCGTGGTCGGTAGCAAAGAACGATTTGCTTCAAATTTGCAGCCAATTCATTATTAACAATGGACAATCGATTAAGCCATTAATCGCCGTGAGACCCGCCCTCTCCTAATTGTTATTAATTTTTTTTATTGCATAAATAAAGTTGTTTTGTCTCGTGGTCGGTAGCAAAGAACGATTTGCTTTAAATTTACAGACAGTTCGTTATTCACCATGGACAATCGATTAAGCTATTAATCGCCGTGAGGCCCGCCCTCTCCCAATTGTTATTAATTTTTTAAGTCACATAAATAAAGTTGTTTTGTCTCGTGGTCGGTAGCAAAGAACGATTTGCTTCAAATATACAGACAATTCGTTATTCACCATGGACAATCGATTAAGCCATTAATCGCCGTGAGACCCGCCCTCTCCTAATTGTTATTAATTTTTTAAGGCGCATAAATAAAGTTGTTTTGTCTCGTGGTCGGTAGCAAAGAACGATTTGCTTTAAATTTACAGACAATTCGTTATTCACCATGGACAATCGATTACGCCATTAATCGCCGTGAGGCCCGCCCTCTCCCAATTGTTATTAATTTTTTAAGTCACATAAATAAAGTTGTTTTGTCTCGTGGTCGGTAGCAAAGAACGATTTGCTTCAAATTTACAGACAATTCGTTATTCACCATGGACAATTGATTAAGCCATTAATCGCCGTGAGACCCGCCCTCTCCTAATTGTTATTAACTTTTTAAGGCGCCTGAATAAACTTGTTTTGTCTCGTGGTCGGTAGCAAAGAACGATTTGCTTCAAATTTGCAAATAATTCGTTATTCACCATGGACAATCGATTAAGCAATTAATCGCCGTGAGACCCGCCATCTCCTAATTGTTATTAACTTTTTAAGGCGCGTAAATAAAGTTGTTTTGTCTCGTGGTCGGTAGCAAAGAACGATTTGCTTCAAATTTGCAGATAATTCGGTATTCACCATGGACAAGCGATTAAGCCATTAAACGCCGTGAGACCCGCCCTCTCCTAATTGTTATTAACTTTTTAAGGCGCGTAAATAAAGTTGTTTTGTCTCGTGGTCGGTAGCAAAGAACGATTTGCTTCAAATTTGCAGATAATTCGTTATTCACCATGGACAAGCGATTAAGCCGTTAATCGCCGTGAGACCCGCCCTTTCCTAATTGTTATTAATTTTTTAAGGCGCATAAATCAAGTTGTTTTGTCTCGTGGTCGGTAGCAAAGAACGATTTGCTTCAAATTTGGAGCCAATTCATTATTAACCATGGACAATCGATTAAGCCATTAATCGCCGTGAGACCCGCCCTCTCCCCATTGTTATTAATTTTTTGTCACATAGTTAAAGTTGTTTTGTCTCGTGGTCGGTAGCAAAGAACGATTTACTTCAAATTTACAGACAATTCGTCTTTCACCATGGACAATTGATTAAGCCATTAATCGCCGTGAGACCCGCCCTCTCCTAATTGTTATTAATTTTTTAAGGCACATAAATAAAGTTGTTTTGTGTCGTGGTCGGTAGCAAAGAACGATTTGCTCCAAATTTACAGACAATTCGTTATTCACCATGGAGAATCGATTAAGCCATTCATCGCCGTGAGACCCGCCCTCTCCCAATTGTCATTAATTTTTTAAGGCGCATAAATAAAGTTGTTTTTTCTCGTGGTCGGTAGCAAACAACGATTTGCTCCAAATTTACAGACAATTCGTTATTCGCCATGGACAATCGATTAAGCCATTAATCGTCGTGAGACCCACCCTCTGCTATTTGTTATTAATTTTTTAAGGCCCATAAATAAAGTTGTTTTGTCTCGTGGTCGGTAGCAAAGGACAATTTGCTTCAAATTTGCAGACAATTCATTATTAACAATGTACAATGGATTAAGCCATTAATCACCGTGAGACCCGCCCTCTCCCAATTGTTATTAATTTTTTAATTCACATAAATAAAGTTGTTTTGTCTCGTGGTCGGTAGCAAAGAACGATTTTTTTCAAATTTACAGACAATTCGTTATTCACCATGGACAATCGATTAAGCCATTAATCGCCGTGAGACCCGCCCTCTCCTAATTGTTATTAATTTTTTAAGGCGCATAAATAAAGTTGTTTTGTCCCGTGGTCGGTAGCAAAGAACGATTTGCTGCAAATTTACAGACAATTCGTTATTCATCGTGGACAATCTATTAAGCCATTCATCGCCGTGAGACCCGCCCTCTCCCAATTGTTATTAATTTTTTAAGGCGCATAAATAAAGTTGTTTTTTCTCGTGGTCGGTAGCAAAGAACGATTTGCTCCAAATTTACAGACAATTCGTTATCCACCATGGACAATCGATTAAGCCATTAATCGCCGTGGGACCCGCCCTCTCCTAATTGCTATTAACTTTTTAAGGCGCGTAAATAAAGTAGTTTCGTCTCGTGGTCGGTAGCAAAGATCGATTTGCTTCAAATTTGCAGATAATTCGTTATTCACCATGGACAAGCGATTAAGCCATTAATCGCCGTGAGACCCGCCCTTTCCTAATTGTTATTAATTTTTTAAGGCGCATAAATCAAGTTGTTTTGTCTCGTGGTCGGTAGCAAAGAACGATTTGCTTCAAAATTGGAGCCAATTCATTATTAACCATGGACAATCGATTAAGCCATTAATCACCGTGAGACCCGCCCTCTCCCAATTGTTATTAATTTTTTGTCACATAAATAAAGTTGTTTTGTCTCGTGGTCGGTAGCAAAGAACGATTTACTTCAAATTTACAGACAATTCGTTATTCACCATGGACAATCGATTAAGCCATTAATCGCCGTGAGACCCGCCCTCTCCTAATTGTTATTAATTTTTTAAGGCACATAAATAAAGTTGTTTTGTCTCGTGGTCGGTAGCAAAGAACGATTTGCTTCAAATTTACAGACAATTCGTTATTCACCATGGACAATCGATTAAGCCATTAATCGCCGTGAGACCCGCCCTCTCCCAATTGTTATTAATTTTTTAAGGCGCATAAATAACGTTGTTTTTTCTCGTGGTCGGTAGCAAAGAACGATTTGCTCCAAATTTACAGACAATTCGTTATCCACCATGGACAATCGATTAAGCCATTAATCGCCGTGGGACCCGCCCTCTCCTAATTGTTATTAATTTTTTAAGTCACATAAACAAAGTTGTTTTGTCTCGTGGTCGGTAGCAAAGAACGATTTGCTTCAAATTTGGAGACAATTCGTTATTCACCATGGACAATGGATTGAGCCATTAATCGCCGTGAGACCCGCCCTCTCCTAATTGTTATTAATTTTTTAAGGCACATAAATAAAGTTGTTTTGTCTCGTGGTCGGTAGCAAAGAACGATTTGCTCCAAATTTACAGACAATTCGTTATCCACCATGGACAATCGATTAAGCCATTAATCGCCGTGGGACCCGCCCTCTCCTAATTGTTATTAATTTTTTAAGGCGCATAAATAAAATTGTTTTGTCTCGTGGTCGGTAGCAAAGAACGATTTGCTTCAAATTTAGAGACAATTCGCTATTCACCATGGACAATCGTTTAAGCCGTTAATCGCCGTGCGACCCGCCCTCTCCTAATTGTTATTAATTTTTTAAGTCACATAAATAAAGTTGTTTTGTCTCGTGGTCGGTAGCAAAGAACGATTTGCTTCAAATTTAGAGACAATTCGTTATTCACCATGGACAATCGATTAAGCCATTAATCGCCGTCAGACCCGCCCTCTCCTAATTGTTATTAATTTTTTAAGGCGCATAAATAAAGTTGTTTTGTCTCGTGGTCGGTAGCAAAGAACGATTTGCTCCAAATTTACAGACAATTCGTTATTCACCATGGACAATCGATTAAGCCATTAATCGTCGTGAGACCCACCCTCTGCTATTTGTTATTAATTTTTTAAGGCGCATAAATAAAGTTGTTTTGTCTCGTGGTCGGTAGCAAAGAACGATTTGCTTCAAATTTGCAGATAATTCTTTATTCACCATGGACAAGCGATTAAGCTATTAAACGCCGTGAGACCCGCCCTCTCCTAATTGTTATTAACTTTTTAAGGCGCGTAAATAAAGTTGTTTTGTCTCGTGGTCGGTAGCAAAGAACGATTTGCTTCAAATTTGCAGATAATTCGTTATTCACCATGGACAAGCGATTAAGCCATTAATCGCCGTGAGACCCGCCCTTTCCTAATTGTTATTAATTTTTTAAGGCGCATAAATCAAGTTGTTTTGTCTCGTGGTCGGTAGCAAAGAACGATTTGCTTCAAATTTGGAGCCAATTCATTATTAACCATGGACAATCGATTAAGCCATTAATCGCCGTGAGACCCGCCCTCTCCCAATTGTTATTAATTTTTTGTCACATCAATAAAGTTGTTTTGTCTCGTGGTCGGTAGCAAAGAACGATTTGCTCCAAATTTACAGACAATTCGTTATTCACCATGGACAATCGATTAAGCCATTCATCGCCGTGAGACCCGCCCTCTCCCAATTGTCATTAATTTTTTAAGGCGCATAAATAAAGTTGTTTTTTCTCGTGGTCGGTAGCGAAGAACGATTTGCTCCAAATTTACAGACAATTCGTTATTCACCATGGACAATCGATTAAGCCATTAATCGTCGTGAGACCCACCCTCTGCTATTTGTTATTAATTTTTTAAGGCGCATAAATAAAGTTGTTTTGTCTCGTGGTCGGTAGCAAAGGACAATTTGCTTCAAATTTGCAGACAATTCATTATTAACAATGTACAATGGATTAAGCCATTAATCACCGTGAGACCCGCCCTCTCCCAATTGTTATTAATTTTTTAATTCACATAAATAAAGTTGTTTTGTCTCGTGGTCGGTAGCAAAGAACGATTTTTTTCAAATTTACAGACAATTCGTTATTCACCATGGACAATCGATTAAGCCATTAATCGCCGTGAGACACGCCCTCTCCTAATTGTTATTAATTTTTTAAGGCGTATAAATAAAGTTGTTTTGTCCCGTGGTCGGTAGCAAAGAACGATTTGCTACAAATTTACAGACAATTCGTTATTCATCATGGACAATCTATTAAGCCATTCATCGCCCCGAGACCCGCCCTCTCCCAATTGTTATTAATTTTTTAAGGCGCATAAATAAAGTTGTTTTGTCTCGTGGTCGGTAGCAAACGCGATTTGCTTCAAATTTAGAGACAATTCGCTATTCACCATGGACAATCGATTAAGCTGTCAATCGCCGTGAGACCCCCCCTCTCCTAATTGTTATTAATTTTTTAAGTCACGTAAGTAAAGTTGTTTTGTCTCGTGGTCGGTAGCAAAGATCGATTAGCTCCAAATTTACAGACAATTCGTTATTCACCATGGACAATCGATTAAGCCATTAATCGCCGTGAGACCCACCCTCTGCTACTTGTTATTAATTTTTTAAGGCGCATAAATAAAGTTGTGTTATCTCGTGGTCGGTAGCAAAGAACGATTTGCTTCAAATTTGCAGACAATTCATTATTAACAATGGACAATGTATTAAGCCATTAATCGCCGTGAGACCCGCCCTCTCCTAATTGTTATTAATTTTTTAAGGCACATAAATAAAGTTGTTTTGTCTCGTGGTCGGTAGCAAAGAACGATTTGCTTCAAATTTACAGACAATTCGTTATTCACCATGGACAATCGATTAAGCCATTCATCGCCGTGAGACCCGCCCTCTCCCAATTGTTATTAATTTTTTAAGCCGCATAAATAAAGTTGTTTTTTCTCGTGGTCGGTAGCAAAGAACGATTTGCTCCAAATTTACAGACAATTCGTTATCCACCATGGACAATCGATTAAGCCATTTATCGCCGTGGGACCCGCCCTCTCCTAATTGTTATTAATTTTTTAAGGCGCATAAATATAATTGTTTTGTCTCGTGGTCGGTAGCAAAGAACGATTTGCTTCAAATTTAGAGACAATTCGCTATTCTCCATGGACAATCGATTAAGCCGTTAATCGCCGTGAGACCCGCCCTCTCCTAATTGTTATTAATTTTTTAAGTCACATAAATGAAGTTGTTTTGTCTCGTGGTCGGTAGCAAAGAACGATTTGCTTCAAATTTAGAGACAATTCGTTATTCACCATGGACAATCGATTAAGCCATTAATCGCCGTCGGACCCGCCCTCTCCTAATTGTTATTAATTTTTTAAGGCGCATAAATAAAGTTGTTTTGTCTCGTGGTCGGTAGCAAAGAACGATTTGCTTCAAATTTACAGACAATTCGTTATTCACCATGGACAATCGATTAAGCCATTCATGGCCGTGAGACCCGCCCTCTCCTAATTGTTATTAACTTTTTAAGGCGCGTAAATAAAGTAGTTTTGTCTCGTGGTCGGTAGCAAAGAACGATTTGCTTCAAATTTGCAGATAATTCGTTATTCACCATGGACAAGCGATTAAGCCATTAATCGCCGTGAGACCCGCCCTTTCCTAATTGTTATTAATTTTTTAAGGCGCATAAATCAAGTTGTTTTGTCTCGTGGTCGGTAGCAAAGCACGATTTGCTTCAAAATTGGAGCCAATTCATTATTAACCATGGACAATCGATTAAGCCATTAATCGCCGTGAGACCCGCCCTCTCCCAATTGTTATTAATTTTTTGCCACATAAATAAAGTTGTTTTGTCTCGTGGTCGGTAGAAAAGAACGATTTGCTCCAAATTTACAGACAATTCGTTATAGTCCATGGACAATCGATTAAGCCATTAATTGCCGTGAGACCCGCCCTCTCTTAATTGTTATTAATTTTTTAAGGCGCATAAATCAAGTTGTTTTGTCTCGTGGTCGGTAGCAAAGAACGATTTGCTTCAAATTTGCAGCCAATTCATTATTAACAATGGATAATCGATTAAGCCATTAATCGCCGTGAGACTCGCCCTCTCCTAATTGTTATTAATTTTTTTTATTGCATAAATAAAGTTGTTTTGTCTCGTGGTCGGTAGCAAAGAACGATTTGCTTTAAATTTACAGACAGTTCGTTATTCACCATGGACAATCGATTAAGTTATTAATCGCCGTGAGGGCCGCCTTCTCCCAATTGTTATTAATTTTTTAAGTCACATAAATACAGTTGTTTTGTCTCGTGGTCGGTAGCAAAGAACGATTTGCTTCAAATATACAGACAATTCGTTATTCACCATGGACAATCGATTAAGCCATTAATCGCCGTGAGACCCGCCCTCTCCTAATTGTTATTAATTTTTTAAGGCGCATATATAAAGTTGTTTTGTCTCGTGGTCGGTAGCAAAAACGATTTGCTTCAAATTTAGAGACAATTCGCTATTCACCATGGACAATCGATTAAGCTGTCAATCGCCGTGAGACCCCCCCTCTCCTAATTGTTATTAATTTTTTAAGTCACGTAAGTAAAGTTGTTTTGTCTCGTGGTCGGTAGCAAAGATCGATTAGCTCCAAATTTACAGACAATTCGTTATTCACCATGGACAATCGATTAAGCCATTAATCGCCGTGAGACCCACCCTCTGCTACTTGTTATTAATTTTTTAAGGCGCATAAATAAAGTTGTGTTGTCTCGTGGTCGGTAGCAAAGAACGATTTGCTTCAAATTTGCAGACAATTCGTTATCCACCATGGACAATCGATTAAGCCATTTATCGCCGTGGGACCCGCCCTCTCCTAATTGTTATTAATTTTTTAAGGCGCATAAATAAAATTGTTTTGTCTCGTGGTCGGTAGCAAAGAACGATTTGCTTCAAATTTAGAGACAATTCGTTATTCACCATGGACAATCGATTAAGCCATTAATCGCCGTCAGACCCGCCCTCTCCTAATTGTTATTAATTTTTTAAGGCGCATAAATAAAGTTGTTTTGTCTCGTGGTCGGTAGCAAAGAACGATTTGCTTCAAATTAACAGACAATTCGTTATTCACCATGGACAATCGATTAAGCCATTCATCGCCGTGAGACCCGCCCTCTCCTAATTGTTATTAACTTTTTAAGGCGCGTAAATAAAGTAGTTTTGTCTCGTGGTCGGTAGCAAAGAACGATTTGCTTCAAATTTGCAGATAATTCGTTATTCACCATGGACAAGCGATTAAGCCATTAATCGCCGTGAGACCCGCCCTTTCCTAATTGTTATTAATTTTTTAAGGCGCATAAATCAAGTTGTTTTGTCTCGTGGTCGGTAGCAAAGAACGATTTGCTTCAAAATTGGAGCCAATTCATTATTAACCATGGACAATCGATTAAGCCATTAATCGCCGTGAGACCCGCCCTCTCCCAATTGTTATTAATTTTTTGTCACATAAATAAAGTTGTTTTGTCTCGTGGTCGGTAGAAAAGAACGATTTGCTCCAAATTTACAGACAATTCGTTATTGTCCATGGACAATCGATTAAGCCATTAATTGCCGTGAGACCCGCCCTCTCTTAATTGTTATTAATTTTTTAAGGCGCATAAATCAAGTTGTTTTGTCTCGTGGTCGGTAGCAAAGAACGATTTGCTTCAAATTTGCAGCCAATTCATTATTAACAATGGACAATCGATTAAGCCATTAATCGCCGTGAGACCCGCCCTCTCCTAATTGTTATTAATTTTTTTTATTGCATAAATAAAGTTGTTTTGTCTCGTGGTCGGTAGCAAAGAACGATTTGCTTTAAATTTACAGACAGTTCGTTATTCACCATGGACAATCGATTAAGCTATTAATCGCCGTGAGGCCCGCCCTCTCCCAATTGTTATTAATTTTTTAAGTCACATAAATAAAGTTGTTTTGTCTCGTGGTCGGTAGCAAAGAACGATTTGCTTCAAATATACAGACAATTCGTTATTCACCATGGACAATCGATTAAGCCATTAATCGCCGTGAGACCCGCCCTCTCCTAATTGTTATTAATTTTTTAAGGCGCATAAATAAAGTTGTTTTGTCTCGTGGTCGGTAGCAAAGAACGATTTGCTTTAAATTTACAGACAATTCGTTATTCACCATGGACAATCGATTACGCCATTAATCGCCGTGAGGCCCGCCCTCTCCCAATTGTTATTAATTTTTTAAGTCACATAAATAAAGTTGTTTTGTCTCGTGGTCGGTAGCAAAGAACGATTTGCTTCAAATTTACAGACAATTCGTTATTCACCATGGACAATTGATTAAGCCATTAATCGCCGTGAGACCCGCCCTCTCCTAATTGTTATTAACTTTTTAAGGCGCCTGAATAAACTTGTTTTGTCTCGTGGTCGGTAGCAAAGAACGATTTGCTTCAAATTTGCAAATAATTCGTTATTCACCATGGACAATCGATTAAGCAATTAATCGCCGTGAGACCCGCCATCTCCTAATTGTTATTAACTTTTTAAGGCGCGTAAATAAAGTTGTTTTGTCTCGTGGTCGGTAGCAAAGAACGATTTGCTTCAAATTTGCAGATAATTCGTTATTCACCATGGACAAGCGATTAAGCCATTAAACGCCGTGAGACCCGCCCTCTCCTAATTGTTATTAACTTTTTAAGGCGCGTAAATAAAGTTGTTTTGTCTCGTGGTCGGTAGCAAAGAACGATTTGCTTCAAATTTGCAGATAATTCGTTATTCACCATGGACAAGCGATTAAGCCGTTAATCGCCGTGAGACCCGCCCTTTCCTAATTGTTATTAATTTTTTAAGGCGCATAAATCAAGTTGTTTTGTCTCGTGGTCGGTAGCAAAGAACGATTTGCTTCAAATTTGGAGCCAATTCATTATTAACCATGGACAATCGATTAAGCCATTAATCGCCGTGAGACCCGCCCTCTCCCCATTGTTATTAATTTTTTGTCACATAAATAAAGTTGTTTTGTCTCGTGGTCGGTAGCAAAGAACGATTTACTTCAAATTTACAGACAATTCGTCTTTCACCATGGACAATTGATTAAGCCATTAATCGCCGTGAGACCCGCCCTCTCCTAATTGTTATTAATTTTTTAAGGCACATAAATAAAGTTGTTTTGTGTCGTGGTCGGTAGCAAAGAACGATTTGCTCCAAATTTACAGACAATTCGTTATTCACCATGGAGAATCGATTAAGCCATTCATCGCCGTGAGACGCGCCCTCTCCCAATTGTCATTAATTTTTTAAGGCGCATAAATAAAGTTGTTTTTTCTCGTGGTCGGTAGCAAACAACGATTTGCTCCAAATTTACAGACAATTCGTTATTCGCCATGGACAATCGATTAAGCCATTAATCGTCGTGAGACCCACCCTCTGCTATTTGTTATTAATTTTTTAAGGCGCATAAATAAATTTGTTTTGTCTCGTGGTCGGTAGCAAAGGACAATTTGCTTCAAATTTGCAGACAATTCATTATTAACAATGTACAATGGATTAAGCCATTAATCACCGTGAGACCCGCCCTCTCCCAATTGTTATTAATTTTTTAATTCACATAAATAAAGTTGTTTTGTCTCGTGGTCGGTAGCAAAGAACGATTTTTTTCAAATTTACAGACAATTCGTTATTCACCATGGACAATCGATTAAGCCATTAATCGCCGTGAGACCCGCCCTCTCCTAATTGTTATTAATTTTTTAAGGCGCATAAATAAAGTTGTTTTGTCCCGTGGTCGGTAGCAAAGAACGATTTGCTGCAAATTTACAGACAATTCGTTATTCATCGTGGACAATCTATTAAGCCATTCATCGCCGTGAGACCCGCCCTCTCCCAATTGTTATTAATTTTTTAAGGCGCATAAATAAAGTTGTTTTTTCTCGTGGTCGGTAGCAAAGAACGATTTGCTCCAAATTTACAGACAATTCGTTATCCACCATGGACAATCGATTAAGCCATTAATCGCCGTGGGACCCGCCCTCTCCTAATTGTTATTAATTTTTTAAGGCACCTAAATAAAGTTGTTTTGTCTCGTGGTCGGTAGCAAAGAACGATTTGCTTCAAATTTAGAGACAATTCACTATTCACCATGGACAATCGATTAAGCCGTTAATCGCCGTGAGACCCGCCCTCTCCTAATTGCTATTAACTTTTTAAGGCGCGTAAATAAAGTAGTTTCGTCTCGTGGTCGGTAGCAAAGAACGATTTGCTTCAAATTTGCAGATAATTCGTTATTCACCATGGACAAGCGATTAAGCCATTAATCGCCGTGAGACCCACCCTTTCCTAATTGTTATTAATTTTTTAAGGCGCATAAATCAAGTTGTTTTGTCTCGTGGTCGGTAGCAAAGAACGATTTGCTTCAAAATTGGAGCCAATTCATTATTAACCATGGACAATCGATTAAGCCATTAATCACCGTGAGACCCGCCCTCTCCCAATTGTTATTAATTTTTTGTCACATAAATAAAGTTGTTTTGTCTCGTGGTCGGTAGCAAAGAACGATTTACTTCAAATTTACAGACAATTCGTTATTCACCATGGACAATCGATTAAGCCATTAATCGCCGTGAGACCCGCCCTCTCTTAATTGTTATTAATTTTTTAAGGCACATAAATAAAGTTGTTTTGTCTCGTGGTCGGTAGCAAAGAACGATTTGCTTCAAATTTACAGACAATTCGTTATTCACCATGGACAATCGATTAAGCCATTAATCGCCGTGAGACCCGCCCTCTCCCAATTGTTATTAATTTTTTAAGGCGCATAAATAACGTTGTTTTTTCTCGTGGTCGGTAGCAAAGAACGATTTGCTCCAAATTTACAGACAATTCGTTATCCACCATGGACAATCGATTAAGCCATTAATCGCCGTGAGACCCGCCCTCTCCTAATTGTTATTAATTTTTTAAGGCACATAAATAAAGTTGTTTTGTCTCGTGGTCGGTAGCAAAGAACGATTTGCTCCAAATTTACAGACAATTCGTTATTCACCATGGACAATGGATTAAGCCATTAATCGCCGTGGGACCCGCCCTCTCCTAATTGTTATTAATTTTTTAAGGCGCATAAATAAAATTGTTTTGTCTCGTGGTCGGTAGCAAAGAACGATTTGCTTCAAATTTAGAGACAATTCGCTATTCACCATGGACAATCGATTAAGCCGTTAATCGCCGTGCGACCCGCCCTCTCCTAATTGTTATTAATTTTTTAAGTCACATAAATAAAGTTGTTTTGTCTCGTGGTCGGTAGCAAAGAACGATTTGCTTCAAATTTAGAGACAATTCGTTATTCACCATGGACAATCGATTAAGCCATTAATCGCCGTGAGACCCGCCCTCTCCTAATTGTTATTAATTTTTTAAGGCACATAAATAAAGTTGTTTTGTCTCGTGGTCGGTAGCAAAGAACGATTTGCTTCAAATTTACAGACAATTCGTTATTCACCATGGACAATCGATTAAGCCATTAATCGCCGTGAGACCCGCCCTCTCCCAATTGTTATTAATTTTTTAAGGCGCATAAATAACGTTGTTTTTTCTCGTGGTCGGTAGCAAAGAACGATTTGCTCCAAATTTACAGACAATTCGTTATCCACCATGGACAATCGATTAAGCCATTAATCGCCGTGGGACCCGCCCTCTCCTAATTGTTATTAATTTTTTAAGTCACATAAACAAAGTTGTTTTGTCTCGTGGTCGGTAGCAAAGAACGATTTGCTTCAAATTTGGAGACAATTCGTTATTCACCATGGACAATGGATTAAGCCATTAATCGCCGTGAGACCCGCCCTCTCCTAATTGTTATTAATTTTTTAAGGCACATAAATAAAGTTGTTTTCTCTCGTGGTCGGTAGCAAAGAACGATTTGCTCCAAATTTACAGACAATTCGTTATCCACCATGGACAATCGATTAAGCCATTAATCGCCGTGGGACCCGCCCTCTCCTAATTGTTATTAATTTTTTAAGGCGCATAAATAAAATTGTTTTGTCTCGTGGTCGGTAGCAAAGAACGATTTGCTTCAAATTTAGAGACAATTCGCTATTCACCATGGACAATCGATTAAGCCGTTAATCGCCGTGCGACCCGCCCTCTCCTAATTGTTATTAATTTTTTAAGTCACATAAATAAAGTTGTTTTGTCTCGTGGTCGGTAGCAAAGAACGATTTGCTTCAAATTTAGAGACAATTCGTTATTCACCATGGACAATCGATTAAGCCATTAATCGCCGTCAGACCCGCCCTCTCCTAATTGTTATTAATTTTTTAAGGCGCATAAATAAAGTTGTTTTGTCTCGTGGTCGGTAGCAAAGAACGATTTGCTCCAAATTTACAGACAATTCGTTATTCACCATGGACAATCGATTAAGCCATTAATCGTCGTGAGACCCACCCTCTGCTATTTGTTATTAATTTTTTAAGGCGCATAAATAAAGTTGTTTTGTCTCGTGGTCGGTAGCAAAGAACGATTTGCTTCAAATTTGCAGATAATTCGTTATTCACCATGGACAAGCGATTAAGCTATTAAACGCCGTGAGACCCGCCCTCTCCTAATTGTTATTAACTTTTTAAGGCGCGTAAATAAAGTTGTTTTGTCTCGTGGTCGGTAGCAAAGAACGATTTGCTTCAAATTTGCAGATAATTCGTTATTCACCATGGACAAGCGATTAAGCCATTAATCGCCGTGAGACCCGCCCTTTCCTAATTGTTATTAATTTTTTAAGGCGCATAAATCAAGTTGTTTTGTCTCGTGGTCGGTAGCAAAGAACGATTTGCTTCAAATTTGGAGCCAATTCATTATTAACCATGGACAATCGATTAAGCCATTAATCGCCGTGAGACCCGCCCTCTCCCAATTGTTATTAATTTTTTGTCACATCAATAAAGTTGTTTTGTCTCGTGGTCGGTAGCAAAGAACGATTTGCTGCAAATTTACAGACAATTCGTTATCCACCATGGACAATCGATTAAGCCATTAATCGCCGTGGGACCCGCCCTCTCCTAATTGTTATTAATTTTTTAAGGCGCATAAATAAAGTTGTTTTGTCTCGTGGTCGGTAGCAAAGAACGATTTGCTTCAAATTCAGAGACAATTCGCTATTCACCATGGACAATCGATTAGGCCGTTAATCGCCGTGAGACCCGCCCTCTCCTAATTGTTATTAATTTTTTAAGGCGCATAAATAAAGTTGTTTTTTCTCGTGGTCGGTAGCAATGAACGATTTGCTCCAAATTTACAGACAATTCGTTATTCACCATGGACAATCGATTAAGCCATTAATCGTCGTGAGACCCACCCTCTGCTATTTGTTATTAATTTTTTAAGGCGCACAAATAAAGTTGTTTTGTCTCGTGGTCGGTAGCAAATAACGATTTGCTTCAAATTTGCAGACAATTCATTATTAACAATGGACAATGGATTAAGCCATTAATCGCCGTGAGACCCGCCCTCTCCTAATTGTTATTAACTTTTTAAGGCGCCTAAATAAAGTTGGTTTGTCTCGTGGTCGGTAGCAACGAACGATTTGCTTCAAATTTGCAGATAATTCGTTATTCACCATGGACAATCGATTACGCCATTAATCGCCGTGAGACCCGCCCTTTCCTAATTGTTATTAATTTTTTAAGGCGCATAAATAAAGTTGTTTTGTCTCGTGGTCGGTAGCAAAGAACGATTTGCTCCAAATTTACAGACAATTCGTTATTCACCATGGACAATCGATTAAGCCATTAATCACCGTGAGACCCGCCCTCTCCTAATTGTTATTAATTTTTTAAGGCTCATAAATCAAGTTGTTTTGTCTCGCGGTCGGTAGCAAAGAACGATTTGCTTCAAATATGCAGCCAATTCATTATTAACAATGGACAATCGATTAAGCCATTAATCGCCGTGAGGCCCGCCCTCTCCCAATTGTTATTAATTTTTTAAGTCACATAAATAAAGTTGTTTTGTCTCGTGGTCGGTAGCAAAGAACGATTTGCTTCAAATTTACAGACAGTTCGTTATTCACCATGGACAATCGATTAAGCCATTAATCGCTGTGAGGCCCGCCCTCTCCCAATTGTTATTAATTTTTTAAGTCACATAAATAAAGTTGTTTTGTCTCGTGGTCGGTAGCAAAGAACGACTTGCTCCAAATTTACAGACAATTCGTTACTCACCATGGACAATCGATTAAGCCATTAATCGCCGTGAGACCCGCCCTCTCCTAATTGTCATTAACTTTTTAAGGCGCCTAAATAAATTTGTTTTGTCTCGTGGTCGGTAGCAAAGAACGATTTGCTTCAAATTTGCAAATAATTCGTTATTCACCATGGACAATCGATTAAGCAATTAATCGCCATGAGACCCGCCCTCTCCCAATTGTCATTAATTTTTTAAGGCGCATAAATAAAATTGTTTTTTCTCGTGGTCGGTAGCAAAGAACGATTTGCTTCAAATTTGCAGATAATTCGTTATTCACCATGGACAATCGATTAAGCCATTAATCGCCGTGAGACCCGCCCTTTCCTAATTGTTATTAATTTTTTAAAGCGCATAAATGAAGTTGTTTTGTCTCGTGGTCGGTAGCAAAGAACGATTTGCTTCAAATTTGCAGCCAATTCATTATTAACAATGGACAATCGATTAAGCCATTAATCGCCGTGAGACCCGCCCTCTCCTAATTGTTATTAATTTTTTAAGGCGCATAAATAAAGTTGTTTTGTCTCGTGGTCGGTAGCAAAGAACGATTTGCTGCAAATTTACAGACAATTCGTTATTCATCATGGACAATCTATTAAGCCATTCATCGCCGTGAGACCCGCCCTCTCCCAATTGTTATTAATTTTTTAAGGCGCATAAATAAAGTTGTTTTGTCTCGTGGTCGGTAGCAAAAACGATTTGCTTCAAATTTAGAGACAATTCGCTATTCATCATGGACAATCGATTAAGCTGTCGATCGCCGTGAGACCCCCCCTCTCCTAATTGTTATTAATTTTTTAAGTCACGTAAGTAAAGTTGTTTTGTCTCGTGGTCGGTAGCAAAGATCGATTAGCTCCAAATTTACAGACAATTCGTTATTCACCATGGACAATCGATTAAGCCATTAATCGCCGTGAGACCCGCCCTTTCCTAATTGTTATTAATTTTTTAAGGCGCATAAATCAAGTTGTTTTGTCTCGTGGTCGGTAGCAAAGAACGATTTGCTTCAAATTTACAGACAATTCGTTATTCACCATGGACAATCGATTAAGCCATTAATCACCGTGAGACCCGCCCTCTCCTAATTGTTATTAATTTTTTAAGGCTCATAAATCAAGTTGTTTTGTCTCGCGGTCGGTAGCAAAGAACGATTTGCTTCAAATATGCAGCCAATTCATTATTAACAATGGACAATCGATTAAGCCACTAATCGCCGTGAGGCCCGCCCTCTCCCAATTGTTATTAATTTTTTAAGTCACATAAATAAAGTTGTTTTGTCTCGTGGTCGGTAGCAAAGAACGATTTGCTTCAAATTTACAGACAGTTCGTTATTCACCATGGACAATCGATTAAGCCATTAATCGCTGTGAGGCCCGCCCTCTCCCAATTGTTATTAATTTTTTAAGTCACATAAATAAAGTTGTTTTGTCTCGTGGTCGGTAGCAAAGAACGACTTGCTCCAAATTTACAGACAATTCGTTACTCACCATGGACAATCGATTAAGCCATTAATCGCCGTGAGACCCGCCCTCTCCTAATTGTCATTAACTTTTTAAGGCGCCTAAATAAATTTGTTTTGTCTCGTGGTCGGTAGCAAAGAACGATTTGCTTCAAATTTGCAAATAATTCGTTATTCACCATGGACAATCGATTAAGCAATTAATCGCCATGAGACCCGCCCTCTCCCAATTGTCATTAATTTTTTAAGGCGCATAAATAAAATTGTTTTTTCTCGTGGTCGGTAGCAAAGAACGATTTACTTCAAATTTGCAGATAATTCGTTATTCACCATGGACAATCGATTAAGCCATTAATCGCCGTGAGACCCGCCCTTTCCTAATTGTTATTAATTTTTTAAAGCGCATAAATGAAGTTGTTTTGTCTCGTGGTCGGTAGCAAAGAACGATTTGCTTCAAATTTGCAGCCAATTCATTATTAACAATGGACAATCGATTAAGCCATTAATCGCCGTGAGACCCGCCCTCTCCTAATTGTTATTAATTTTTTAAGGCGCATAAATAAAGTTGTTTTGTCTCGTGGTCGGTAGCAAAGAACGATTTGCTGCAAATTTACAGACAATTCGTTATTCATCATGGACAATCTATTAAGCCATTCATCGCCGTGAGACCCGCCCTCTCCCAATTGTTATTAATTTTTTAAGGCGCATAAATAAAGTTGTTTTGTCTCGTGGTCGGTAGCAAAAACGATTTGCTTCAAATTTAGAGACAATTCGCTATTCATCATGGACAATCGATTAAGCTGTCGATCGCCGTGAGACCCCCCCTCTCCTAATTGTTATTAATTTTTTAAGTCACGTAAGTAAAGTTGTTTTGTCTCGTGGTCGGTAGCAAAGATCGATTAGCTCCAAATTTACAGACAATTCGTTATTCACCATGGACAATCGATTAAGCCATTAATCGCCGTGAGACCCACCCTCTGCTAATTGTTATTAATTTTTTAAGGCGCATAAATAAAGTTGTGTTGTCTCGTGGTCGGTAGCAAAGAACGATTTGCTTCAAATTTGCAGACAATTCATTATTAACAATGGACAATGGATTAAGCCATTAATCGCCGTGAGACCCGCCCTCTCCTAATTGTTATTAATTTTTTAAGGCGCATAAAAAAAATTGTTTTGTCTCGTGGTCGGTAGCAAAGAACGATTTGCTTCAAATTTAGAGACAATTCATTATTCACCATGGACAATCGATTAAGCCATTAATCGCCGTCAGACCCGCCCTCTCCTAATTGTTATTAATTTTTTAAGGCGCATAAATAAAGTTGTTTTGTCTCGTGGTCGGTAGCAAAGAACGATTTGCTTCAAATTTACAGACAATTCGTTATTCACCATGGACAATCGATTAAGCCATTCATCGCCGTGAGACCCGCCCTCTCCTAATTGTTATTAACTTTTTAAGGCGCGCAAATAAAGTAGTTTTGTCTCGTGGTCGGTAGCAAAGAACGATTTGCTTCAAATTTGCAGATAATTCGTTATTCACCATGGACAAGCGATTAAGCCATTAATCGCCGTGAGACCCGCCCTTTCCTAATTGTTATTAATTTTTTAAGGCGCATAAATCAAGTTGTTTTGTCTCGTGGTCGGTAGCAAAGAACGATTTGCTTCAAAATTGAAGCCAATTCATTATTAACCATGGACAATCGATTAAGCCATTAATCGCCGTGAGACCCGCCCTCTCCCAATTGTTATTAATTTTTTGTCACATAAATAAAGTTGTTTTGTCTCGTGGTCGGTAGCAAAGAACGATTTACTTCAAATTTACAGATAATTCGTTATTCACCATGGACAATCGATTAAGCCATTAATCGCCGTGAGACCCGCCCTCTCCTAATTGTTATTAATTTTTTAAGGCACATAAATAAAGTTGTTTTGTCTCGTGGTCGGTAGCAAAGAACGATTTGCTTCAAATTTACAGACAGTTCGTTATTCACCATGGACAATCGATTAAGGCATTAATCGCCGTGAGACCCGCCCTCTCCTAATTGTTATTAATTTTTTTAATTGCATAAATAAAGTTGTTTTGTCTCGTGATCGGTAGCAAAGCACGATTTGCTTTAAATTTACAGACAGTTCGTTATTCACCATGGACAATCGATTAAGCCATTAATCGCTGTGAGGCCCGCCCTCTCCCAATTGTTATTAATTTTTTAAGTCGCATCAATAAAGTTGTTTTTTCTCGTGGTCGGTAGCAAAGAACGATTTGCTCCAAATTTACAGACAATTCGTTATTCACCATGGACAATCGATTAAGCCATTAATCGTCGTGACACCCACCCTCTGCTATTTGTAATTAATTTTTTAAGGCGCATAAATAAAGTTGTTTTGTCTCGTGGTCGGTAGCAAAGAACGATTTGCTTCAAATTTGCAGCCAATTCATTATTAACAATGGACAATCGATTAAGCCATTAATCGCCGTGAGACCCGCCCTCTCCTAATTGTTATTAATTTTTAAAGGCGCATAAATAAAGTTGTTTTGTCTCGTGGTCGGTAGCAAAGAACGATTTGCTTCAAATTTGCAAACAATTGATTATTAACAATGGACAATCGATTAAGCCATTAATCGCCGTGAGACCCGCCCTCTCCTAATTGTTATTAATTTTTAAAGGCGCATAAATAAAGTTGTTTTGTCTCGTGGTCGGTAGCAAAGAACGATTTGCTTCAAATTTGCAAACAATTGATTATTAACAATGGACAATGCATTAAGCCATTAATCACCGTGAGACCCGCCCTCTCCCAATTGTTATTAATTTTTTAATTCACATAAATAAAGTTGTTTTGTCTCGTGGTCGGTAGCAAAGAACGATTTGCTTCAAATTTGCAGATAATTCGTTATTCACCATGGACAATCGATTAAGCCATTAATTGCCGTGAGACCCGCCCTCTCTTAATTGTTATTAATTTTTTAAGGCGCATAAATCAAGTTGTTTTGTCTCGTGGTCGGTAGCAAAGAACGATTTGCTTCAAATTTGCAGTCAATTCATTATTAACAATGGACAATCGATTAAGGCATTAATCGCCGTGAGACCCGCCCTCTCCTAATTGTTATTAATTTTTTTAATTGCATAAATAAAGTTGTTTTGTCTCGTGATCGGTAGCAAAGCACGATTTGCTTTAAATTTACAGACAGTTCGTTATTCACCATGGACAATCGATTAAGCCATTAATCGCTGTGAGGCCCGCCCTCTCCCAATTGTTATTAATTTTTTAAGTCACATAAATAAAGTTGTTTTGTCTCGTGGTCGGTAGCAAAGAACGATTTGCTTCAAATATACAGACTATTCGTTATTCACCATGGACAATCGATTAAGCCATTAATCGCCGTGAGGCCCGCCCTCTCCCAATTGTTATTAATTTTTTAAGTCACATAAATAAAGTTGTTTTGTCTCGTGGTCGGTAGCAAAGAACGATTTGCTTCAAATATACAGACAATTCGTTATTCACCATGGACAATCGATTAAGCCATTAATCGCCGTGAGACCCGCCCTCTCCTAATTGTTATTAATTTTTTAAGGCGCATAAATAAAGTTGTTTTGTCTCGTGGTCGGTAGCAAAGAACGATTTGCTTTAAATTTACAGACAATTCGTTATTCACCATGGACAATCGATTACGCCATTAATCGCCGTGAGGCCCGCCCTCTCCCAATTGTTATTAATTTTTTAAGTCACATAAATAAAGTTGTTTTGTCTCGTGGTCGGTAGCAAAGAACGATTTGCTTCAAATTTACAGACAATTCGTTATTCACCATGGACAATTGATTAATCCATTAATCGCCGTGAGACCCGCCCTCTCCTAATTGTTATTAATTTTTTAAGGCACATAAATAAAGTTGTTTTGTCTCGTGGTCAGTAGCAAAGAACGATTTGCTTCAAATTTACAGACAATTCGTTATTCACCATGGACAATCGATTAAGCCATTCATCGCCGTGAGACCCGCCCTCTCCCAATTGTCATTAATTTTTTAAGGCCCATAAATAAGGTTGTTTTGTCTCGCGGTCGGTAGCAAAGGACAATTTGCTTCAAATTTGCAGACAATTCATTATTAACAATGTACAATGGATTAAGCCATTAATCACCGTGAGACCCGCCCTCTCCCAATTGTTATTAATTTTTTAATTCACATAAATAAAGTTGTTTTGTCTCGTGGTCGGTAGCAAAGAACGATTTTTTTCAAATTTACAGACAATTCGTTATTCACCATGGACAATCGATTAAGCCATTAATCGCCGTGAGACCCGCCCTCTCCTAATTGTTATTAATTTTTAAAGGCGCATAAATAAAGTTGTTTTGTCTCGTGGTCGGTAGCAACGAACGATTTGCTGCAAATTTACAGACAATTCGTTATTCATCATGGACAATCTATTAAGCCATTCATCGCCGTGAGACCCGCCCTCTCCCAATTGTTATTAATTTTTTAAGGCGCATAAATAAAGTTGTTTTGTCTCGTGGTCGGTAGCAAAAACGATTTACTTCAAATTTAGAGACAATTCGCTATTCACCATGGACAATCGATTAAGCTGTCAATCGCCGTGAGACCCCCCCTCTCCTAATTGTTATTAATTTTTTAAGTCACGTAAGTAAAATTGTTTTGTCTCGTGGTCGGTAGCAAAGATCGATTAGCTCCAAATTTACAGACAATTCGTTATTCACCATGGACAATCGATTAAGCCATTAATCGCCGTGAGACCCACCCTCTGCTACTTGTTATTAATTTTTTAAGGCGCATAAATAAAGTTGTGTTGTCTCGTGGTCGGTAGCAAAGAACGATTTGCTTCAATTTTGCAGACAATTCATTATTAACAATGGACAATGGATTAAGCCATTAATCGCCGTGAGACCCGCCCTCTCCTAATTGTTATTAATTTTTTAAGGCACATAAATAAAGTTGTTTTGTCTCGTGGTCGGTAGCAAAGAACGATTTGCTTCAAATTTACAGACAATTCGTTATTCACCATGGACAATCGATTAAGCCATTCATCGCCGTGAGACCCGCCCTCTCCCAATTGTTATTAATTTTTTAAGGCGCATAAATAAAGTTGTTTTTTCTCGTGGTCGGTAGCAAAGAACGATTTGCTCCAAATTTACAGACAATTCGTTATCCACCATGGACAATCGATTAAGCCGTTAATCGCCGTGAGACCCGCCCTCTCCTAATTGTTATTAATTTTTTAAGTCACATAAATAAAGTTGTTTTGTCTCGTGGTCGGTAGCAAAGAACGATTTGCTTCAAATTTAGAGACAATTCGTTATTCACCATGGACAATCGATTAAGCCATTAATCGCCGTCAGACCCGCCCTCTCCCAATTGTTATTAATTTTTTAAGGCGCATAAATAAAGTTGTTTTTTCTCGTGGTCGGCAGCAAAGAACGATTTGCTCCAAATTTACAGACAATTCGTTATCCACCATGGACAATCGATTAAGCAATTTATCGCCGTGGGACCCGCCCTCTCCTAATTGTTATTAATTTTTTAATGCGCATAAATATAATTGTTTTGTCTCGTGGTCGGTAGCAAAGAACGATTTGCTTCAAATTTAGAGACAATTCGCTATTCACCATGGACAATCGATTAAGCCATTAATCGCCGTGAGACCCGCCCTCTCCTAATTGTTATTAATTTTTTAACGCGCATAAATAACGTTGTTTTGTCTCGTGGTCGGTAGCAAAGAACGATTTGCTTTAAATTTACAGACAATTCGTTATTCACCATGGACAATCGATTACGCCATTAATCGCCGTGAGGCCCGCCCTCTCCCAATTGTTATTAATTTTTTAAGTCACATAAATAAAGTTGTTTTGTCTCGTGGTCGGTAGCAAAGAACGATTTGCTTCAAATTTACAGACAATTCGTTATACACCATGGACAATCGATTAAGCAATTAATCGCCGTGAGACCCGCCATCTCCTAATTGTTATTAACTTTTTAAGGCGCGTAAATAAAGTTGTTTTGTCTCGTGGTCGGTAGCAAAGAACGATTTGCTTCAAATTTGCAGATAATTCGTTATTCACCATGGACAAGCGATTAAGCCATTAAACGCCGTGAGACCCGCCCTCTCCTAATTGTTATTAACTTTTTAAGGCGTGTAAATAAAGTTGTTTTGTCTCGTGGTCGGTAGCAAAGAACGATTTGCTTCAAATTTGCAGATAATTCGTTATTCACCATGGACAAGCGATTAAGCCATTAATCGCCGTGAGACCCGCCCTTTCCTAATTGTTATTAATATTTAAGGCGCATAAATCAAGTTGTTTTGTCTCGTGGTCGGTAGCAAAGAACGATTTGCTTCAAATTTGGAGCCAATTCATTATTAACCATGGACAATCGATTAAGCCATTAATCGCCGTGAGACCCGCCCTCTCCCAATTGTTATTAATTTTTTGTCACATAAATAAAGTTGTTTTGTCTCGTGATCGGTAGCAAAGAACGATTTGCTTCAAATTTACAGACAATTCGTTATTCACCATGGACAATCGATTAAGCCATTCATCTCCGTGAGACCCGCCCTCTCCCAATTGTCATTAATTTTTTAAGGCGCATAAATAAAGTTGTTTTTTCTCGTGGTCGGTAGCAAAGAACGATTTGCTCCAAATTTACAGACAATTCGTTATTCACCATGGACAATCGATTAAGCCATTAATCGTCGTGAGACCCACCCTCTGCTATTTGTTATTAATTTTTTAAGGCGCATAAATAAAGTTGTTTTGTCTCGTGGTCGGTAGCAAAGGACAATTTGCTTCAAATTTGCAGACAATTCATTATTAACAATGTACAATGGATTAAGCCATTAATCACCGTGAGACCCGCCCTCTCCCAATTGTTATTAATTTTTTAATTCACATAAATAAAGTTGTTTTGTCTCGTGGTCGGTAGCAAAGAACGATTTGCTTCAAATTTGCAGATAATTCGTTATTCACCATGGACAATCGATTAAGCCATTAATCGCCGTGAGACCCACCCTCTGCTACTTGTTATTAATTTTTTAAGGCGCATAAATAAAGTTGTGTTGTCTCGTGGTCGGTAGCAAAGAACGATTTGCTTCAAATTTGCAGACAATTCATTATTAACAATGGACAATGGATTAAGCCATTAATCGCCGTGAGACCCGCCTTCTCCTAATTGTTATTAATTTTTTAAGGCGCATAAAAAAAATTGTTTTGTCTCGTGGTCGGTAGCAAAGAACGATTTGCTTCAAATTTACAGACAATTCGCTATTCACCATGGACAATCGATTAAGCCGTTAATCGCCGTGAGACCCGCCCTCTCCTAATTGTTATTAATTTTTTAAGGCACATAAATAAAGTTGTTTTGTCTCGTGGTCGGTAGCAAAGAACGATTTGCTCCAAATTTACAGACAATTCGTTATCCACCATGGACAATCGATTAAGCCATTAATCGCCGTGGGACCCGCCCTCTCCTAATTGTTATTAATTTTTTAAGGCGCATAAATAATATTGTTTTGTCTCGTGGTCGGTAGCAAAGAACGATTTGCTTCAAATTTAGATACATTTCGCCATTCACCATGGACAATCGATTAAGCCGTTAATCGCCGTGCGACCCGCCCTCTCCTAATTGTTATTAATTTTTTAAGTCACATAAATAAAGTTGTTTTGTCTCGTGGTCGGTAGCAAAGAACGATTTGCTTTAAATTTACAGACAATTCGTTATTCACCATGGACAATCGATTACGCCATTAATCGCCGTGAGGCCCGCCCTCTCCCAATTGTTATTAATTTTTTAAGTCACATAAATAAAGTTGTTTTGTCTCGTGGTCGGTAGCAAAGAACGATTTGCTTCAAATTTACAGACAATTCGTTATACACCATGGACAATCGATTAAGCAATTAATCGCCGTGAGACCCGCCATCTCCTAATTGTTATTAACTTTTTAAGGCGCGTAAATAAAGTTGTTTTGTCTCGTGGTCGGTAGCAAAGAACGATTTGCTTCAAATTTGCAGATAATTCGTTATTCACCATGGACAAGCGATTAAGCCATTAAACGCCGTGAGACCCGCCCTCTCCTAATTGTTATTAACTTTTTAAGGCGTGTAAATAAAGTTGTTTTGTCTCGTGGTCGGTAGCAAAGAACGATTTGCTTCAAATTTGCAGATAATTCGTTATTCACCATGGACAAGCGATTAAGCCATTAATCGCCGTGAGACCCGCCCTTTCCTAATTGTTATTAATATTTAAGGCGCATAAATCAAGTTGTTTTGTCTCGTGGTCGGTAGCAAAGAACGATTTGCTTCAAATTTGGAGCCAATTCATTATTAACCATGGACAATCGATTAAGCCATTAATCGCCGTGAGACCCGCCCTCTCCCAATTGTTATTAATTTTTTGTCACATAAATAAAGTTGTTTTGTCTCGTGATCGGTAGCAAAGAACGATTTGCTTCAAATTTACAGACAATTCGTTATTCACCATGGACAATCGATTAAGCCATTCATCTCCGTGAGACCCGCCCTCTCCCAATTGTCATTAATTTTTTAAGGCGCATAAATAAAGTTGTTTTTTCTCGTGGTCGGTAGCAAAGAACGATTTGCTCCAAATTTACAGACAATTCGTTATTCACCATGGACAATCGATTAAGCCATTAATCGTCGTGAGACCCACCCTCTGCTATTTGTTATTAATTTTTTAAGGCGCATAAATAAAGTTGTTTTGTCTCGTGGTCGGTAGCAAAGGACAATTTGCTTCAAATTTGCAGACAATTCATTATTAACAATGTACAATGGATTAAGCCATTAATCACCGTGAGACCCGCCCTCTCCCAATTGTTATTAATTTTTTAATTCACATAAATAAAGTTGTTTTGTCTCGTGGTCGGTAGCAAAGAACGATTTGCTTCAAATTTGCAGATAATTCGTTATTCACCATGGACAATCGATTAAGCCATTAATCGCCGTGAGACCCACCCTCTGCTACTTGTTATTAATTTTTTAAGGCGCATAAATAAAGTTGTGTTGTCTCGTGGTCGGTAGCAAAGAACGATTTGCTTCAAATTTGCAGACAATTCATTATTAACAATGGACAATGGATTAAGCCATTAATCGCCGTGAGACCCGCCTTCTCCTAATTGTTATTAATTTTTTAAGGCGCATAAAAAAAATTGTTTTGTCTCGTGGTCGGTAGCAAAGAACGATTTGCTTCAAATTTACAGACAATTCGCTATTCACCATGGACAATCGATTAAGCCGTTAATCGCCGTGAGACCCGCCCTCTCCTAATTGTTATTAATTTTTTAAGGCACATAAATAAAGTTGTTTTGTCTCGTGGTCGGTAGCAAAGAACGATTTGCTCCAAATTTACAGACAATTCGTTATCCACCATGGACAATCGATTAAGCCATTAATCGCCGTGGGACCCGCCCTCTCCTAATTGTTATTAATTTTTTAAGGCGCATAAATAATATTGTTTTGTCTCGTGGTCGGTAGCAAAGAACGATTTGCTTCAAATTTAGATACATTTCGCCATTCACCATGGACAATCGATTAAGCCGTTAATCGCCGTGCGACCCGCCCTCTCCTAATTGTTATTAATTTTTTAAGTCACATAAATAAAGTTGTTTTGTCTCGTGGTCGGTAGCAAAGAACGATTTGCTTCAAATTTAGAGACAATTCATTATTCACCATGGACAATCGATTAAGCCATTAATCGCCGTCAGACCCGCCCTCTCCTAATTGTTATTAATTTTTTAAGGCGCATAAATAAAGTTGTTTTGTCTCGTGGTCGGTAGCAAAGAACGATTTGCTTCAAATTTACAGACAATTCGTTATTCACCATGGACAATCGATTAAGCCATTCATCGCCGTGAGACCCGCCCTCTCCTAATTGTTATTAACTTTTTAAGGCGCGCAAATAAAGTAGTTTTGTCTCGTGGTCGGTAGCAAAGAACGATTTGCTTCAAATTTGCAGATAATTCGTTATTCACCATGGACAAGCGATTAAGCCATTAATCGCCGTGAGACCCGCCCTTTCCTAATTGTTATTAATTTTTTAAGGCGCATAAATCAAGTTGTTTTGTCTCGTGGTCGGTAGCAAAGAACGATTTGCTTCAAAATTGAAGCCAATTCATTATTAACCATGGACAATCGATTAAGCCATTAATCGCCGTGAGACCCGCCCTCTCCCAATTGTTATTAATTTTTTGTCACATAAATAAAGTTGTTTTGTCTCGTGGTCGGTAGCAAAGAACGATTTACTTCAAATTTACAGATAATTCGTTATTCACCATGGACAATCGATTAAGCCATTAATCGCCGTGAGACCCGCCCTCTCCTAATTGTTATTAATTTTTTAAGGCACATAAATAAAGTTGTTTTGTCTCGTGGTCGGTAGCAAAGAACGATTTGCTTCAAATTTACAGACAATTCGTTATTCACCATGGACAATCGATTAAGCCATTCATCGCCGTGAGACCCGCTCTCTCCCAATTGGTATTAATTTTTTAAGGCGCATAAATAACGTTGTTTTTTCTCGTGGTCGGTAGCAAAGAACGATTTGCTCCAAATTTATAGACAATTCGTTATCCACCATGGACAATCGATTAAGCCATTAATCGCCGTGGGACCCGCCCTCTCCTAATTGTTATTAATTTTTTAATTCACATAAACAAAGTTGTTTTGTCTCGTGGTCGGTAGCAAAGAACGATTTGCTTCAAATTTAGAGACAATTCGTTATTCACCATGGTCAATGGATTAAGCCATTAATCACCGTGAGACCCGCCCTCTCCCAAGTGTTATTAATTTTTCAATTCACATAAATAAAGTTGTTTTGTCTCGTGGTCGGTAGCAAAGAACGATTTTCTTCAAATTTACAGACAATTCGTTATTCACCATGGACAATCGATTAAGCCATTAATCGCCGTGAAACCCGCCCTCTCCTAATTGTTATTAATTTTTTAAGGCGCATAAATAAATTTGTTTTGTCTCGTGGTCGGTAGCAAAGAACGATTTGCTTCAAATTTGCAGATAATTCGTTATTCATCATGGACAATCGATTAAGCCATTAATCGCCGTGAGACCCGCCCTCTCCTAATTGTTATTAATTTTTTAAGTCGCATCAATAAAGTTGTTTTTTCTCGTGGTCGGTAGCAAAGAACGATTTGCTCCAAATTTACAGACAATTCGTTATTCACCATGGACAATCGATTAAGCCATTAATCGTCGTGACACCCACCCTCTGCTATTTGTAATTAATTTTTTAAGGCGCATAAATAAAGTTGTTTTGTCTCGTGGTCGGTAGCAAAGAACGATTTGCTTCAAATTTGCAGCCAATTCATTATTAACAATGGACAATCGATTAAGCCATTAATCGCCGTGAGACCCGCCCTCTCCTAATTGTTATTAATTTTTAAAGGCGCATAAATAAAGTTGTTTTGTCTCGTGGTCGGTAGCAAAGAACGATTTGCTTCAAATTTGCAAACAATTGATTATTAACAATGGACAATCGATTAAGCCATTAATCGCCGTGAGACCCGCCCTCTCCTAATTGTTATTAATTTTTAAAGGCGCATAAATAAAGTTGTTTTGTCTCGTGGTCGGTAGCAAAGAACGATTTGCTTCAAATTTGCAAACAATTGATTATTAACAATGGACAATGCATTAAGCCATTAATCGCCGTGAGACCCGCCGTCTCCTAATTGTTATTACTTTTTTAAGGCGCCTAAATAAAGTTGTTTTGTCTCGTGGTCGGTAGCAAAGAACGATTTGCTCCAAATTTACAGACAATTCGTTATTGACCATGGACAATCCATTAAGCCATTAATTGCCGTGAGACCCGCCCTCTCTTAATTGTTATTAATTTTTTAAGGCGCATAAATCAAGTTGTTTTGTCTCGTGGTCGGTAGCAAAGAACGATTTGCTTCAAATTTGCAGTCAATTCATTATTAACAATGGACAATCGATTAAGGCATTAATCGCCGTGAGACCCGCCCTCTCCTAATTGTTATTAATTTTTTTAATTGCATAAATAAAGTTGTTTTGTCTCGTGATCGGTAGCAAAGCACGATTTGCTTTAAATTTACAGACAGTTCGTTATTCACCATGGACAATCGATTAAGCCATTAATCGCTGTGAGGCCCGCCCTCTCCCAATTGTTATTAATTTTTTAAGTCACATAAATAAAGTTGTTTTGTCTCGTGGTCGGTAGCAAAGAACGATTTGCTTCAAATATACAGACTATTCGTTATTCACCATGGACAATCGATTAAGCCATTAATCGCCGTGAGACCCGCCCTCTCCTAATTGTTATTAATTTTTTTTATTGCATAAATAAAGTTGTTTTGTCTCGTGGTCGGTAGCAAAGAACGATTTGCTTTAAATTTACAGACAGTTCGTTATTCACCATGGACAATCGATTAAGCTATTAATCGCCGTGAGGCCCGCCCTCTCCCAATTGTTATTAATTTTTTAAGTCACATAAATAAAGTTGTTTTGTCTCGTGGTCGGTAGCAAAGAACGATTTGCTTCAAATATACAGACAATTCGTTATTCACCATGGACAATCGATTAAGCCATTAATCGCCGTGAGACCCGCCCTCTCCTAATTGTTATTAATTTTTTAAGGCGCATAAATCAAGTTGTTTTGTCTCGTGGTCGGTAGCAAAGAACGATTTGCTTTAAATTTACAGACAATTCGTTATTCACCATGGACAATCGATTACGCCATTAATCGCCGTGAGGCCCGCCCTCTCCCAATTGTTATTAATTTTTTAAGTCACATAAATAAAGTTGTTTTGTCTCGTGGTCGGTAGCAAAGAACGATTTGCTTCAAATTTACAGACAATTCGTTATTCACCATGGACAATTGATTAAGCCATTAATCGCCGTGAGACCCGCCCTCTCCTAATTGTTATTAATTTTTTAAGGCACATAAATAAAGTTGTTTTGTCTCGTGGTCAGTAGCAAAGAACGATTTGCTTCAAATTTACAGACAATTCGTTATTCACCATGGACAATCGATTAAGCCATTCATCGCCGTGAGACCCGCCCTCTCCCAATTGTCATTAATTTTTTAAGGCCCATAAATAAAGTTGTTTTGTCTCGTGGTCGGTAGCAAAGGACAATTTGCTTCAAATTTGCAGACAATTCATTATTAACAATGTACAATGGATTAAGCCATTAATCACCGTGAGACCCGCCCTCTCCCAATTGTTATTAATTTTTTAATTCACATAAATAAAGTTGTTTTGTCTCGTGGTCGGTAGCAAAGAACGATTTTTTTCAAATTTACAGACAATTCGTTATTCACCATGGACAATCGATTAAGCCATTAATCGCCGTGAGACCCGCCCTCTCCTAATTGTTATTAATTTTTAAAGGCGCATAAATAAAGTTGTTTTGTCTCGTGGTCGGTAGCAAAGAACGATTTGCTGCAAATTTACAGACAATTCGTTATTCATCATGGACAATCTATTAAGCCATTCATCGCCGTGAGACCCGCCCTCTCCCAATTGTTATTAATTTTTTAAGGCGCATAAATAAAGTTGTGTTGTCTCGTGGTCGGTAGCAAAGAACGATTTGCTTCAATTTTGCAGACAATTCATTATTAACAATGGACAATGGATTAAGCCATTAATCGCCGTGAAACCCGCCCTCTCCTAATTGTTATTAATTTTTTAAGGCACATAAATAAAGTTGTTTTGTCTCGTGGTCGGTAGCAAAGAACGATTTGCTTCAAATTTACAGACAATTCGTTATTCACCATGGACAATCGATTAAGCCATTCATCGCCGTGAGACCCGCCCTCTCCCAATTGTTATTAATTTTTTAAGGCGCATAAATAAAGTTGTTTTTTCTCGTGGTCGGTAGCAAAGAACGATTTGCTCCAAATTTACAGACAATTCGTTATCCACCATGGACAATCGATTAAGCCATTTATCGCCGTGGGACCCGCCCTCTCCTAATTGTTATTAATTTTTTAAGGCGCATAAATAAAATTGTTTTGTCTCGTGGTCGGTAGCAAAGAACGATTTGCTTCAAATTTAGAGACAATTCGCTATTCACCATGGACAATCGATTAAGCCGTTAATCGCCGTGAGACCCGCCCTCTCCTAATTGTTATTAATTTTTTAAGTCACATAAATAAAGTTGTTTTGTCTCGTGGTCGGTAGCAAAGAACGATTTGCTTCAAATTTAGAGACAATTCGTTATTCACCATGGACAATCGATTAAGCCATTAATCGCCGTCAGACCCGCCCTCTCCCAATTGTTATTAATTTTTTAAGGCGCATAAATAAAGTTGTTTTTTCTCGTGGTCGGCAGCAAAGAACGATTTGCTCCAAATTTACAGACAATTCGTTATCCACCATGGACAATCGATTAAGCAATTTATCGCCGTGGGACCCGCCCTCTCCTAATTGTTATTAATTTTTTAAGGCGCATAAATATAATTGTTTTGTCTCGTGGTCGGTAGCAAAGAACGATTTGCTTCAAATTTAGAGACAATTCGCTATTCACCATGGACAATCGATTAAGCCATTAATCGCCGTGAGACCCGCCCTCTCCTAATTGTTATTAATTTTTTAACGCGCATAAATAAAGTTGTTTTGTCTCGTGGTCGGTAGCAAAGAACGATTTGCTTTAAATTTACAGACAATTCGTTATTCACCATGGACAATCGATTACGCCATTAATCGCCGTGAGGCCCGCCCTCTCCCAATTGTTATTAATTTTTTAAGTCACATAAATAAAGTTGTTTTGTCTCGTGGTCGGTAGCAAAGAACGATTTGCTTCAAATTTACAGACAATTCGTTATACACCATGGACAATCGATTAAGCAATTAATCGCCGTGAGACCCGCCATCTCCTAATTGTTATTAACTTTTTAAGGCGCGTAAATAAAGTTGTTTTGTCTCGTGGTCGGTAGCAAAGAACGATTTGCTTCAAATTTGCAGATAATTCGTTATTCACCATGGACAAGCGATTAAGCCATTAAACGCCGTGAGACCCGCCCTCTCCTAATTGTTATTAACTTTTTAAGGCGTGTAAATAAAGTTGTTTTGTCTCGTGGTCGGTAGCAAAGAACGATTTGCTTCAAATTTGCAGATAATTCGTTATTCACCATGGACAAGCGATTAAGCCATTAATCGCCGTGAGACCCGCCCTTTCCTAATTGTTATTAATATTTAAGGCGCATAAATCAAGTTGTTTTGTCTCGTGGTCGGTAGCAAAGAACGATTTGCTTCAAATTTGGAGCCAATTCATTATTAACCATGGACAATCGATTAAGCCATTAATCGCCGTGAGACCCGCCCTCTCCCAATTGTTATTAATTTTTTGTCACATAAATAAAGTTGTTTTGTCTCGTGGTCGGTAGCAAAGAACGATTTACTTCAAATTTACAGACAATTCGTTATTCACCATGGACAATTGATTAAGCCATTAATCGCCGTGAGACCCGCCCTCTCCTAATTGTTATTAATTTTTTAAGGCACATAAATAAAGTTGTTTTGTCTCGTGGTCGGTAGCAAAGAACGATTTGCTTCAAATTTACAGACAATTCGTTATTCACCATGGACAATCGATTAAGCCATTCATCGCCGTGAGACCCGCCCTCTCCCAATTGTCATTAATTTTTTAAGGCGCATAAATAAAGTTGTTTTTTCTCGTGGTCGGTAGCAAAGAACGATTTGCTCCAAATTTACAGACAATTCGTTATTCACCATGAACAATCGATTAAGCCATTAATCGTCGTGAGACCCACCCTCTGCTATTTGTTATTAATTTTTTAAGGCGCATAAATAAAGTTGTTTTGTCTCGTGGTCGGTAGCAAAGGACAATTTGCTTCAAATTTGCAGACAATTCATTATTAACAATGTACAATGGATTAAGCCATTAATCACCGTGAGACCCGCCCTCTCCCAATTGTTATTAATTTTTTAATTCACATAAATAAAGTTGTTTTGTCTCGTGGTCGGTAGCAAAGAACGATTTTTTTCAAATTTACAGACAATTCGTTATTCACCATGGACAATCGATTAAGCCATTAATCGCCGTGAGACCCGCCCTCTCCTAATTGTTATTAATTTTTTAAGGCGCATAAATAAAGTTGTTTTGTCTCGTGGTCGGTAGCAAAGAACGATTTGCTGCAAATTTACAGACAATTCGTTATTCATCATGGACAATCTATTAAGCCATTCATCGCCGTGAGACCCGCCCTCTCCCAATTGTTATTAATTTTTTAAGGCGCATAAATAAAGTTGTTTTGTCTCGTGGTCGGTAGCAAAAACGATTTGCTTCAAATTTAGAGACAATTCGCTATTCACCATGGACAATCGATTAAGCTGTCAATCGCCGTGAGACCCCCCCTCTCCTAATTGTTATTAATTTTTTAAGTCACGTGAGTAAAGTTGTTTTGTCTCGTGGTCGGTAGCAAAGATCGATGAGCTCCAAATTTACAGACAATTCGTTATTCACCATGGACAATCGATTAAGCCATTAATCGCCGTGAGACCCACCCTCTGCTACTTGTTATTAATTTTTTAAGGCGCATAAATAAAGTTGTGTTGTCTCGTGGTCGGTAGCAAAGAACGATTTGCTTCAAATTTGCAGACAATTCATTATTAACAATGGACAATGGATTAAGCCATTAATCGCCGTGAGACCCGCCCTCTCCTAATTGTTATTAATTTTTTAAGGCACATAAATAAAGTTGTTTTGTCTCGTGGTCGGTAGCAAAGAACGATTTGCTTCAAATTTACGGACAATTCGTTATTCACCATGGACAATCGATTAAGCCATTCATCGCCGTGAGACCCGCCCTCTCCCAATTGTTATTAATTTTTTAAGGCGCATAAATAAAGTTGTTTTTTCTCGTGGTCGGTAGCAAAGAACGATTTGCTCCAAATTTACAAACAATTCGTTATCCACCATGGACAATCGATTAAGCCATTTATCGCCGTGGGACCCGCCCTCTCCTAATTGTTATTAATTTTTTAAGGCGCATAAATAAAATTGTTTTGTCTCGTGGTCGGTAGCAAAGAACGATTTGCTTCAAATTTAGAGACAATTCGCTATTCACCATGGACAATCGATTAAGCCGTTAATCGCCGTGAGACCCGCCCTCTCCTAATTGTTATTAATTTTTTAAGTCACATAAATAAAGTTGTTTTGTCTCGTGGTCGGTAGCAAAGAACGATTTGCTTCAAATTTAGAGACAATTCGTTATTCACCATGGACAATCGATTAAGCCATTAATCGCCGTCAGACCCGCCCTCTCCCAATTGTTATTAATTTTTTAAGGCGCATAAATAAAGTTGTTTTTTCTCGTGGTCGGCAGCAAAGAACGATTTGCTCCAAATTTACAGACAATTCGTTATCCACCATGGACAATCGATTAAGCAATTTATCGCCGTGGGACCCGCCCTCTCCTAATTGTTATTAATTTTTTAAGGCGCATAAATATAATTGTTTTGTCTCGTGGTCGGTAGCAAAGAACGATTTGCTTCAAATTTAGAGACAATTCGCTATTCACCATGGACAATCGATTAAGCCATTAATCGCCGTGAGACCCGCCCTCTCCTAATTGTTATTAATTTTTTAACGCGCATAAATAAAGTTGTTTTGTCTCGTGGTCGGTAGCAAAGAACGATTTGCTTTAAATTTACAGACAATTCGTTATTCACCATGGACAATCGATTACGCCATTAATCGCCGTGAGGCCCGCCCTCTCCCAATTGTTATTAATTTTTTAAGTCACATAAATAAAGTTGTTTTGTCTCGTGGTCGGTAGCAAAGAACGATTTGCTTCAAATTTACAGACAATTCGTTATACACCATGGACAATCGATTAAGCAATTAATCGCCGTGAGACCCGCCATCTCCTAATTGTTATTAACTTTTTAAGGCGCGTAAATAAAGTTGTTTTGTCTCGTGGTCGGTAGCAAAGAACGATTTGCTTCAAATTTGCAGATAATTCGTTATTCACCATGGACAAGCGATTAAGCCATTAAACGCCGTGAGACCCGCCCTCTCCTAATTGTTATTAACTTTTTAAGGCGTGTAAATAAAGTTGTTTTGTCTCGTGGTCGGTAGCAAAGAACGATTTGCTTCAAATTTGCAGATAATTCGTTATTCACCATGGACAAGCGATTAAGCCATTAATCGCCGTGAGACCCGCCCTTTCCTAATTGTTATTAATATTTAAGGCGCATAAATCAAGTTGTTTTGTCTCGTGGTCGGTAGCAAAGAACGATTTGCTTCAAATTTGGAGCCAATTCATTATTAACCATGGACAATCGATTAAGCCATTAATCGCCGTGAGACCCGCCCTCTCCCAATTGTTATTAATTTTTTGTCACATAAATAAAGTTGTTTTGTCTCGTGGTCGGTAGCAAAGAACGATTTACTTCAAATTTACAGACAATTCGTTATTCACCATGGACAATTGATTAAGCCATTAATCGCCGTGAGACCCGCCCTCTCCTAATTGTTATTAATTTTTTAAGGCACATAAATAAAGTTGTTTTGTCTCGTGGTCGGTAGCAAAGAACGATTTGCTTCAAATTTACAGACAATTCGTTATTCACCATGGACAATCGATTAAGCCATTCATCGCCGTGAGACCCGCCCTCTCCCAATTGTCATTAATTTTTTAAGGCGCATAAATAAAGTTGTTTTTTCTCGTGGTCGGTAGCAAAGAACGATTTGCTCCAAATTTACAGACAATTCGTTATTCACCATGGACAATCGATTAAGCCATTAATCGTCGTGAGACCCACCCTCTGCTATTTGTTATTAATTTTTTAAGGCGCATAAATAAAGTTGTTTTGTCTCGTGGTCGGTAGCAAAGGACAATTTGCTTCAAATTTGCAGACAATTCATTATTAACAATGTACAATGGATTAAGCCATTAATCACCGTGAGACCCGCCCTCTCCCAATTGTTATTAATTTTTTAATTCACATAAATAAAGTTGTTTTGTCTCGTGGTCGGTAGCAAAGAACGATTTTTTTCAAATTTACAGACAATTCGTTATTCACCATGGACAATCGTTTAAGCCATTAATCGCCGTGAGACCCGCCCTCTCCTAATTGTTATTAATTTTTTAAGGCGCATAAATAAAGTTGTTTTGTCTCGTGGTCGGTAGCAAAGAACGATTTGCTGCAAATTTACAGACAATTCGTTATTCACCATGGACAATCGATTAAGCCATTAATCGCCGTGAGACCCACCCTCTGCTACTTGTTATTAATTTTTTAAGGCGCATAAATAAAGTTGTGTTGTCTCGTGGTCGGTAGCAAAGAACGATTTGCTTCAAATTTGCAGACAATTCATTATTAACAATGGACAATGGATTAAGCCATTAATCGCCGTGAGACCCGCCCTCTCCTAATTGTTATTAATTTTTTAAGGCACATAAATAAAGTTGTTTTGTCTCGTGGTCGGTAGCAAAGAACGATTTGCTTCAAATTTACGGACAATTCGTTATTCACCATGGACAATCGATTAAGCCATTCATCGCCGTGAGACCCGCCCTCTCCCAATTGTTATTAATTTTTTAAGGCGCATAAATAAAGTTGTTTTTTCTCGTGGTCGGTAGCAAAGAACGATTTGCTCCAAATTTACAGACAATTCGTTATCCACCATGGACAATCGATTAAGCCATTTATCGCCGTGGGACCCGCCCTCTCCTAATTGTTATTAATTTTTTAAGGCGCATAAATAAAATTGTTTTGTCTCGTGGTCGGTAGCAAAGAACGATTTGCTTCAAATTTAGAGACAATTCGCTATTCACCATGGACAATCGATTAAGCCGTTAATCGCCGTGAGACCCGCCCTCTCCTAATTGTTATTAATTTTTTAAGTCACATAAATATAGTTGTTTTGTCTCGTGGTCGGTAGCAAAGAACGATTTGCTTCAAATTTAGAGACAATTCGTTATTCACCATGGACAATCGATTAAGCCATTAATCGCCGTCAGACCCGCCCTCTCCTAATTGTTATTAATTTTTTAAGGCGCATAAATAAAGTTGTTTTGTCTCGTGGTCGGTAGCAAAGAACGATTTGCTCCAAATTTACAGACAATTCGTTATTCACCATGGACAATCGATTAAGCCATTAATCGTCGTGAGACCCACCCTCTGCTATTTGTTATTAATTTTTTAAGGCGCATAAATAAAGTTGTTTTGTCTCGTGGTCGGTAGCAAAGGACAATTTGCTTCAAATTTGCAGACAATTCATTATTAACAATGTACAATGGATTAAGCCATTAATTACCGTGAGACCCGCCCTCTCCCAATTGTTATTAATTTTTTAATTCACATAAATAAAGTTTTTTTGTCTCGTGGTCGGTAGCAAAGAACGATTTTTTTCAAATTTACAGACAATTCGTTATTCACCATGGACAATCGATTAAGCCATTAATCGCCGTGAGACCCGCCCTCTCCTAATTGTTATTAATTTTTTAAGGCGCATAAATAAAGTTGTTTTGTCTCGTGGTCGGTAGCAAAGAACGATTTGCTGCAAATTTACAGACAATTCGTTATTCATCATGGACAATCTATTAAGCCATTCATCGCCGTGAGACCCGCCCTCTCCCAATTGTTATTAATTTTTTAAGGCGCATAAATAAAGTTGTTTTGTCTCGTGGTCGGTAGCAAAAACGATTTGCTTCAAATTTAGAGACAATTCGCTATTCACCATGGACAATCGATTAAGCTGTCAATCGCCGTGAGACCCCCCCTCTCCTAATTGTTATTAATTTTTTAAGTCACGTGAGTAAAGTTGTTTTGTCTCGTGGTCGGTAGCAAAGATCGATGAGCTCCAAATTTACAGACAATTCGTTATTCACCATGGACAATCGATTAAGCCATTAATCGCCGTGAGACCCACCCTCTGCTACTTGTTATTAATTTTTTAAGGCGCATAAATAAAGTTGTGTTGTCTCGTGGTCGGTAGCAAAGAACGATTTGCTTCAAATTTGCAGACAATTCATTATTAACAATGGACAATGGATTAAGCCATTAATCGCCGTGAGACCCGCCCTCTCCTAATTGTTATTAATTTTTTAAGGCACATAAATAAAGTTGTTTTGTCTCGTGGTCGGTAGCAAAGAACGATTTGCTTCAAATTTACGGACAATTCGTTATTCACCATGGACAATCGATTAAGCCATTCATCGCCGTGAGACCCGCCCTCTCCCAATTGTTATTAATTTTTTAAGGCGCATAAATAAAGTTGTTTTTTCTCGTGGTCGGTAGCAAAGAACGATTTGCTCCAAATTTACAGACAATTCGTTATCCACCATGGACAATCGATTAAGCCATTTATCGCCGTGGGACCCGCCCTCTCCTAATTGTTATTAATTTTTTAAGGCGCATAAATAAAATTGTTTTGTCTCGTGGTCGGTAGCAAAGAACGATTTGCTTCAAATTTAGAGACAATTCGCTATTCACCATGGACAATCGATTAAGCCGTTAATCGCCGTGAGACCCGCCCTCTCCTAATTGTTATTAATTTTTTACGTCACATAAATAAAGTTGTTTTGTCTCGTGGTCGGTAGCAAAGAACGATTTGCTTCAAATTTAGAGACAATTCGTTATTCACCATGGACAATCGATTAAGCCATTAATCGCCGTCAGACCCGCCCTCTCCTAATTGTTATTAATTTTTTAAGGCGCATAAATAAAGTTGTTTTGTCTCGTGGTCGGTAGCAAAGAACGATTTCCTTCAAATTTACAGACAATTCGTTATTCACCATGGACAATCGATTAAGCCATTAATCGCCGTCAGACCCGCCCTCTCCTAATTGTTATTAATTTTTTAAGGCGCGTAAATAAAGTAGTTTTGTCTCGTGGTCGGTAGCAAAGAACGATTTGCTTCAAATTTAGAGACAATTCGTTATTCACCATGGACAATCGATTAAGCCATTAATCGCCGTCAGACCCGCCCTCTCCCAATTGTTATTAATTTTTTAAGGCGCATAAATAAAGTTGTTTTTTCTCGTGGTCGGCAGCAAAGAACGATTTGCTCCAAATTTACAGACAATTCGTTATCCACCATGGACAATCGATTAAGCAATTTATCGCCGTGGGACCCGCCCTCTCCTAATTGTTATTAATTTTTTAAGGCGCATAAATATAATTGTTTTGTCTCGTGGTCGGTAGCAAAGAACGATTTGCTTCAAATTTAGAGACAATTCGCTATTCACCATGGACAATCGATTAAGTTATTAATCGCCGTGAGACCCGCCCTCTCCTAATTGTTATTAATTTTTTAACGCGCATAAATAAAGTTGTTTTGTCTCGTGGTCGGTAGCAAAGAACGATTTGCTTTAAATTTACAGACAATTCGTTATTCACCATGGACAATCGATTACGCCATTAATCGCCGTGAGGCCCGCCCTCTCCCAATTGTTATTAATTTTTTAAGTCACATAAATAAAGTTGTTTTGTCTCGTGGTCGGTAGCAAAGAACGATTTGCTTCAAATTTACAGACAATTCGTTATACACCATGGACAATCGATTAAGCAATTAATCGCCGTGAGACCCGCCATCTCCTAATTGTTATTAACTTTTTAAGGCGCGTAAATAAAGTTGTTTTGTCTCGTGGTCGGTAGCAAAGAACGATTTGCTTCAAATTTGCAGATAATTCGTTATTCACCATGGACAAGCGATTAAGCCATTAAACGCCGTGAGACCCGCCCTCTCCTAATTGTTATTAACTTTTTAAGGCGTGTAAATAAAGTTGTTTTGTCTCGTGGTCGGTAGCAAAGAACGATTTGCTTCAAATTTGCAGATAATTCGTTATTCACCATGGACAAGCGATTAAGCCATTAATCGCCGTGAGACCCGCCCTTTCCTAATTGTTATTAATATTTAAGGCGCATAAATCAAGTTGTTTTGTCTCGTGGTCGGTAGCAAAGAACGATTTGCTTCAAATTTGGAGCCAATTCATTATTAACCATGGACAATCGATTAAGCCATTAATCGCCGTGAGACCCGCCCTCTCCCAATTGTTATTAATTTTTTGTCACATAAATAAAGTTGTTTTGTCTCGTGGTCGGTAGCAAAGAACGATTTACTTCAAATTTACAGACAATTCGTTATTCACCATGGACAATTGATTAAGCCATTAATCGCCGTGAGACCCGCCCTCTCCTAATTGTTATTAATTTTTTAAGGCACATAAATAAAGTTGTTTTGTCTCGTGGTCGGTAGCAAAGAACGATTTGCTTCAAATTTACAGACAATTCGTTATTCACCATGGACAATCGATTAAGCCATTCATCGCCGTGAGACCCGCCCTCTCCCAATTGTCATTAATTTTTTAAGGCGCATAAATAAAGTTGTTTTTTCTCGTGGTCGGTAGCAAAGAACGATTTGCTCCAAATTTACAGACAATTCGTTATTCACCATGGACAATCGATTAAGCCATTAATCGTCGTGAGACCCACCCTCTGCTATTTGTTATTAATTTTTTAAGGCGCATAAATAAAGTTGTTTTGTCTCGTGGTCGGTAGCAAAGGACAATTTGCTTCAAATTTGCAGACAATTCATTATTAACAATGTACAATGGATTAAGCCATTAATCACCGTGAGACCCGCCCTCTCCCAATTGTTATTAATTTTTTAATTCACATAAATAAAGTTGTTTTGTCTCGTGGTCGGTAGCAAAGAACGATTTTTTTCAAATTTACAGACAATTCGTTATTCACCATGGACAATCGATTAAGCCATTAATCGCCGTGAGACCCGCCCTCTCCTAATTGTTATTAATTTTTTAAGGCGCATAAATAAAGTTGTTTTGTCTCGTGGTCGGTAGCAAAGAACGATTTGCTGCAAATTTACAGACAATTCGTTATTCATCATGGACAATCTATTAAGCCATTCATCGCCGTGAGACCCGCCCTCTCCCAATTGTTATTAATTTTTTAAGGCGCATAAATAAAGTTGTTTTGTCTCGTGGTCGGTAGCAAAAACGATTTGCTTCAAATTTAGAGACAATTCGCTATTCACCATGGACAATCGATTAAGCTGTCAATCGCCGTGAGACCCCCCCTCTCCTAATTGTTATTAATTTTTTAAGTCACGTGAGTAAAGTTGTTTTGTCTCGTGGTCGGTAGCAAAGATCGATGAGCTCCAAATTTACAGACAATTCGTTATTCACCATGGACAATCGATTAAGCCATTAATCGCCGTGAGACCCACCCTCTGCTACTTGTTATTAATTTTTTAAGGCGCATAAATAAAGTTGTGTTGTCTCGTGGTCGGTAGCAAAGAACGATTTGCTTCAAATTTGCAGACAATTCATGATTAACAATGGACAATGGATTAAGCCATTAATCGCCGTGAGACCCGCCCTCTCCTAATTGTTATTAATTTTTTAAGGCACATAAATAAAGTTGTTTTGTCTCGTGGTCGGTAGCAAAGAACGATTTGCTTCAAATTTACGGACAATTCGTTATTCACCATGGACAATCGATTAAGCCATTCATCGCCGTGAGACCCGCCCTCTCCCAATTGTTATTAATTTTTTAAGGCGCATAAATAAAGTTGTTTTTTCTCGTGGTCGGTAGCAAAGAACGATTTGCTCCAAATTTACAGACAATTCGTTATCCACCATGGACAATCGATTAAGCCATTTATCGCCGTGGGACCCGCCCTCTCCTAATTGTTATTAATTTTTTAAGGCGCATAAATAAAATTGTTTTGTCTCGTGGTCGGTAGCAAAGAACGATTTGCTTCAAATTTAGAGACAATTCGCTATTCACCATGGACAATCGATTAAGCCGTTAATCGCCGTGAGACCCGCCCTCTCCTAATTGTTATTAATTTTTTTAGTCACATAAATAAAGTTGTTTTGTCTCGTGGTCGGTAGCAAAGAACGATTTGCTTCAAATTTAGAGACAATTCGTTATTCACCATGGACAATCGATTAAGCCATTAATCGCCGTCAGACCCGCCCTCTCCTAATTGTTATTAATTTTTTAAGGCGCATAAATAAAGTTGTTTTGTCTCGTGGTCGGTAGCAAAGAACGATTTCCTTCAAATTTACAGACAATTCGTTATTCACCATGGACAATCGATTAAGCCATTAATCGCCGTCAGACCCGCCCTCTCCTAATTGTTATTAATTTTTTAAGGCGCGTAAATAAAGTAGTTTTGTCTCGTGGTCGGTAGCAAAGAACGATTTGCTTCAAATTTGCAGATAATTCGTTATTCACCATGGACAAGCGATTAAGCCATTAATCGCCGTGAGACCCGCCCTTTCCTAATTGTTATTAATTTTTTAAGGCGCATAAATCAAGTTGTTTTGTCTCGTGGTCGGTAGCAAAGAACGATTTGCTTCAAAATTGGAGCCAATTCATTATTAACCATGGACAATCGATTAAGCTATTAATCGCCGTGAGACCCGCCCTCTCCCAATTGTTATTAATTTTTTGTCACATAAATAAAGTTGTTTTGTCTCGTGGTCGGTAGAAAAGAACGATTTGCTCCAAATTTACAGACAATTCGTTATTGTCCATGGACAATCGATTAAGCCATTAATTGCCGTGAGACCCACCCTCTCTTAATTGTTATTAATTTTTTAAGGCGCATAAATCAAGTTGTTTTGTCTCGTGGTCGGTAGCAAAGAACGATTTGCTTCAAATTTGCAGCCAATTCATTATTAACAATGGACAATCGATTAAGCCATTAATCGCCGTGAGACCCGCCCTCTCCTAATTGTTATTAATTTTTTTTATTGCATAAATAAAGTTGTTTTGTCTCGTGGTCGGTAGCAAAGAACGATTTGCTTTAAATTTACAGACAGTTCGTTATTCACCATGGACAATCGATTAAGTTATTAATCGTTGTGAGGCCCGCCCTCTCCCAATTGTTATTAATTTTTAAAGTCACATAAATACAGTTGTTTTGTCTCGTGGTCGGTAGCAAAGAACGATTTGCTTCAAATATACAGACAATTCGTTATTCACCATGGACAATCGATTAAGCCGTTAATCGCCGTGAGACCCGCCCTCTCCTAATTGTTATTAATTTTTTAAGGCGCATAAATAAGGTTGTTTTGTCTCGTGGTCGGTAGCAAAAACAATTTGCTTCAAATTTAGAGACAATTCGCTATTCACCATGGACAATCGATTAAGCTGTCAATCGCCGTGAGACCCCCCTCTCCTAATTGTTATTAATTTTTTAAGTCACGTAAGTAAAGTTGTTTTGTCTCGTGGTCGGTAGCAAAGATCGATTAGCTCCAAATTTACAGACAATTCGTTATTCACCATGGACAATCGATTAAGCCATTTATCGCCGTGGGACCCGCCCTCTCCTAATTGTTATTAATTTTTTAAGGCGCATAAATAAATTTGTTTTGTCTCGTGGTCGGTAGCAAAGAACGATTTGCTTCAAATTTAGAGACAATTCGCTATTCACCATGGACAATCGATTAAGCCGTTAATCGCCGTGAGACCCGCCCTCTCCTAATTGTTATTAATTTTTTAAGTCACATAAATAAAGTTGTTTTGTCTCGTGGTCGGTAGCAAAGAACGATTTGCTTCAAATTTAGAGACAATTCGTTATTCACCATGGACAATCGATTAAGCCATTAATCGCCGTCAGACCCGCCCTCTCCTAATTGTTATTAATTTTTTAAGGCGCATAAATAAAGTTGTTTTGTCTCGTGGTCGGTAGCAAAGAACGATTTGCTTCAAATTTACAGACAATTCGTTATTCACCATGGACAATCGATTAAGCCATTCATCGCCGTGAGACCCGCCCTCTCCTAATTGTTATTAACTTTTTAAGGCGCGTAAATAAAGTAGTTTTGTCTCGTGGTCGGTAGCAAAGAACGATTTGCTCCAAATTTGCAGATTATTCGTTATTCACCATGGACAAGCGATTAAGCCATTAATCGCCGTGAGACCCGCCCTTTCCTAATTGTTATTAATTTTTTAAGGCGCATAAATCAAGTTGTTTTGTCTCGTGGTCGGTAGCAAAGAACGATTTGCTTCAAATTTGCAGCCAATTCATTATTAACAATGGACAATCGATTAAGCCATTAATCGCCGTGAGACCCGCCCTCTCCTAATTGTTATTAATTTTTTTTATTGCATAAATAAAGTTGTTTTGTCTCGTGGTCGGTAGCAAAGAACGATTTGCTTTAAATTTACAGACAGTTCGTTATTCACCATGGACAATCGATTAAGTTATTAATCGCCGTGAGGCCCGCCCTCTCCCAATTGTTATTAATTTTTAAAGTCACATAAATACAGTTGTTTTGTCTCGTGGTCGGTAGCAAAGAACGATTTGCTTCAAATATACAGACAATTCGTTATTCACCATGGACAATCGATTAAGCCATTAATCGCCGTGAGACCCGCCCTCTCCTAATTGTTATTAATTTTTTAAGGCGCATAAATAAAGTTGTTTTGTCTCGTGGTCGGTAGCAAAAACAATTTGCTTCAAATTTAGAGACAATTCCCTATTCACCATGGACAATCGATTAAGCTGTCAATCGCCGTGAGACCCCCCCTCTCCTAATTGTTATTAATTTTTTAAGTCACGTAAGTAAAGTTGTTTTGTCTCGTGGTCGGTAGCAAAGATCGATTAGCTCCAAATTTACAGACAATTCGTTATTCACCATGGACAATCGATTAAGCCATTAATCGCCGTGAGACCCACCCTCTGCTACTTGTTATTAATTTTTTAAGGCGCATAAATAAATTTGTGTTGTCTCGTGGTCGGTAGCAAAGAACGATTTGCTTCAAATTTGCAGACAATTCGTTATCCACCATGGACAATCGATTAAGCCATTTATCGCCGTGGGACCCGCCCTCTCCTAATTGTTATTAATTTTTTAAGGCGCATAAATAAAATTGTTTTGTCTCGTGGTCGGTAGCAAAGAACGATTTGCTTCAAATTTAGAGACAATTCGCTATTCACCATGGACAATCGATTAAGCCGTTAATCGCCGTGAGACCCGCCCTCTCCTAATTGTTATTAATTTTTTAAGGCGCATAAATAAAGTTGTTTTGTCTCGTGGTCGGTAGCAAAGAACGATTTGCTTCAAATTTACAGACAATTCGTTATTCACCATGGACAATCGATTAAGCCATTCATCGCCGTGAGACCCGCCCTCTCCTAATTGTTATTAACTTTTTAAGGCGCGTAAATAAAGTAGTTTTGTCTCGTGGTCGGTAGCAAAGAACGATTTGCTTCAAATTTGCAGATTATTCGTTATTCACCATGGACAAGCGATTAAGCCATTAATCGCCGTGAGACCCGCCCTTTCCTAATTGTTATTAATTTTTTAAGGCGCATAAATCAAGTTGTTTTGTCTCGTGGTCGGTAGCAAAGAACGATTTGCTTCAAAATTGGAGCCAATTCATTATTAACCATGGACAATCGATTAAGCCATTAATCGCCGTGAGACCCGCCCTCTCCCAATTGTTATTAATTTTTTGTCACATAAATAAAGTTGTTTTGTCTCGTGGTCGGTAGAAAAGAACGATTTGCTCCAAATTTACAGACAATTCGTTATTGTCCATGGACAATCGATTAAGCCATTAATTGCCGTGAGACCCGCCCTCTCTTAATTGTTATTAATTTTTTAAGGCGCATAAATCAAGTTGTTTTGTCTCGTGGTCGGTAGCAAAGAACGATTTGCTTCAAATTTGCAGCCAATTCATTATTAACAATGGACAATCGATTAAGCCATTAATCGCCGTGAGACCCGCCCTCTCCTAATTGTTATTAATTTTTTTTATTGCATAAATAAAGTTGTTTTGTCTCGTGGTCGGTAGCAAAGAACGATTTGCTTTAAATTTACAGACAGTTCGTTATTCACCATGGACAATCGATTAAGCTATTAATCGCCGTGAGGCCCGCCCTCTCCCAATTGTTATTAATTTTTTAAGTCACATAAATAAAGTTGTTTGGTCTCGTGGTCGGTAGCAAAGATCGATTAGCTCCAAATTTACAGACAATTCGTTATTCACCATGGACAATCGATTAAGCCATTAATCGCCGTGAGACCCACCCTCTGCTACTTGTTATTAATTTTTTAAGGCGCATAAATAAAGTTGTCTTGTCTCGTGGTCGGTAGCAAAGAACGATTTGCTTCAAATTTACAGACAATTCGTTATTCACCATGGACAATTGATTAAGCCATTAATCGCCGTGAGACCCGCCCTCTCCTAATTGTTATTAACTTTTTAAGGCGCCTGAATAAAGTTGTTTTGTCTCGTGGTCGGTAGCAAAGAACGATTTGCTTCAAATTTGCAAATAATTCGTTATTCACCATGGACAATCGATTAAGCAATTAATCGCCGTGAGACCCGCCATCTCCTAATTGTTATTAACTTTTTAAGGCGCGTAAATAAAGTTGTTTTGTCTCGTGGTCGGTAGCAAAGAACGATTTGCTTCAAATTTGCAGATAATTCGTTATTCACCATGGACAAGCGATTAAGCCATTAAACGCCGTGAGACCCGCCCTCTCCTAATTGTTATTAACTTTTTAAGGCGCGTAAATAGAGTTGTTTTGTCTCGTGGTCGGTAGCAAAGAACGATTTGCTTCAAATTTGCAGATAATTCGTTATTCACCATGGACAAGCGATTAAGCCATTAATCGCCGTGAGACCCGCCCTTTCCTAATTGTTATTAATTTTTTAAGGCGCATAAATCAAGTTGTTTTGTCTCGTGGTCGGTAGCAAAGAACGATTTGCTTCAAATTTGGAGCCAATTCATTATTAACCATGGACAATCGATTAAGCCATTAATCGCCGTGAGACCCGCCCTCTCCCAATTGTTATTAATTTTTTGTCACATAAATAAAGTTGTTTTGTCTCGTGGTCGGTAGCAAAGAACGATTTACTTCAAATTTACAGACAATTCGTTATTCACCATGGACAATTGATTAAGACATTAATCGCCGTGAGACCCGCCCTCTCCTAATTGTTATTAATTTTTTAAGGCACATAAATAAAGTTGTTTTGTCTCGTGGTCGGTAGCAAAGAACGATTTGCTCCAAATTTACAGACAATTCGTTATTCACCATGGACAATCGATTAAGCCATTCATCGCCGTGAGACCCGCCCTCTCCCAATTGTCATTAATTTTTTAAGGCGCATAAATAAAGTTGTTTTTTCTCGTGGTCGGTAGCAAAGAACGATTTGCTCCAAATTTACAGACAATTCGTTATTCACCATGGACAATCGATTAAGCCATTAATCGTCGTGAGACCCACCCTCTGCTATTTGTTATTAATTTTTTAAGGCGCATAAATAAAGTTGTTTTGTCTCGTGGTCGGTAGCAAAGGACAATTTGCTTCAAATTTGCAGACAATTCATTATTAACAATGTACAATGGATTAAGCCATTAATCACCGTGAGACCCGCCCTCTCCCAATTGTTATTAATTTTTTAATTCACATAAATAAAGTTGTTTTGTCTCGTGGTCGGTAGCAAAGAACGATTTTTTTCAAATTTACAGACAATTCGTTATTCACCATGGACAATCGATTAAGCCATTAATCGCCGTGAGACACGCCCTCTCCTAATTGTTATTAATTTTTTAAGGCGTATAAATAAAGTTGTTTTGTCCCGTGGTCGGTAGCAAAGAACGATTTGCTGCAAATTTACAGACAATTCGTTATTCATCATGGACAATCTATTAAGCCATTCATCGCCGTGAGACCCGCCCTCTCCCAATTGTTATTAATTTTTTAAGGCGCATAAATAAAGTTGTTTTGTCTCGTGGTCGGTAGCAAAAACGATTTGCTTCAAATTTAGAGACAATTCGCTATTCACCATGGACAATCGATTAAGCTGTCAATCGCCGTGAGACCCCCCCTCTCTTAATTGTTATTAATTTTTTAAGTCACGTAAGTAAAGTTGTTTTGTCTCGTGGTCGGTAGCAAAGATCGATTAGCTCCAAATTTACAGACAATTCGTTATTCACCATGGACAATCGATTAAGCCATTAATCGCCGTGAGACCCACCCTCTGCTACTTGTTATTAATTTTTTAAGGCGCATAAATAAAGTTGTGTTGTCTCGTGGTCGGTAGCAAAGAACGATTTGCTTCAAATTTGCAGACAATTCATTATTAACAATGGACAATGGATTAAGCCATTAATCGCCGTGAGACCCGCCCTCTCCTAATTGTTATTAATTTTTTAAGGCACATAAATAAAGTTGTTTTGTCTCGTGGTCGGTAGCAAAGAACGATTTGCTTCAAATTTACAGACAATTCGTTATTCACCATGGACAATCGATTAAGCCATTCATCGCCGTGAGACCCGCCCTCTCCCAATTGTTATTAATTTTTTAAGCCGCATAAATAAAGTTGTTTTTTCTCGTGGTCGGTAGCAAAGAACGATTTGCTCCAAATTTACAGACAATTCGTTATCCACCATGGACAATCGATTAAGCCATTTATCGCCGTGGGACCCGCCCTCTCCTAATTGTTATTAATTTTTTAAGGCGCATAAATAAAATTGTTTTGTCTCGTGGTCGGTAGCAAAGAACGATTTGCTTCAAATTTAGAGACAATTCGCTATTCTCCATGGACAATCGATTAAGCCGTTAATCGCCGTGAGACCCGCCCTCTCCTAATTGTTATTAATTTTTTAAGTCACATAAATGAAGTTGTTTTGTCTCGTGGTCGGTAGCAAAGAACGATTTGCTTCAAATTTAGAGACAATTCGTTATTCACCATGGACAATCGATTAAGCCATTAATCGCCGTCGGACCCGCCCTCTCCTAATTGTTATTAATTTTTTAAGGCGCATAAATAAAGTTGTTTTGTCTCGTGGTCGGTAGCAAAGAACGATTTGCTTCAAATTTACAGACAATTCGTTATTCACCATGGACAATCGATTAAGCCATTCATGGCCGTGAGACCCGCCCTCTCCTAATTGTTATTAACTTTTTAAGGCGCGTAAATAAAGTAGTTTTGTCTCGTGGTCGGTAGCAAAGAACGATTTGCTTCAAATTTGCAGATAATTCGTTATTCACCATGGACAAGCGATTAAGCCATTAATCGCCGTGAGACCCGCCCTTTCCTAATTGTTATTAATTTTTTAAGGCGCATAAATCAAGTTGTTTTGTCTCGTGGTCGGTAGCAAAGCACGATTTGCTTCAAAATTGGAGCCAATTCATTATTAACCATGGACAATCGATTAAGCCATTAATCGCCGTGAGACCCGCCCTGTCCCAATTGTTATTAATTTTTTGCCACATAAATAAAGTTGTTTTGTCTCGTGGTCGGTAGAAAAGAACGATTTGCTCCAAATTTACAGACAATTCGTTATAGTCCATGGACAATCGATTAACCCATTAATTGCCGTGAGACCCGCCCTCTCTTAATTGTTATTAATTTTTTAAGGCGCATAAATCAAGTTGTTTTGTCTCGTGGTCGGTAGCAAAGAACGATTTGCTTCAAATTTGCAGCCAATTCATTATTAACAATGGATAATCGATTAAGCCATTAATCGCCGTGAGACTCGCCCTCTCCTAATTGTTATTAATTTTTTTTATTGCATACATAAAGTTGTTTTGTCTCGTGGTCGGTAGCAAAGAACGATTTGCTTTAAATTTACAGACAGTTCGTTATTCACCATGGACAATCGATTAAGTTATTAATCGCCGTGAGGGCCGCCTTCTCCCAATTGTTATTAATTTTTTAAGTCACATAAATACAGTTGTTTTGTCTCGTGGTCGGTAGCAAAGAACGATTTGCTTCAAATATACAGACAATTCGTTATTCACCATGGACAATCGATTAAGCCATTAATCGCCGTGAGACCCGCCCTCTCCTAATTGTTATTAATTTTTTAAGGCGCATATATAAAGTTGTTTTGTCTCGTGGTCGGTAGCAAAAACGATTTGCTTCAAATTTAGAGACAATTCGCTATTCACCATGGACAATCGATTAAGCTGTCAATCGCCGTGAGACCCCCCCTCTCCTAATTGTTATTAATTTTTTAAGTCACGTAAGTAAAGTTGTTTTGTCTCGTGGTCGGTAGCAAAGATCGATTAGCTCCAAATTTACAGACAATTCGTTATTCACCATGGACAATCGATTAAGCCATTAATCGCCGTGAGACCCACCCTCTGCTACTTGTTATTAATTTTTTAAGGCGCATAAATAAAGTTGTGTTGTCTCGTGGTCGGTAGCAAAGAACGATTTGCTTCAAATTTGCAGACAATTCGTTATCCACCATGGACAATCGATTAAGCCATTTATCGCCGTGGGACCCGCCCTCTCCTAATTGTTATTAATTTTTTAAGGCGTATAAATAAAGTTGTTTTGTCCCGTGGTCGGTAGCAAAGAACGATTTGCTGCAAATTTACAGACAATTCGTTATTCATCATGGACAATCTATTAAGCCATTCATCGCCGTGAGACCCGCCCTCTCCCAATTGTTATTAATTTTTTAAGGCGCATAAATAAAGTTGTTTTGTCTCGTGGTCGGTAGCAAAAACGATTTGCTTCAAATTTAGAGACAATTCGCTATTCACCATGGACAATCGATTAAGCTGTCAATCGCCGTGAGACCCCCCCTCTCCTAATTGTTATTAATTTTTTAAGTCACGTAAGTAAAGTTGTTTTGTCTCGTGGTCGGTAGCAAAGATCGATTAGCTCCAAATTTACAGACAATTCGTTATTCACCATGGACAATCGATTAAGCCATTAATCGCCGTGAGACCCACCCTCTGCTACTTGTTATTAATTTTTTAAGGCGCATAAATAAAGTTGTGTTGTCTCGTGGTCGGTAGCAAAGAACGATTTGCTTCAAATTTGCAGACAATTCGTTATCCACCATGGACAATCGATTAAGCCATTTATCGCCGTGGGACCCGCCCTCTCCTAATTGTTATTAATTTTTTAAGGCGCATAAATAAAATTGTTTTGTCTCGTGGTCGGTAGCAAAGAACGATTTGCTTCAAATTTAGAGACAATTCGCTATCCACCATGGACAATCGATTAAGCCATTTATCGCCGTGGGACCCGCCCTCTCCTAATTGTTATTAATTTTTTAAGGCGCATAAATAAAATTGTTTTGTCTCGTGGTCGGTAGCAAAGAACGATTTGCTTCAAATTTAGAGACAATTCGCTATTCACCATGGACAATCGATTAAGCCGTTAATCGCCGTGAGACCCGCCCTCTCCTAATTGTTATTAATTTTTTAAGTCACATAAATAAAGTTGTTTTGTCTCGTGGTCGGTAGCAAAGAACGATTTGCTTCAAATTTAGAGACAATTCGTTATTCACCATGGACAATCGATTAAGCCATTAATCGCCGTCAGACCCGCCCTCTCCTAATTGTTATTAATTTTTTAAGGCGCATAAATAAAGTTGTTTTGTCTCGTGGTCGGTAGCAAAGAACGATTTGCTTCAAATTTAGAGACAATTCGTTATTCACCATGGACAATCGATTAAGCCATTAATCGCCGTCAGACCCGCCCTCTCCTAATTGTTATTAATTTTTTAAGGCGCATAAATAAAGTTGTTTTGTCTCGTGGTCGGTAGCAAAGAACGATTTGCTCCAAATTTACAGACAATTCGTTATCCACCATGGACAATCGATTAAGCTGTCAATCGCCGTGAGACCCCCCTCTCCTAATTGTTATTAATTTTTTAAGTCACGTAAGTAAAGTTGTTTTGTCTCGTGGTCGGTAGCAAAGATCGATTAGCTCCAAATTTACAGACAATTCGTTATTCACCATGGACAATCGATTAAGCCATTAATCGCCGTGAGACCCACCCTCTGCTACTTGTTATTAATTTTTTAAGGCGCATAAATAAAGTTGTGTTGTCTCGTGGTCGGTAGCAAAGAACGATTTGCTTCAAATTTGCAGACAATTCATTAATAACAATGGACAATGGATTAAGCCATTAATCGCCGTGAGACCCGCCCTCTCCTAATTGTTATTAATTTTTTAAGGCACATAAATAAAGTTGTTTTGTCTCGTGGTCGGTAGCAAAGAACGATTTGCTTCAAATTTACAGACAATTCGTTATTCACCATGGACAATCGATTAAGCCATTCATCGCCGTGAGACCCGCCCTCTCCCAATTGTTATTAATTTTTTAAGGCGCATAAATAAAGTTGTTTTTTCTCGTGGTCGGTAGCAAAGAACGATTTGCTCCAAATTTACAGACAATTCGTTATCCACCATGGACAATCGATTAAGCCATTAATCGCCGTGGGACCCGCCCTCTCCTAATTGTTATTAATTTTTTAAGGCGCCTAAATAAAGTTGTTTTGTCTCGTGGTCGGTAGCAAAGAACGATTTGCTTCAAATTTAGAGACAATTCGCTATTCACCATGGACAATCGATTAAGCCGTTAATCGCCGTGAGACCCGCCCTCTCCTAATTGCTATTAACTTTTTAAGGCGCGTAAATAAAGTAGTTTCGTCTCGTGGTCGGTAGCAAAGAACGATTTGCTTCAAATTTGCAGATAATTCGTTATTCACCATGGACAAGCGATTAAGCCATTAATCGCCGTGAGACCCGCCCTTTCCTAATTGTTATTAATTTTTTAAGGCGCATAAATCAAGTTGTTTTGTCTCGTGGTCGGTAGCAAAGAACGATTTGCTTCAAAATTGGAGCCAATTCATTATTAACCATGGACAATCGATTAAGCCATTAATCGCCGTGAGACCCGCCCTCTCCCAATTGTTATTAATTTTTTGTCACATAAATAAAGTTGTTTTGTCTCGTGGTCGGTAGAAAAGAACGATTTGCTCCAAATTTACAGACAATTCGTTATTGTCCATGGACAATCGATTAAGCCATTAATTGCCGTGAGACCCGCCCTCTCTTAATTGTTATTAATTTTTTAAGGCGCATAAATCAAGTTGTTTTGTCTCGTGGTCGGTAGCAAAGAACGATTTGCTTCAAATTTGCAGCCAATTCATTATTAACAATGGACAATCGATTAAGCCATTAATCGCCGTGAGACCCGCCCTCTCCTAATTGTTATTAATTTTTTAAGGCGCATAAATAAAATTGTTTTGTCTCGTGGTCGGTAGCAAAGAACGATTTGCTTCAAATTTAGAGACAATTCGCTATTCACCATGGACAATCGATTAAGCCGTTAATCGCCGTGAGACCCGCCCTCTCCTAATTGTTATTAATTTTTTAAGTCACATAAATAAAGTTGTTTTGTCTCGTGGTCGGTAGCAAAGGACAATTTGCTTCAAATTTGCAGACAATTCATTATTAACAATGTACAATGGATTAAGCCATTAATCACCGTGAGACCCGCCCTCTCCCAATTGTTATTAATTTTTTAATTCACATAAATAAAGTTGTTTTGTCCCGTGGTCGGTAGCAAAGAACGATTTGCTGCAAATTTACAGACAATTCGTTATTCATCATGGACAATCTATTAAGCCATTCATCGCCGTGAGAACCGCCCTCTCCCAATTGTTATTAATTTTTTAAGGCGCATAAATAAAGTTGTTTTGTCTCGTGGTCGGTAGCAAAAACGATTTGCTTCAAATTTAGAGACAATTCGCTATTCACCATGGACAATCGATTAAGCTGTCAATCGCCGTGAGACCCCCCTCTCCTAATTGTTATTAATTTTTTAAGTCACGTAAGTAAAGTTGTTTTGTCTCGTGGTCGGTAGCAAAGATCGATTAGCTCCAAATTTACAGACAATTCGTTATTCACCATGGACAATCGATTAAGCCATTAATCGCCGTGAGACCCACCCTCTGCTACTTGTTATTAATTTTTTAAGGCGCATAAATAAAGTTGTGTTGTCTCGTGGTCGGTAGCAAAGAACGATTTGCTTCAAATTTGCAGACAATTCATTAATAACAATGGACAATGGATTAAGCCATTAATCGCCGTGAGACCCGCCCTCTCCTAATTGTTATTAACTTTTTAAGGCGCGTAAATAAAGTTGTTTTGTCTCGTGGTCGGTAGCAAAGAACGATTTGCTTCAAATTTAGAGACAATTCGCTATCCACCATGGACAATCGATTAAGCCATTTATCGCCGTGGGACCCGCCCTCTCCTAATTGTTATTAATTTTTTAAGGCGCATAAATAAAATTGTTTTGTCTCGTGGTCGGTAGCAAAGAACGATTTGCTTCAAATTTAGAGACAATTCGCTATTCACCATGGACAATCGATTAAGCCGTTAATCGCCGTGAGACCCGCCCTCTCCTAATTGTTATTAATTTTTTAAGTCACATAAATAAAGTTGTTTTGTCTCGTGGTCGGTAGCAAAGAACGATTTGCTTCAAATTTAGAGACAATTCGTTATTCACCATGGACAATCGATTAAGCCATTAATCGCCGTCAGACCCGCCCTCTCCTAATTGTTATTAATTTTTTAAGGCGCATAAATAAAGTTGTTTTGTCTCGTGGTCGGTAGCAAAGAACGATTTGCTTCAAATTTACAGACAATTCGTTATTCACCATGGACAATCGATTAAGCCATTCATCGCCGTGAGACCCGCCCTCTCCTAATTGTTATTAACTTTTTAAGGCGCGTAAATCAAGTTGTTTTGTCTCGTGGTCGGTAGCAAAGAACGATTTGCTTCAAATTTGCAGCCAATTCATTATTAACAATGGACAATCGATTAAGCCATTAATCGCCGTGAGACCCGCCCTCTCCTAATTGTTATTAATTTTTTTTATTGCATAAATAAAGTTGTTTTGTCTCGTGGTCGGTAGCAAAGAACGATTTGCTTTAAATTTACAGACAGTTCGTTATTCACCATGGACAATCGATTAAGTTATTAATCGCCGTGAGGCCCGCCCTCTCCCAATTGTTATTAATTTTTAAAGTCACATAAATACAGTTGTTTTGTCTCGTGGTCGGTAGCAAAGAACGATTTGCTTCAAATATACAGACAATTCGTTATTCACCATGGACAATCGATTAAGCCATTAATCGCCGTGAGACCCGCCCTCTCCTAATTGTTATTAATTTTTTAAGGCGCATAAATAAAGTTGTTTTGTCTCGTGGTCGGTAGCAAAAACAATTTGCTTCAAATTTAGAGACAATTCCCTATTCACCATGGACAATCGATTAAGCTGTCAATCGCCGTGAGACCCCCCCTCTCCTAATTGTTATTAATTTTTTAAGTCACGTAAGTAAAGTTGTTTTGTCTCGTGGTCGGTAGCAAAGATCGATTAGCTCCAAATTTACAGACAATTCGTTATTCACCATGGACAATCGATTAAGCCATTAATCGCCGTGAGACCCACCCTCTGCTACTTGTTATTAATTTTTTAAGGCGCATAAATAAATTTGTGTTGTCTCGTGGTCGGTAGCAAAGAACGATTTGCTTCAAATTTGCAGACAATTCGTTATCCACCATGGACAATCGATTAAGCCATTTATCGCCGTGGGACCCGCCCTCTCCTAATTGTTATTAATTTTTTAAGGCGCATAAATAAAATTGTTTTGTCTCGTGGTCGGTAGCAAAGAACGATTTGCTTCAAATTTAGAGACAATTCGCTATTCACCATGGACAATCGATTAAGCCGTTAATCGCCGTGAGACCCGCCCTCTCCTAATTGTTATTAATTTTTTAAGTCACATAAATAAAGTTGTTTTGTCTCGTGGTCGGTAGCAAAGAACGATTTGCTTCAAATTTAGAGACAATTCGTTATTCACTATGGACAATTGATTAAGCCATTAATCGCCGTCAGACCCGCCCTCTCCTAATTGTTATTAATTTTTTAAGGCGCATAAATAAAGTTGTTTTGTCTCGTGGTCGGTAGCAAAGAACGATTTGCTTCAAATTTACAGACAATTCGTTATTCACCATGGACAATCGATTAAGCCATTCATCGCCGTGAGACCCGCCCTCTCCTAATTGTTATTAACTTTTTAAGGCGCGTAAATAAAGTAGTTTTGTCTCGTGGTCGGTAGCAAAGAACGATTTGCTTCAAATTTGCAGATTATTCGTTATTCACCATGGACAAGCGATTAAGCCATTAATCGCCGTGAGACCCGCCCTTTCCTAATTGTTATTAATTTTTTAAGGCGCATAAATCAAGTTGTTTTGTCTCGTGGTCGGTAGCAAAGAACGATTTGCTTCAAAATTGGAGCCAATTCATTATTAACCATGGACAATCGATTAAGCCATTAATCGCCGTGAGACCCGCCCTCTCCCAATTGTTATTAATTTTTTGTCACATAAATAAAGTTGTTTTGTCTCGTGGTCGGTAGAAAAGAACGATTTGCTCCAAATTTACAGACAATTCGTTATTGTCCATGGACAATCGATTAAGCCATTAATTGCCGTGAGACCCGCCCTCTCTTAATTGTTATTAATTTTTTAAGGCGCATAAATCAAGTTGTTTTGTCTCGTGGTCGGTAGCAAAGAACGATTTGCTTCAAATTTGCAGCCAATTCATTATTAACAATGGACAATCGATTAAGCCATTAATCGCCGTGAGACCCGCCCTCTCCTAATTGTTATTAATTTTTTTTATTGCATAAATAAAGTTGTTTTGTCTCGTGGTCGGTAGCAAAGAACGATTTGCTTTAAATTTACAGACAGTTCGTTATTCACCATGGACAATCGATTAAGCTATTAATCGCCGTGAGGCCCGCCCTCTCCCAATTGTTATTAATTTTTTAAGTCACATAAATAAAGTTGTTTGGTCTCGTGGTCGGTAGCAAAGATCGATTAGCTCCAAATTTACAGACAATTCGTTATTCACCATGGACAATCGATTAAGCCATTAATCGCCGTGAGACCCACCCTCTGCTACTTGTTATTAATTTTTTAAGGCGCATAAATAAAGTTGTGTTGTCTCGTGGTCGGTAGCAAAGAACGATTTGCTTTAAATTTACAGACAATTCGTTATTCACCATGGACAATCGATTACGCCATTAATCGCCGTGAGGCCCGCCCTCTCCCAATTGTTATTAATTTTTTAAGTCACATAAATAAAGTTGTCTTGTCTCGTGGTCGGTAGCAAAGAACGATTTGCTTCAAATTTACAGACAATTCGTTATTCACCATGGACAATTGATTAAGCCATTAATCGCCGTGAGACCCGCCCTCTCCTAATTGTTATTAACTTTTTAAGGCGCCTGAATAAAGTTGTTTTGTCTCGTGGTCGGTAGCAAAGAACGATTTGCTTCAAATTTGCAAATAATTCGTTATTCACCATGGACAATCGATTAAGCAATTAATCGCCGTGAGACCCGCCATCTCCTAATTGTTATTAACTTTTTAAGGCGCGTAAATAAAGTTGTTTTGTCTCGTGGTCGGTAGCAAAGAACGATTTGCTTCAAATTTGCAGATAATTCGTTATTCACCATGGACAAGCGATTAAGCCATTAAACGCCGTGAGACCCGCCCTCTCCTAATTGTTATTAACTTTTTAAGGCGCGTAAATAGAGTTGTTTTGTCTCGTGGTCGGTAGCAAAGAACGATTTGCTTCAAATTTGCAGATAATTCGTTATTCACCATGGACAAGCGATTAAGCCATTAATCGCCGTGAGACCCGCCCTTTCCTAATTGTTATTAATTTTTTAAGGCGCATAAATCAAGTTGTTTTGTCTCGTGGTCGGTAGCAAAGAACGATTTGCTTCAAATTTGGAGCCAATTCATTATTAACCATGGACAATCGATTAAGCCATTAATCGCCGTGAGACCCGCCCTCTCCCAATTGTTATTAATTTTTTGTCACATAAATAAAGTTGTTTTGTCTCGTGGTCGGTAGCAAAGAACGATTTACTTCAAATTTACAGACAATTCGTTATTCACCATGGACAATTGATTAAGACATTAATCGTCGTGAGACCCGCCCTCTCCTAATTGTTATTAATTTTTTAAGGCACATAAATAAAGTTGTTTTGTCTCGTGGTCGGTAGCAAAGAACGATTTGCTCCAAATTTACAGACAATTCGTTATTCACCATGGACAATCGATTAAGCCATTCATCGCCGTGAGACCCGCCCTCTCCCAATTGTCATTAATTTTTTAAGGCGCATAAATAAAGTTGTTTTTTCTCGTGGTCGGTAGCAAAGAACGATTTGCTCCAAATTTACAGACAATTCGTTATTCACCATGGACAATCGATTAAGCCATTAATCGTCGTGAGACCCACCCTCTGCTATTTGTTATTAATTTTTTAAGGCGCATAAATAAAGTTGTTTTGTCTCGTGGTCGGTAGCAAAGGACAATTTGCTTCAAATTTGCAGACAATTCATTATTAACAATGTACAATGGATTAAGCCATTAATCACCGTGAGACCCGCCCTCTCCCAATTGTTATTAATTTTTTAATTCACATAAATAAAGTTGTTTTGTCTCGTGGTCGGTAGCAAAGAACGATTTTTTTCAAATTTACAGACAATTCGTTATTCACCATGGACAATCGATTAAGCCATTAATCGCCGTGAGACACGCCCTCTCCTAATTGTTATTAATTTTTTAAGGCGTATAAATAAAGTTGTTTTGTCCCGTGGTCGGTAGCAAAGAACGATTTGCTGCAAATTTACAGACAATTCGTTATTCATCATGGACAATCTATTAAGCCATTCATCGCCGTGAGACCCGCCCTCTCCCAATTGTTATTAATTTTTTAAGGCGCATAAATAAAGTTGTTTTGTCTCGTGGTCGGTAGCAAAAACGATTTGCTTCAAATTTAGAGACAATTCGCTATTCACCATGGACAATCGATTAAGCTGTCAATCGCCGTGAGACCCCCCCTCTCCTAATTGTTATTAATTTTTTAAGTCACGTAAGTAAAGTTGTTTTGTCTCGTGGTCGGTAGCAAAGATCGATTAGCTCCAAATTTACAGACAATTCGTTATTCACCATGGACAATCGATTAAGCCATTAATCGCCGTGAGACCCACCCTCTGCTACTTGTTATTAATTTTTTAAGGCGCATAAATAAAGTTGTGTTGTCTCGTGGTCGGTAGCAAAGAACGATTTGCTTCAAATTTGCAGACAATTCATTATTAACAATGGACAATGGATTAAGCCATTAATCGCCGTGAGACCCGCCCTCTCCTAATTGTTATTAATTTTTTAAGGCACATAAATAAAGTTGTTTTGTCTCGTGGTCGGTAGCAAAGAACGATTTGCTTCAAATTTACAGACAATTCGTTATTCACCATGGACAATCGATTAAGCCATTCATCGCCGTGAGACCCGCCCTCTCCCAATTGTTATTAATTTTTTAAGCCGCATAAATAAAGTTGTTTTTTCTCGTGGTCGGTAGCAAAGAACGATTTGCTCCAAATTTACAGACAATTCGTTATCCACCATGGACAATCGATTAAGCCATTTATCGCCGTGGGACCCGCCCTCTCCTAATTGTTATTAATTTTTTAAGGCGCATAAATAAAATTGTTTTGTCTCGTGGTCGGTAGCAAAGAACGATTTGCTTCAAATTTAGAGACAATTCGCTATTCTCCATGGACAATCGATTAAGCCGTTAATCGCCGTGAGACCCGCCCTCTCCTAATTGTTATTAATTTTTTAAGTCACATAAATGAAGTTGTTTTGTCTCGTGGTCGGTAGCAAAGAACGATTTGCTTCAAATTTAGAGACAATTCGTTATTCACCATGGACAATCGATTAAGCCATTAATCGCCGTCGGACCCGCCCTCTCCTAATTGTTATTAATTTTTTAAGGCGCATAAATAAAGTTGTTTTGTCTCGTGGTCGGTAGCAAAGAACGATTTGCTTCAAATTTACAGACAATTCGTTATTCACCATGGACAATCGATTAAGCCATTCATGGCCGTGAGACCCGCCCTCTCCTAATTGTTATTAACTTTTTAAGGCGCGTAAATAAAGTAGTTTTGTCTCGTGGTCGGTAGCAAAGAACGATTTGCTTCAAATTTGCAGATAATTCGTTATTCACCATGGACAAGCGATTAAGCCATTAATCGCCGTGAGACCCGCCCTTTCCTAATTGTTATTAATTTTTTAAGGCGCATAAATCAAGTTGTTTTGTCTCGTGGTCGGTAGCAAAGCACGATTTGCTTCAAAATTGGAGCCAATTCATTATTAACCATGGACAATCGATTAAGCCATTAATCGCCGTGAGACCCGCCCTGTCCCAATTGTTATTAATTTTTTGCCACATAAATAAAGTTGTTTTGTCTCGTGGTCGGTAGAAAAGAACGATTTGCTCCAAATTTACAGACAATTCGTTATAGTCCATGGACAATCGATTAAGCCATTAATTGCCGTGAGACCCGCCCTCTCTTAATTGTTATTAATTTTTTAAGGCGCATAAATCAAGTTGTTTTGTCTCGTGGTCGGTAGCAAAGAACGATTTGCTTCAAATTTGCAGCCAATTCATTATTAACAATGGATAATCGATTAAGCCATTAATCGCCGTGAGACTCGCCCTCTCCTAATTGTTATTAATTTTTTTTATTGCATACATAAAGTTGTTTTGTCTCGTGGTCGGTAGCAAAGAACGATTTGCTTTAAATTTACAGACAGTTCGTTATTCACCATGGACAATCGATTAAGTTATTAATCGCCGTGAGGGCCGCCTTCTCCCAATTGTTATTAATTTTTTAAGTCACATAAATACAGTTGTTTTGTCTCGTGGTCGGTAGCAAAGAACGATTTGCTTCAAATATACAGACAATTCGTTATTCACCATGGACAATCGATTAAGCCATTAATCGCCGTGAGACCCGCCCTCTCCTAATTGTTATTAATTTTTTAAGGCGCATATATAAAGTTGTTTTGTCTCGTGGTCGGTAGCAAAAACGATTTGCTTCAAATTTAGAGACAATTCGCTATTCACCATGGACAATCGATTAAGCTGTCAATCGCCGTGAGACCCCCCCTCTCCTAATTGTTATTAATTTTTTAAGTCACGTAAGTAAAGTTGTTTTGTCTCGTGGTCGGTAGCAAAGATCGATTAGCTCCAAATTTACAGACAATTCGTTATTCACCATGGACAATCGATTAAGCCATTAATCGCCGTGAGACCCACCCTCTGCTACTTGTTATTAATTTTTTAAGGCGCATAAATAAAGTTGTGTTGTCTCGTGGTCGGTAGCAAAGAACGATTTGCTTCAAATTTGCAGACAATTCGTTATCCACCATGGACAATCGATTAAGCCATTTATCGCCGTGGGACCCGCCCTCTCCTAATTGTTATTAATTTTTTAAGGCGTATAAATAAAGTTGTTTTGTCCCGTGGTCGGTAGCAAAGAACGATTTGCTGCAAATTTACAGACAATTCGTTATTCATCATGGACAATCTATTAAGCCATTCATCGCCGTGAGACCCGCCCTCTCCCAATTGTTATTAATTTTTTAAGGCGCATAAATAAAGTTGTTTTGTCTCGTGGTCGGTAGCAAAAACGATTTGCTTCAAATTTAGAGACAATTCGCTATTCACCATGGACAATCGATTAAGCTGTCAATCGCCGTGAGACCCCCCCTCTCCTAATTGTTATTAATTTTTTAAGTCACGTAAGTAAAGTTGTTTTGTCTCGTGGTCGGTAGCAAAGATCGATTAGCTCCAAATTTACAGACAATTCGTTATTCACCATGGACAATCGATTAAGCCATTAATCGCCGTGAGACCCACCCTCTGCTACTTGTTATTAATTTTTTAAGGCGCATAAATAAAGTTGTGTTGTCTCGTGGTCGGTAGCAAAGAACGATTTGCTTCAAATTTGCAGACAATTCGTTATCCACCATGGACAATCGATTAAGCCATTTATCGCCGTGGGACCCGCCCTCTCCTAATTGTTATTAATTTTTTAAGGCGCATAAATAAAATTGTTTTGTCTCGTGGTCGGTAGCAAAGAACGATTTGCTTCAAATTTAGAGACAATTCGCTATCCACCATGGACAATCGATTAAGCCATTTATCGCCGTGGGACCCGCCCTCTCCTAATTGTTATTAATTTTTTAAGGCGCATAAATAAAATTGTTTTGTCTCGTGGTCGGTAGCAAAGAACGATTTGCTTCAAATTTAGAGACAATTCGCTATTCACCATGGACAATCGATTAAGCCGTTAATCGCCGTGAGACCCGCCCTCTCCTAATTGTTATTAATTTTTTAAGTCACATAAATAAAGTTGTTTTGTCTCGTGGTCGGTAGCAAAGAACGATTTGCTTCAAATTTAGAGACAATTCGTTATTCACCATGGACAATCGATTAAGCCATTAATCGCCGTCAGACCCGCCCTCTCCTAATTGTTATTAATTTTTTAAGGCGCATAAATAAAGTTGTTTTGTCTCGTGGTCGGTAGCAAAGAACGATTTGCTTCAAATTTAGAGACAATTCGTTATTCACCATGGACAATCGATTAAGCCATTAATCGCCGTCAGACCCGCCCTCTCCTAATTGTTATTAATTTTTTAAGGCGCATAAATAAAGTTGTTTTGTCTCGTGGTCGGTAGCAAAGAACGATTTGCTCCAAATTTACAGACAATTCGTTATCCACCATGGACAATCGATTAAGCTGTCAATCGCCGTGAGACCCCCCTCTCCTAATTGTTATTAATTTTTTAAGTCACGTAAGTAAAGTTGTTTTGTCTCGTGGTCGGTAGCAAAGATCGATTAGCTCCAAATTTACAGACAATTCGTTATTCACCATGGACAATCGATTAAGCCATTAATCGCCGTGAGACCCACCCTCTGCTACTTGTTATTAATTTTTTAAGGCGCATAAATAAAGTTGTGTTGTCTCGTGGTCGGTAGCAAAGAACGATTTGCTTCAAATTTGCAGACAATTCATTAATAACAATGGACAATGGATTAAGCCATTAATCGCCGTGAGACCCGCCCTCTCCTAATTGTTATTAATTTTTTAAGGCACATAAATAAAGTTGTTTTGTCTCGTGGTCGGTAGCAAAGAACGATTTGCTTCAAATTTACAGACAATTCGTTATTCACCATGGACAATCGATTAAGCCATTCATCGCCGTGAGACCCGCCCTCTCCCAATTGTTATTAATTTTTTAAGGCGCATAAATAAAGTTGTTTTTTCTCGTGGTCGGTAGCAAAGAACGATTTGCTCCAAATTTACAGACAATTCGTTATCCACCATGGACAATCGATTAAGCCATTAATCGCCGTGGGACCCGCCCTCTCCTAATTGTTATTAATTTTTTAAGGCGCCTAAATAAAGTTGTTTTGTCTCGTGGTCGGTAGCAAAGAACGATTTGCTTCAAATTTAGAGACAATTCGCTATTCACCATGGACAATCGATTAAGCCGTTAATCGCCGTGAGACCCGCCCTCTCCTAATTGCTATTAACTTTTTAAGGCGCGTAAATAAAGTAGTTTCGTCTCGTGGTCGGTAGCAAAGAACGATTTGCTTCAAATTTGCAGATAATTCGTTATTCACCATGGACAAGCGATTAAGCCATTAATCGCCGTGAGACCCGCCCTTTCCTAATTGTTATTAATTTTTTAAGGCGCATAAATCAAGTTGTTTTGTCTCGTGGTCGGTAGCAAAGAACGATTTGCTTCAAAATTGGAGCCAATTCATTATTAACCATGGACAATCGATTAAGCCATTAATCGCCGTGAGACCCGCCCTCTCCCAATTGTTATTAATTTTTTGTCACATAAATAAAGTTGTTTTGTCTCGTGGTCGGTAGAAAAGAACGATTTGCTCCAAATTTACAGACAATTCGTTATTGTCCATGGACAATCGATTAAGCCATTAATTGCCGTGAGACCCGCCCTCTCTTAATTGTTATTAATTTTTTAAGGCGCATAAATCAAGTTGTTTTGTCTCGTGGTCGGTAGCAAAGAACGATTTGCTTCAAATTTGCAGCCAATTCATTATTAACAATGGACAATCGATTAAGCCATTAATCGCCGTGAGACCCGCCCTCTCCTAATTGTTATTAATTTTTTAAGGCGCATAAATAAAATTGTTTTGTCTCGTGGTCGGTAGCAAAGAACGATTTGCTTCAAATTTAGAGACAATTCGCTATTCTCCATGGACAATCGATTAAGCCGTTAATCGCCGTGAGACCCGCCCTCTCCTAATTGTTATTAATTTTTTAAGTCACATAAATAAAGTTGTTTTGTCTCGTGGTCGGTAGCAAAGGACAATTTGCTTCAAATTTGCAGACAATTCATTATTAACAATGTACAATGGATTAAGCCATTAATCACCGTGAGACCCGCCCTCTCCCAATTGTTATTAATTTTTTAATTCACATAAATAAAGTTGTTTTGTCCCGTGGTCGGTAGCAAAGAACGATTTGCTGCAAATTTACAGACAATTCGTTATTCATCATGGACAATCTATTAAGCCATTCATCGCCGTGAGACCCGCCCTCTCCCAATTGTTATTAATTTTTTAAGGCGCATAAATAAAGTTGTTTTGTCTCGTGGTCGGTAGCAAAAACGATTTGCTTCAAATTTAGAGACAATTCGCTATTCACCATGGACAATCGATTAAGCTGTCAATCGCCGTGAGACCCCCCTCTCCTAATTGTTATTAATTTTTTAAGTCACGTAAGTAAAGTTGTTTTGTCTCGTGGTCGGTAGCAAAGATCGATTAGCTCCAAATTTACAGACAATTCGTTATTCACCATGGACAATCGATTAAGCCATTAATCGCCGTGAGACCCACCCTCTGCTACTTGTTATTAATTTTTTAAGGCGCATAAATAAAGTTGTGTTGTCTCGTGGTCGGTAGCAAAGAACGATTTGCTTCAAATTTGCAGACAATTCATTAATAACAATGGACAATGGATTAAGCCATTAATCGCCGTGAGACCCGCCCTCTCCTAATTGTTATTAACTTTTTAAGGCGCGTAAATAAAGTTGTTTTGTCTCGTGGTCGGTAGCAAAGAACGATTTGCTTCAAATTTGCAGATAATTCGTTATTCACCATGGACAAGCGATTAAGCCGTTAATCGTCGTGAGACCCACCCTCTGCTATTTGTTATTAATTTTTTAAGGCGCATAAATAAAGTTGTTTTGTCTCGTGGTCGGTAGCAAAGGACAATTTGCTTCAAATTTGCAGACAATTCATTATTAACAATGTACAATGGATTAAGCCATTAATCACCGTGAGACCCGCCCTCTCCCAATTGTTATTAATTTTTTAATTCACATAAATAAAGTTGTTTTGTCCCGTGGTCGGTAGCAAAGAACGATTTGCTGCAAATTTACAGACAATTCGTTATTCATCATGGACAATCTATTAAGCCATTCATCGCCGTGAGACCCGCCCTCTCCCAATTGTTATTAATTTTTTAAGGCGCATAAATAAAGTTGTTTTGTCTCGTGGTCGGTAGCAAAAACGATTTGCTTCAAATTTAGAGACAATTCGCTATTCACCATGGACAATCGATTAAGCTGTCAATCGCCGTGAGACCCCCCTCTCCTAATTGTTATTAATTTTTTAAGTCACGTAAGTAAAGTTGTTTTGTCTCGTGGTCGGTAGCAAAGATCGATTAGCTCCAAATTTACAGACAATTCGTTATTCACCATGGACAATCGATTAAGCCATTAATCGCCGTGAGACCCACCCTCTGCTACTTGTTATTAATTTTTTAAGGCGCATAAATAAAGTTGTGTTGTCTCGTGGTCGGTAGCAAAGAACGATTTGCTTCAAATTTGCAGACAATTCATTAATAACAATGGACAATGGATTAAGCCATTAATCGCCGTGAGACCCGCCCTCTCCTAATTGTTATTAATTTTTTAAGGCACATAAATAAAGTTGTTTTGTCTCGTGGTCGGTAGCAAAGAACGATTTGCTTCAAATTTACAGACAATTCGTTATTCACCATGGACAATCGATTAAGCCATTCATCGCCGTGAGACCCGCCCTCTCCCAATTGTTATTAATTTTTTAAGGCGCATAAATAAAGTTGTTTTTTCTCGTGGTCGGTAGCAAAGAACGATTTGCTCCAAATTTACAGACAATTCGTTATCCACCATGGACAATCGATTAAGCCATTAATCGCCGTGGGACCCGCCCTCTCCTAATTGTTATTAATTTTTTAAGGCGCCTAAATAAAGTTGTTTTGTCTCGTGGTCGGTAGCAAAGAACGATTTGCTTCAAATTTAGAGACAATTCGCTATTCACCATGGACAATCGATTAAGCCGTTAATCGCCGTGAGACCCGCCCTCTCCTAATTGCTATTAACTTTTTAAGGCGCGTAAATAAAGTAGTTTCGTCTCGTGGTCGGTAGCAAAGAACGATTTGCTTCAAATTTGCAGATAATTCGTTATTCACCATGGACAAGCGATTAAGCCATTAATCGCCGTGAGACCCGCCCTTTCCTAATTGTTATTAATTTTTTAAGGCGCATAAATCAAGTTGTTTTGTCTCGTGGTCGGTAGCAAAGAACGATTTGCTTCAAAATTGGAGCCAATTCATTATTAACCATGGACAATCGATTAAGCCATTAATCACCGTGGGACCCGCCCTCTCCTAATTGTTATTAATTTTTTAAGTCACATAAACAAAGTTGTTTTGTCTCGTGGTCGGTAGCAAAGAACGATTTGCTTCAAATTTGGAGACAATTCGTTATTCACCATGGACAATGGATTAAGCCATTAATCACCGTGAGACCCGCCCTCTCCCAAGTGTTATTAATTTTTTAATTCACATAAATAAAGTTGTTTTGTCTCGTGGTCGGTAGCAAAGAACGATTTTCTTCAAATTTACAGACAATACGTTATTCACCATGGACAGTCGATTAAGCCATTAATCGCCGTGAAACCCGCCCTCTCCTAATTGTTATTAATTTTTTAAGGCGCATAAATAAATTTGTTTTGTATCGTGGTCGGTAGCAAAGAACGATTTGCTTCAAATTTGCAGATAATTCGTTATTCATCATGGACAATCGATTAAGCTATTAATCGCCGTGAGACCCGCCCTCTCCTAATTGTTATCAATTTTTTAAGTCGCATCAATAAAGTTGTTTTTTCTCGTGGTCGGTAGCAAAGAACGATTTGCTCCAAATTTACAGACAATTCGTTATTCACCATGGACAATCGATTAAGCCATTAATCGTCGTGAGACCCACCGTCTGCTATTTGTAATTAATTTTTTAAGGCGCATAAATAAAGTTGTTTTGTCTCGTGGTCGGTAGCAAATAACGATTTGCTTCAAATTTGCAGACAATTCATTATTAACAATGGACAATGGATTAAGTCATTAATCGCCGTGAGACCCGCCCTCTCCCAATTGTTATTAATTTTTTAAGTCACATAAATAAAGTTGTTTTGTCTCGTGGTCGGTAGCAAAGAACGACTTGCTCCAAATTTACAGACAATTCGTTATTCACCATGGACAATCGATTAAGCCATTAATCGCCGTGAGACCCGCCCTCTCCTAATTGTCATTAACTTTTTAAGGCGCCTCAATAAAGTTGTTTTGTCTCGTGGTCGGCAGCAAAGAACGATTTGCTCCAAATTTACAGACAATTCGTTATCCACCATGGACAATCGATTAAGCAATTTATCGCCGTGGGACCCGCCCTCTCCTAATTGTTATTAATTTTTTAAGGCGCATAAATATAATTGTTTTGTCTCGTGGTCGGTAGCAAAGAACGATTTGCTTCAAATTTAGAGACAATTCGCTATTCACCATGGACAATCGATTAAGCCATTAATCGCCGTGAGACCCGCCCTCTCCTAATTGTTATTAATTTTTTAACGCGCATAAATAAAGTTGTTTTGTCTCGTGGTCGGTAGCAAAGAACGATTTGCTTTAAATTTACAGACAATTCGTTATTCACCATGGACAATCGATTACGCCATTAATCGCCGTGAGGCCCGCCCTCTCCCAATTGTTATTAATTTTTTAAGTCACATAAATAAAGTTGTTTTGTCTCGTGGTCGGTAGCAAAGAACGATTTGCTTCAAATTTACAGACAATTCGTTATACACCATGGACAATCGATTAAGCAATTAATCGCCGTGAGACCCGCCATCTCCTAATTGTTATTAACTTTTTAAGGCGCGTAAATAAAGTTGTTTTGTCTCGTGGTCGGTAGCAAAGAACGATTTGCTTCAAATTTGCAGATAATTCGTTATTCACCATGGACAAGCGATTAAGCCATTAAACGCCGTGAGACCCGCCCTCTCCTAATTGTTATTAACTTTTTAAGGCGTGTAAATAAAGTTGTTTTGTCTCGTGGTCGGTAGCAAAGAACGATTTGCTTCAAATTTGCAGATAATTCGTTATTCACCATGGACAAGCGATTAAGCCATTAATCGCCGTGAGACCCGCCCTTTCCTAATTGTTATTAATATTTAAGGCGCATAAATCAAGTTGTTTTGTCTCGTGGTCGGTAGCAAAGAACGATTTGCTTCAAATTTGGAGCCAATTCATTATTAACCATGGACAATCGATTAAGCCATTAATCGCCGTGAGACCCGCCCTCTCCCAATTGTTATTAATTTTTTGTCACATAAATAAAGTTGTTTTGTCTCGTGGTCGGTAGCAAAGAACGATTTACTTCAAATTTACAGACAATTCGTTATTCACCATGGACAATTGTTTAAGCCATTAATCGCCGTGAGACCCGCCCTCTCCTAATTGTTATTAATTTTTTAAGGCACATAAATAAAGTTGTTTTGTCTCGTGGTCGGTAGCAAAGAACGATTTGCTTCAAATTTACAGACAATTCGTTATTCACCATGGACAATCGATTAAGCCATTCATCGCCGTGAGACCCGCCCTCTCCCAATTGTCATTAATTTTTTAAGGCGCATAAATAAAGTTGTTTTTTCTCGTGGTCGGTAGCAAAGAACGATTTGCTCCAAATTTACAGACAATTCGTTATTCACCATGAACAATCGATTAAGCCATTAATCGTCGTGAGACCCACCCTCTGCTATTTGTTATTAATTTTTTAAGGCGCATAAATAAAGTTGTTTTGTCTCGTGGTCGGTAGCAAAGGACAATTTGCTTCAAATTTGCAGACAATTCATTATTAACAATGTACAATGGATTAAGCCATTAATCACCGTGAGACCCGCCCTCTCCCAATTGTTATTAATTTTTTAATTCACATAAATAAAGTTGTTTTGTCTCGTGGTCGGTAGCAAAGAACGATTTTTTTCAAATTTACAGACAATTCGTTATTCACCATGGACAATCGATTAAGCCATTAATCGCCGTGAGACCCGCCCTCTCCTAATTGTTATTAATTTTTTAAGGCGCATAAATAAAGTTGTTTTGTCTCGTGGTCGGTAGCAAAGAACGATTTGCTGCAAATTTACAGACAATTCGTTATTCATCATGGACAATCTATTAAGCCATTCATCGCCGTGAGACCCGCCCTCTCCCAATTGTTATTAATTTTTTAAGGCGCATAAATAAAGTTGTTTTGTCTCGTGGTCGGTAGCAAAAACGATTTGCTTCAAATTTAGAGACAATTCGCTATTCACCATGGACAATCGATTAAGCTGTCAATCGCCGTGAGACCCCCCCTCTCCTAATTGTTATTAATTTTTTAAGTCACGTGAGTAAAGTTGTTTTGTCTCGTGGTCGGTAGCAAAGATCGATGAGCTCCAAATTTACAGACAATTCGTTATTCACCATGGACAATCGATTAAGCCATTAATCGCCGTGAGACCCACCCTCTGCTACTTGTTATTAATTTTTTAAGGCGCATAAATAAAGTTGTGTTGTCTCGTGGTCGGTAGCAAAGAACGATTTGCTTCAAATTTGCAGACAATTCATTATTAACAATGGACAATGGATTAAGCCATTAATCGCCGTGAGACCCGCCCTCTCCTAATTGTTATTAATTTTTTAAGGCACATAAATAAAGTTGTTTTGTCTCGTGGTCGGTAGCAAAGAACGATTTGCTTCAAATTTACGGACAATTCGTTATTCACCATGGACAATCGATTAAGCCATTCATCGCCGTGAGACCCGCCCTCTCCCAATTGTTATTAATTTTTTAAGGCGCATAAATAAAGTTGTTTTTTCTCGTGGTCGGTAGCAAAGAACGATTTGCTCCAAATTTACAAACAATTCGTTATCCACCATGGACAATCGATTAAGCCATTTATCGCCGTGGGACCCGCCCTCTCCTAATTGTTATTAATTTTTTAAGGCGCATAAATAAAATTGTTTTGTCTCGTGGTCGGTAGCAAAGAACGATTTGCTTCAAATTTAGAGACAATTCGCTATTCACCATGGACAATCGATTAAGCCGTTAATCGCCGTGAGACCCGCCCTCTCCTAATTGTTATTAATTTTTTAAGTCACATAAATAAAGTTGTTTTGTCTCGTGGTCGGTAGCAAAGAACGATTTGCTTCAAATTTAGAGACAATTCGTTATTCACCATGGACAATCGATTAAGCCATTAATCGCCGTCAGACCCGCCCTCTCCTAATTGTTATTAATTTTTTAAGGCGCATAAATAAAGTTGTTTTGTCTCGTGGTCGGTAGCAAAGAACGATTTCCTTCAAATTTACAGACAATTCGTTATTCACCATGGACAATCGATTAAGCCATTAATCGCCGTCAGACCCGCCCTCTCCTAATTGTTATTAATTTTTTAAGGCGCGTAAATAAAGTAGTTTTGTCTCGTGGTCGGTAGCAAAGAACGATTTGCTTCAAATTTAGAGACAATTCGTTATTCACCATGGACAATCGATTAAGCCATTAATCGCCGTCAGACCCGCCCTCTCCCAATTGTTATTAATTTTTTAAGGCGCATAAATAAAGTTGTTTTTTCTCGTGGTCGGCAGCAAAGAACGATTTGCTCCAAATTTACAGACAATTCGTTATCCACCATGGACAATCGATTAAGCAATTTATCGCCGTGGGACCCGCCCTCTCCTAATTGTTATTAATTTTTTAAGGCGCATAAATATAATTGTTTTGTCTCGTGGTCGGTAGCAAAGAACGATTTGCTTCAAATTTAGAGACAATTCGCTATTCACCATGGACAATCGATTAAGCCATTAATCGCCGTGAGACCCGCCCTCTCCTAATTGTTATTAATTTTTTAACGCGCATAAATAAAGTTGTTTTGTCTCGTGGTCGGTAGCAAAGAACGATTTGCTTTAAATTTACAGACAATTCGTTATTCACCATGGACAATCGATTACGCCATTAATCGCCGTGAGGCCCGCCCTCTCCCAATTGTTATTAATTTTTTAAGTCACATAAATAAAGTTGTTTTGTCTCGTGGTCGGTAGCAAAGAACGATTTGCTTCAAATTTACAGACAATTCGTTATACACCATGGACAATCGATTAAGCAATTAATCGCCGTGAGACCCGCCATCTCCTAATTGTTATTAACTTTTTAAGGCGCGTAAATAAAGTTGTTTTGTCTCGTGGTCGGTAGCAAAGAACGATTTGCTTCAAATTTGCAGATAATTCGTTATTCACCATGGACAAGCGATTAAGCCATTAAACGCCGTGAGACCCGCCCTCTCCTAATTGTTATTAACTTTTTAAGGCGTGTAAATAAAGTTGTTTTGTCTCGTGGTCGGTAGCAAAGAACGATTTGCTTCAAATTTGCAGATAATTCGTTATTCACCATGGACAAGCGATTAAGCCATTAATCGCCGTGAGACCCGCCCTTTCCTAATTGTTATTAATATTTAAGGCGCATAAATCAAGTTGTTTTGTCTCGTGGTCGGTAGCAAAGAACGATTTGCTTCAAATTTGGAGCCAATTCATTATTAACCATGGACAATCGATTAAGCCATTAATCGCCGTGAGACCCGCCCTCTCCCAATTGTTATTAATTTTTTGTCACATAAATAAAGTTGTTTTGTCTCGTGGTCGGTAGCAAAGAACGATTTACTTCAAATTTACAGACAATTCGTTATTCACCATGGACAATTGATTAAGCCATTAATCGCCGTGAGACCCGCCCTCTCCTAATTGTTATTAATTTTTTAAGGCACATAAATAAAGTTGTTTTGTCTCGTGGTCGGTAGCAAAGAACGATTTGCTTCAAATTTACAGACAATTCGTTATTCACCATGGACAATCGATTAAGCCATTCATCGCCGTGAGACCCGCCCTCTCCCAATTGTCATTAATTTTTTAAGGCGCATAAATAAAGTTGTTTTTTCTCGTGGTCGGTAGCAAAGAACGATTTGCTCCAAATTTACAGACAATTCGTTATTCACCATGGACAATCGATTAAGCCATTAATCGTCGTGAGACCCACCCTCTGCTATTTGTTATTAATTTTTTAAGGCGCATAAATAAAGTTGTTTTGTCTCGTGGTCGGTAGCAAAGGACAATTTGCTTCAAATTTGCAGACAATTCATTATTAACAATGTACAATGGATTAAGCCATTAATCACCGTGAGACCCGCCCTCTCCCAATTGTTATTAATTTTTTAATTCACATAAATAAAGTTGTTTTGTCTCGTGGTCGGTAGCAAAGAACGATTTTTTTCAAATTTACAGACAATTCGTTATTCACCATGGACAATCGTTTAAGCCATTAATCGCCGTGAGACCCGCCCTCTCCTAATTGTTATTAATTTTTTAAGGCGCATAAATAAAGTTGTTTTGTCTCGTGGTCGGTAGCAAAGAACGATTTGCTGCAAATTTACAGACAATTCGTTATTCACCATGGACAATCGATTAAGCCATTAATCGCCGTGAGACCCACCCTCTGCTACTTGTTATTAATTTTTTAAGGCGCATAAATAAAGTTGTGTTGTCTCGTGGTCGGTAGCAAAGAACGATTTGCTTCAAATTTGCAGACAATTCATTATTAACAATGGACAATGGATTAAGCCATTAATCGCCGTGAGACCCGCCCTCTCCTAATTGTTATTAATTTTTTAAGGCACATAAATAAAGTTGTTTTGTCTCGTGGTCGGTAGCAAAGAACGATTTGCTTCAAATTTACGGACAATTCGTTATTCACCATGGACAATCGATTAAGCCATTCATCGCCGTGAGACCCGCCCTCTCCCAATTGTTATTAATTTTTTAAGGCGCATAAATAAAGTTGTTTTTTCTCGTGGTCGGTAGCAAAGAACGATTTGCTCCAAATTTACAGACAATTCGTTATCCACCATGGACAATCGATTAAGCCATTTATCGCCGTGGGACCCGCCCTCTCCTAATTGTTATTAATTTTTTAAGGCGCATAAATAAAATTGTTTTGTCTCGTGGTCGGTAGCAAAGAACGATTTGCTTCAAATTTAGAGACAATTCGCTATTCACCATGGACAATCGATTAAGCCGTTAATCGCCGTGAGACCCGCCCTCTCCTAATTGTTATTAATTTTTTACGTCACATAAATAAAGTTGTTTTGTCTCGTGGTCGGTAGCAAAGAACGATTTGCTTCAAATTTAGAGACAATTCGTTATTCACCATGGACAATCGATTAAGCCATTAATCGCCGTCAGACCCGCCCTCTCCTAATTGTTATTAATTTTTTAAGGCGCATAAATAAAGTTGTTTTGTCTCGTGGTCGGTAGCAAAGAACGATTTCCTTCAAATTTACAGACAATTCGTTATTCACCATGGACAATCGATTAAGCCATTAATCGCCGTCAGACCCGCCCTCTCCTAATTGTTATTAATTTTTTAAGGCGCGTAAATAAAGTAGTTTTGTCTCGTGGTCGGTAGCAAAGAACGATTTGCTTCAAATTTAGAGACAATTCGTTATTCACCATGGACAATCGATTAAGCCATTAATCGCCGTCAGACCCGCCCTCTCCCAATTGTTATTAATTTTTTAAGGCGCATAAATAAAGTTGTTTTTTCTCGTGGTCGGCAGCAAAGAACGATTTGCTCCAAATTTACAGACAATTCGTTATCCACCATGGACAATCGATTAAGCAATTTATCGCCGTGGGACCCGCCCTCTCCTAATTGTTATTAATTTTTTAAGGCGCATAAATATAATTGTTTTGTCTCGTGGTCGGTAGCAAAGAACGATTTGCTTCAAATTTAGAGACAATTCGCTATTCACCATGGACAATCGATTAAGCCATTAATCGCCGTGAGACCCGCCCTCTCCTAATTGTTATTAATTTTTTAACGCGCATAAATAATGTTGTTTTGTCTCGTGGTCGGTAGCAAAGAACGATTTGCTTTAAATTTACAGACAATTCGTTATTCACCATGGACAATCGATTACGCCATTAATCGCCGTGAGGCCCGCCCTCTCCCAATTGTTATTAATTTTTTAAGTCACATAAATAAAGTTGTTTTGTCTCGTGGTCGGTAGCAAAGAACGATTTGCTTCAAATTTACAGACAATTCGTTATACACCATGGACAATCGATTAAGCAATTAATCGCCGTGAGACCCGCCATATCCTAATTGTTATTAACTTTTTAAGGCGCGTAAATAAAGTTGTTTTGTCTCGTGGTCGGTAGCAAAGAACGATTTGCTTCAAATTTGCAGATAATTCGTTATTCACCATGGACAAGCGATTAAGCCATTAAACGCCGTGAGACCCGCCCTCTCCTAATTGTTATTAACTTTTTAAGGCGTGTAAATAAAGTTGTTTTGTCTCGTGGTCGGTAGCAAAGAACGATTTGCTTCAAATTTGCAGATAATTCGTTATTCACCATGGACAAGCGATTAAGCCATTAATCGCCGTGAGACCCGCCCTTTCCTAATTGTTATTAATATTTAAGGCGCATAAATCAAGTTGTTTTGTCTCGTGGTCGGTAGCAAAGAACGATTTGCTTCAAATTTGGAGCCAATTCATTATTAACCATGGACAATCGATTAAGCCATTAATCGCCGTGAGACCCGCCCTCTCCCAATTGTTATTAATTTTTTGTCACATAAATAAAGTTGTTTTGTCTCGTGGTCGGTAGCAAAGAACGATTTAATCAAATTTACAGACAATTCGTTATTCACCATGGACAATTGATTAAGCCATTAATCGCCGTGAGACCCGCCCTCTCCTAATTGTTATTAATTTTTTAAGGCACATAAATAAAGTTGTTTTGTCTCGTGGTCGGTAGCAAAGAACGATTTGCTTCAAATTTACAGACAATTCGTTATTCACCATGGACAATCGATTAAGCCATTCATGGCCGTGAGACCCGCCCTCTCCCAATTGTCATTAATTTTTTAAGGCGCATAAATAAAGTTGTTTTTTCTCGTGGTCGGTAGCAAAGAACGATTTGCTCCAAATTTACAGACAATTCGTTATTCACCATGGACAATCGATTAAGCCATTAATCGTCGTGAGACCCACCCTCTGCTATTTGTTATTAATTTTTTAAGGCGCATAAATAAAGTTGTTTTGTCTCGTGGTCGGTAGCAAAGGACAATTTGCTTCAAATTTGCAGACAATTCATTATTAACAATGTACAATGGATTAAGCCATTAATCACCGTGAGACCCGCCCTCTCCCAATTGTTATTAATTTTTTAATTCACATAAATAAAGTTGTTTTGTCTCGTGGTCGGTAGCAAAGAACGATTTTTTTCAAATTTACAGACAATTCGTTATTCACCATGGACAATCGATTAAGCCATTAATCGCCGTGAGACCCGCCCTCTCCTAATTGTTATTAATTTTTTAAGGCGCATAAATAAAGTTGTTTTGTCTCGTGGTCGGTAGCAAAGAACGATTTGCTGCAAATTTACAGACAATTCGTTATTCATCATGGACAATCTATTAAGCCATTCATCGCCGTGAGACCCGCCCTCTCCCAATTGTTATTAATTTTTTAAGGCGCATAAATAAAGTTGTTTTGTCTCGTGGTCGGTAGCAAAAACGATTTGCTTCAAATTTAGAGACAATTCGCTATTCACCATGGACAATCGATTAAGCTGTCAATCGCCGTGAGACCCCCCCTCTCCTAATTGTTATTAATTTTTTAAGTCACGTGAGTAAAGTTGTTTTGTCTCGTGGTCGGTAGCAAAGATCGATGAGCTCCAAATTTACAGACAATTCGTTATTCACCATGGACAATCGATTAAGCCATTAATCGCCGTGAGACCCACCCTCTGCTACTTGTTATTAATTTTTTAAGGCGCATAAATAAAGTTGTGTTGTCTCGTGGTCGGTAGCAAAGAACGATTTGCTTCAAATTTGCAGACAATTCATTATTAACAATGGACAATGGATTAAGCCATTAATCGCCGTGAGACCCGCCCTCTCCTAATTGTTATTAATTTTTTAAGGCACATAAATAAAGTTGTTTTGTCTCGTGGTCGGTAGCAAAGAACGATTTGCTTCAAATTTACGGACAATTCGTTATTCACCATGGACAATCGATTAAGCCATTCATCGCCGTGAGACCCGCCCTCTCCCAATTGTTATTAATTTTTTAAGGCGCATAAATAAAGTTGTTTTTTCTCGTGGTCGGTAGCAAAGAACGATTTGCTCCAAATTTACAGACAATTCGTTATCCACCATGGACAATCGATTAAGCCATTTATCGCCGTGGGACCCGCCCTCTCCTAATTGTTATTAATTTTTTAAGGCGCATAAATAAAATTGTTTTGTCTCGTGGTCGGTAGCAAAGAACGATTTGCTTCAAATTTAGAGACAATTCGCTATTCACCATGGACAATCGATTAAGCCGTTAATCGCCGTGAGACCCGCCCTCTCCTAATTGTTATTAATTTTTTAACTCACATAAATAAAGTTGTTTTGTCTCGTGGTCGGTAGCAAAGAACGATTTGCTTCAAATTTAGAGACAATTCGTTATTCACCATGGACAATCGATTAAGCCATTAATCGCCGTCAGACCCGCCCTCTCCTAATTGTTATTAATTTTTTAAGGCGCATAAATAAAGTTGTTTTGTCTCGTGGTCGGTAGCAAAGAACGATTTCCTTCAAATTTACAGACAATTCGTTATTCACCATGGACAATCGATTAAGCCATTAATCGCCGTCAGACCCGCCCTCTCCTAATTGTTATTAATTTTTTAAGGCGCGTAAATAAAGTAGTTTTGTCTCGTGGTCGGTAGCAAAGAACGATTTGCTTCAAATTTGCAGATAATTCGTTATTCACCATGGACAAGCGATTAAGCCATTAATCGCCGTGAGACCCGCCCTTTCCTAATTGTTATTAATTTTTTAAGGCGCATAAATCAAGTTGTTTTGTCTCGTGGTCGGTAGCAAAGAACGATTTGCTTCAAAATTGGAGCCAATTCATTATTAACCATGGACAATCGATTAAGCTATTAATCGCCGTGAGACCCGCCCTCTCCCAATTGTTATTAATTTTTTGTCACATAAATAAAGTTGTTTTGTCTCGTGGTCGGTAGAAAAGAACGATTTGCTCCAAATTTACAGACAATTCGTTATTGTCCATGGACAATCGATTAAGCCATTAATTGCCGTGAGACCCACCCTCTCTTAATTGTTATTAATTTTTTAAGGCGCATAAATCAAGTTGTTTTGTCTCGTGGTCGGTAGCAAAGAACGATTTGCTTCAAATTTGCAGCCAATTCATTATTAACAATGGACAATCGATTAAGCCATTAATCGCCGTAAGACCCGCCCTCTCCTAATTGTTATTAATTTTTTTTATTGCATAAATAAAGTTGTTTTGTCTCGTGGTCGGTAGCAAAGAACGATTTGCTTTAAATTTACAGACAGTTCGTTATTCACCATGGACAATCGATTAAGTTATTAATCGTTGTGAGGCCCGCCCTCTCCCAATTGTTATTAATTTTTAAAGTCACATAAATACAGTTGTTTTGTCTCGTGGTCGGTAGCAAAGAACGATTTGCTTCAAATATACAGACAATTCGTTATTCACCATGGACAATCGATTAAGCCGTTAATCGCCGTGAGACCCGCCCTCTCCTAATTGTTATTAATTTTTTAAGGCGCATAAATAAGGTTGTTTTGTCTCGTGGTCGGTAGCAAAAACAATTTGCTTCAAATTTAGAGACAATTCGCTATTCACCATGGACAATCGATTAAGCTGTCAATCGCCGTGAGACCCCCCTCTCCTAATTGTTATTAATTTTTTAAGTCACGTAAGTAAAGTTGTTTTGTCTCGTGGTCGGTAGCAAAGATCGATTAGCTCCAAATTTACAGACAATTCGTTATTCACCATGGACAATCGATTAAGCCATTTATCGCCGTGGGACCCGCCCTCTCCTAATTGTTATTAATTTTTTAAGGCGCATAAATAAATTTGTTTTGTCTCGTGGTCGGTAGCAAAGAACGATTTGCTTCAAATTTAGAGACAATTCGCTATTCACCATGGACAATCGATTAAGCCGTTAATCGCCGTGAGACCCGCCCTCTCCTAATTGTTATTAATTTTTTAAGTCACATAAATAAAGTTGTTTTGTCTCGTGGTCGGTAGCAAAGAACGATTTGCTTCAAATTTAGAGACAATTCGTTATTCACCATGGACAATCGATTAAGCCATTAATCGCCGTCAGACCCGCCCTCTCCTAGTTGTTATTAATTTTTTAAGGCGCATAAATAAAGTTGTTTTGTCTCGTGGTCGGTAGCAAAGAACGATTTGCTTCAAATTTACAGACAATTCGTTATTCACCATGGACAATCGATTAAGCCATTCATCGCCGTGAGACCCGCCCTCTCCTAATTGTTATTAACTTTTTAAGGCGCGTAAATAAAGTAGTTTTGTCTCGTGGTCGGTAGCAAAGAACGATTTGCTTCAAATTTGCAGATTATTCGTTATTCACCATGGACAAGCGATTAAGCCATTAATCGCCGTGAGACCCGCCCTTTCCTAATTGTTATTAATTTTTTAAGGCGCATAAATCAAGTTGTTTTGTCTCGTGGTCGGTAGCAAAGAACGATTTGCTTCAAATTTGCAGCCAATTCATTATTAACAATGGACAATCGATTAAGCCATTAATCGCCGTGAGACCCGCCCTCTCCTAATTGTTATTAATTTTTTTTATTGCATAAATAAAGTTGTTTTGTCTCGTGGTCGGTAGCAAAGAACGATTTGCTTTAAATTTACAGACAGTTCGTTATTCACCATGGACAATCGATTAAGTTATTAATCGCCGTGAGGCCCGCCCTCTCCCAATTGTTATTAATTTTTAAAGTCACATAAATACAGTTGTTTTGTCTCGTGGTCGGTAGCAAAGAACGATTTGCTTCAAATATACAGACAATTCGTTATTCACCATGGACAATCGATTAAGCCATTAATCGCCGTGAGACCCGCCCTCTCCTAATTGTTATTAATTTTTTAAGGCGCATAAATAAAGTTGATTTGTCTCGTGGTCGGTAGCAAAAACAATTTGCTTCAAATTTAGAGACAATTCCCTATTCACCATGGACAATCGATTAAGCTGTCAATCGCCGTGAGACCCCCCTCTCCTAATTGTTATTAATTTTTTAAGTCACGTAAGTAAAGTTGTTTTGTCTCGTGGTCGGTAGCAAAGATCGATTAGCTCCAAATTTACAGACAATTCGTTATTCACCATGGACAATCGATTAAGCCATTAATCGCCGTGAGACCCACCCTCTGCTACTTGTTATTAATTTTTTAAGGCGCATAAATAAATTTGTGTTGTCTCGTGGTCGGTAGCAAAGAACGATTTGCTTCAAATTTGCAGACAATTCGTTATCCACCATGGACAATCGATTAAGCCGTTAATCGCCGTGAGACCCGCCCTCTCCTAATTGTTATTAATTTTTTAAGTCACATAAATAAAGTTGTTTTGTCTCGTGGTCGGTAGCAAAGAACGATTTGCTTCAAATTTAGAGACAATTCGTTATTCACCATGGACAATCGATTAAGCCATTAATCGCCGTCAGACCCGCCCTCTCCTAATTGTTATTAATTTTTTAAGGCGCATAAATAAAGTTGTTTTGTCTCGTGGTCGGTAGCAAAGAACGATTTGCTTCAAATTTACAGACAATTCGTTATTCACCATGGACAATCGATTAAGCCATTCATCGCCGTGAGACCCGCCCTCTCCTAATTGTTATTAACTTTTTAAGGCGCGTAAATAAAGTAGTTTTGTCTCGTGGTCGGTAGCAAAGAACGATTTGCTTCAAATTTGCAGATTATTCGTTATTCACCATGGACAAGCGATTAAGCCATTAATCGCCGTGAGACCCGCCCTTTCCTAATTGTTATTAATTTTTTAAGGCGCATAAATCAAGTTGTTTTGTCTCGTGGTCGGTAGCAAAGAACGATTTGCTTCAAAATTGGAGCCAATTCATTATTAACCATGGACAATCGATTAAGCCATTAATCGCCGTGAGACCCGCCCTCTCCCAATTGTTATTAATTTTTTGTCACATAAATAAAGTTGTTTTGTCTCGTGGTCGGTAGAAAAGAACGATTTGCTCCAAATTTACAGACAATTCGTTATTGTCCATGGACAATCGATTAAGCCATTAATTGCCGTGAGACCCGCCCTCTCTTAATTGTTATTAATTTTTTAAGGCGCATAAATCAAGTTGTTTTGTCTCGTGGTCGGTAGCAAAGAACGATTTGCTTCAAATTTGCAGCCAATTCATTATTAACAATGGACAATCGATTAAGCCATTAATCGCCGTGAGACCCGCCCTCTCCTAATTGTTATTAATTTTTTTTATTGCATAAATAAAGTTGTTTTGTCTCGTGGTCGGTAGCAAAGAACGATTTGCTTTAAATTTACAGACAGTTCGTTATTCACCATGGACAATCGATTAAGCTATTAATCGCCGTGAGGCCCGCCCTCTCCCAATTGTTATTAATTTTTTAAGTCACATAAATAAAGTTGTTTGGTCTCGTGGTCGGTAGCAAAGATCGATTAGCTCCAAATTTACAGACAATTCGTTATTCACCATGGACAATCGATTAAGCCATTAATCGCCGTGAGACCCACCCTCTGCTACTTGTTATTAATTTTTTAAGGCGCATAAATAAAGTTGTGTTGTCTCGTGGTCGGTAGCAAAGAACGATTTGCTTTAAATTTACAGACAATTCGTTATTCACCATGGACAATCGATTACGCCGTTAATCGCCGTGAGGCCCGCCCTCTCCCAATTGTTATTAATTTTTTAAGTCACATAAAAAAAGTTGTCTTGTCTCGTGGTCGGTAGCAAAGAACGATTTGCTTCAAATTTACAGACAATTCGTTATTCACCATGGACAATTGATTAAGCCATTAATCGCCGTGAGACCCGCCCTCTCCTAATTGTTATTAACTTTTTAAGGCGCCTGAATAAAGTTGTTTTGTCTCGTGGTCGGTAGCAAAGAACGATTTGCTTCAAATTTGCAAATAATTCATTATTCACCATGGACAATCGATTAAGCAATTAATCGCCGTGAGACCCGCCATCTCCTAATTGTTATTAACTTTTTAAGGCGCGTAAATAAAGTTGTTTTGTCTCGTGGTCGGTAGCAAAGAACGATTTGCTTCAAATTTGCAGATAATTCGTTATTCACCATGGACAAGCGATTAAGCCATTAAACGCCGTGAGACCCGCCCTCTCCTAATTGTTATTAACTTTTTAAGGCGCGTAAATAGAGTTGTTTTGTCTCGTGGTCGGTACCAAAGAACGATTTGCTTCAAATTTGCAGATAATTCGTTATTCACCATGGACAAGCGATTAAGCCATTAATCGCCGTGAGACCCGCCCTTTCCTAATTGTTATTAATTTTTTAAGGCGCATAAATCAAGTTGTTTTGTCTCGTGGTCGGTAGCAAAGAACGATTTGCTTCAAATTTGGAGCCAATTCATTATTAACCATGGACAATCGATTAAGCCATTAATCGCCGTGAGACCCGCCCTCTCCCAATTGTTATTAATTTTTTGTCACATAAATAAAGTTGTTTTGTCTCGTGGTCGGTAGCAAAGAACGATTTACTTCAAATTTACAGACAATTCGTTATTCACCATGGACAATTGATTAAGACATTAATCGCCGTGAGACCCGCCCTCTCCTAATTGTTATTAATTTTTTAAGGCACATAAATAAAGTTGTTTTGTCTCGTGGTCGGTAGCAAAGAACGATTTGCTCCAAATTTACAGACAATTCGTTATTCACCATGGACGATCGATTAAGCCATTCATCGCCGTGAGACCCGCCCTCTCCCAATTGTCATTAATTTTTTAAGGCGCATAAATAAAGTTGTTTTTTCTCGTGGTCGGTAGCAAAGAACGATTTGCTCCAAATTTACAGACAATTCGTTATTCACCATGGACAATCGATTAAGCCATTAATCGTCGTGAGACCCACCCTCTGCTATTTGTTATTAATTTTTTAAGGCGCATAAATAAAGTTGTTTTGTCTCGTGGTCGGTAGCAAAGGACAATTTGCTTCAAATTTGCAGACAATTCATTATTAACAATGTACAATGGATTAAGCCATTAATCACCGTGAGACCCGCCCTCTCCCAATTGTTATTAATTTTTTAATTCACATAAATAAAGTTGTTTTGTCTCGTGGTCGGTAGCAAAGAACGATTTTTTTCAAATTTACAGACAATTCGTTATTCACCATGGACAATCGATTAAGCCATTAATCGCCGTGAGACACGCCCTCTCCTAATTGTTATTAATTTTTTAAGGCGTATAAATAAAGTTGTTTTGTCCCGTGGTCGGTAGCAAAGAACGATTTGCTGCAAATTTACAGACAATTCGTTATTCATCATGGACAATCTATTAAGCCATTCATCGCCGTGAGACCCGCCCTCTCCCAATTGTTATTAATTTTTTAAGGCGCATAAATAAAGTTGTTTTGTCTCGTGGTCGGTAGCAAAAACGATTTGCTTCAAATTTAGAGACAATTCGCTATTCACCATGGACAATCGATTAAGCTGTCAATCGCCGTGAGACCCACCCTCTGCTACTTGTTATTAATTTTTTAAGGCGCATAAATAAAGTTGTGTTGTCTCGTGGTCGGTAGCAAAGAACGATTTGCTTCAAATTTGCAGACAATTCATTATTAACAATGGACAATGGATTAAGCCATTAATCGCCGTGAGACCCGCCCTCTCCTAATTGTTATTAATTTTTTAAGGCACATAAATAAAGTTGTTTTGTCTCGTGGTCGGTAGCAAAGAACGATTTGCTTCAAATTTACAGACAATTCGTTATTCACCATGGACAATCGATTAAGCCATTCATCGCCGTGAGACCCGCCCTCTCCCAATTGTTATTAATTTTTTAAGCCGCATAAATAAAGTTGTTTTTTCTCGTGGTCGGTAGCAAAGAACGATTTGCTCCAAATTTACAGACAATTCGTTATCCACCATGGACAATCGATTAAGCCATTTATCGCCGTGGGACCCGCCCTCTCCTAATTGTTATTAATTTTTTAAGGCGCATAAATAAAATTGTTTTGTCTCGTGGTCGGTAGCAAAGAACGATTTGCTTCAAATTTAGAGACAATTCGCTATTCTCCATGGACAATCGATTAAGCCGTTAATCGCCGTGAGACCCGCCCTCTCCTAATTGTTATTAATTTTTTAAGTCACATAAATGAAGTTGTTTTGTCTCGTGGTCGGTAGCAAAGAACGATTTGCTTCAAATTTAGAGACAATTCGTTATTCACCATGGACAATCGATTAAGCCATTAATCGCCGTCGGACCCGCCCTCTCCTAATTGTTATTAATTTTTTAAGGCGCATAAATAAAGTTGTTTTGTCTCGTGGTCGGTAGCAAAGAACGATTTGCTTCAAATTTACAGACAATTCGTTATTCACCATGGACAATCGATTAAGCCATTCATGGCCGTGAGACCCGCCCTCTCCTAATTGTTATTAACTTTTTAAGGCGCGTAAATAAAGTAGTTTTGTCTCGTGGTCGGTAGCAAAGAACGATTTGCTTCAAATTTGCAGATAATTCGTTATTCACCATGGACAAGCGATTAAGCCATTAATCGCCGTGAGACCCGCCCTTTCCTAATTGTTATTAATTTTTTAAGGCGCATAAATCAAGTTGTTTTGTCTCGTGGTCGGTAGCAAAGCACGATTTGCTTCAAAATTGGAGCCAATTCATTATTAACCATGGACAATCGATTAAGCCATTAATCGCCGTGAGACCCGCCCTGTCCCAATTGTTATTAATTTTTTGCCACATAAATAAAGTTGTTTTGTCTCGTGGTCGGTAGAAAAGAACGATTTGCTCCAAATTTACAGACAATTCGTTATAGTCCATGGACAATCGATTAAGCCATTAATTGCCGTGAGACCCGCCCTCTCTTAATTGTTATTAATTTTTTAAGGCGCATAAATCAAGTTGTTTTGTCTCGTGGTCGGTAGCAAAGAACGATTTGCTTCAAATTTGCAGCCAATTCATTATTAACAATGGATAATCGATTAAGCCATTAATCGCCGTGAGACTCGCCCTCTCCTAATTGTTATTAATTTTTTTTATTGCATAAATAAAGTTGTTTTGTCTCGTGGTCGGTAGCAAAGAACGATTTGCTTTAAATTTACAGACAGTTCGTTATTCACCATGGACAATCGATTAAGTTATTAATCGCCGTGAGGGCCGCCTTCTCCCAATTGTTATTAATTTTTTAAGTCACATAAATACAGTTGTTTTGTCTCGTGGTCGGTAGCAAAGAACGATTTGCTTCAAATATACAGACAATTCGTTATTCACCATGGACAATCGATTAAGCCATTAATCGCCGTGAGACCCGCCCTCTCCTAATTGTTATTAATTTTTTAAGGCGCATATATAAAGTTGTTTTGTCTCGTGGTCGGTAGCAAAAACGATTTGCTTCAAATTTAGAGACAATTCGCTATTCACCATGGACAATCGATTAAGCTGTCAATCGCCGTGAGACCCCCCCTCTCCTAATTGTTATTAATTTTTTAAGTCACGTAAGTAAAGTTGTTTTGTCTCGTGGTCGGTAGCAAAGATCGATTAGCTCCAAATTTACAGACAATTCGTTATTCACCATGGACAATCGATTAAGCCATTAATCGCCGTGAGACCCACCCTCTGCTACTTGTTATTAATTTTTTAAGGCGCATAAATAAAGTTGTGTTGTCTCGTGGTCGGTAGCAAAGAACGATTTGCTTCAAATTTGCAGACAATTCGTTATCCACCATGGACAATCGATTAAGCCATTTATCGCCGTGGGACCCGCCCTCTCCTAATTGTTATTAATTTTTTAAGGCGTATAAATAAAGTTGTTTTGTCCCGTGGTCGGTAGCAAAGAACGATTTGCTGCAAATTTACAGACAATTCGTTATTCATCATGGACAATCTATTAAGCCATTCATCGCCGTGAGACCCGCCCTCTCCCAATTGTTATTAATTTTTTAAGGCGCATAAATAAAGTTGTTTTGTCTCGTGGTCGGTAGCAAAAACGATTTGCTTCAAATTTAGAGACAATTCGCTATTCACCATGGACAATCGATTAAGCTGTCAATCGCCGTGAGACCCCCCCTCTCCTAATTGTTATTAATTTTTTAAGTCACGTAAGTAAAGTTGTTTTGTCTCGTGGTCGGTAGCAAAGATCGATTAGCTCCAAATTTACAGACAATTCGTTATTCACCATGGACAATCGATTAAGCCATTAATCGCCGTGAGACCCACCCTCTGCTACTTGTTATTAATTTTTTAAGGCGCATAAATAAAGTTGTGTTGTCTCGTGGTCGGTAGCAAAGAACGATTTGCTTCAAATTTGCAGACAATTCATTATTAACAATGGACAATGGATTAAGCCATTAATCGCCGTGAGACCCGCCCTCTCCTAATTGTTATTAATTTTTTAAGGCACATAAATAAAGTTGTTTTGTCTCGTGGTCGGTAGCAAAGAACGATTTGCTTCAAATTTACAGACAATTCGTTATTCACCATGGACAATCGATTAAGCCATTCATCGCCGTGAGACCCGCCCTCTCCCAATTGTTATTAATTTTTTAAGCCGCATAAATAAAGTTGTTTTTTCTCGTGGTCGGTAGCAAAGAACGATTTGCTTCAAATTTAGAGACAATTCGTTATCCACCATGGACAATCGATTAAGCCATTTATCGCCGTGGGACCCGCCCTCTCCTAATTGTTATTAATTTTTTAAGGCGCATAAATAAAATTGTTTTGTCTCGTGGTCGGTAGCAAAGAACGATTTGCTTCAAATTTAGAGACAATTCGTTATTCACCATGGACAATCGATTAAGCCATTAATCGCCGTCAGACCCGCCCTCTCCTAATTGTTATTAATTTTTTAAGGCGCATAAATAAAGTTGTTTTGTCTCGTGGTCGGTAGCAAAGAACGATTTCCTTCAAATTTACAGACAATTCGTTATTCACCATGGACATTCGATTAAGCCATTAATCGCCGTCAGACCCGCCCTCTCCTAATTGTTATTAATTTTTTAAGGCGCGTAAATAAAGTAGTTTTGTCTCGTGGTCGGTAGCAAAGAACGATTTGCTTCAAATTTAGAGACAATTCGTTATTCACCATGGACAATCGATTAAGCCATTAATCGCCGTCAGACCCGCCCTCTCCCAATTGTTATTAATTTTTTAAGGCGCATAAATAAAGTTGTTTTTTCTCGTGGTCGGCAGCAAAGAACGATTTGCTCCAAATTTACAGACAATTCGTTATCCACCATGGACAATCGATTAAGCAATTTATCGCCGTGGGACCCGCCCTCTCCTAATTGTTATTAATTTTTTAAGGCGCATAAATATAATTGTTTTGTCTCGTGGTCGGTAGCAAAGAACGATTTGCTTCAAATTTAGAGACAATTCGCTATTCACCATGGACAATCGATTAAGCCATTAATCGCCGTGAGACCCGCCCTCTCCTAATTGTTATTAATTTTTTAACGCGCATAAATAAAGTTGTTTTGTCTCGTGGTCGGTAGCAAAGAACGATTTGCTTTAAATTTACAGACAATTCGTTATTCACCATGGACAATCGATTACGCCATTAATCGCCGTGAGGCCCGCCCTCTCCCAATTGTTATTAATTTTTTAAGTCACATAAATAAAGTTGTTTTGTCTCGTGGTCGGTAGCAAAGAACGATTTGCTTCAAATTTACAGACAATTCGTTATACACCATGGACAATCGATTAAGCAATTAATCGCCGTGAGACCCGCCATCTCCTAATTGTTATTAACTTTTTAAGGCGCGTAAATAAAGTTGTTTTGTCTCGTGGTCGGTAGCAAAGAACGATTTGCTTCAAATTTGCAGATAATTCGTTATTCACCATGGACAAGCGATTAAGCCATTAAACGCCGTGAGACCCGCCCTCTCCTAATTGTTATTAACTTTTTAAGGCGTGTAAATAAAGTTGTTTTGTCTCGTGGTCGGTAGCAAAGAACGATTTGCTTCAAATTTGCAGATAATTCGTTATTCACCATGGACAAGCGATTAAGCCATTAATCGCCGTGAGACCCGCCCTTTCCTAATTGTTATTAATATTTAAGGCGCATAAATCAAGTTGTTTTGTCTCGTGGTCGGTAGCAAAGAACGATTTGCTTCAAATTTGGAGCCAATTCATTATTAACCATGGACAATCGATTAAGCCATTAATCGCCGTGAGACCCGCCCTCTCCCAATTGTTATTAATTTTTTGTCACATAAATAAAGTTGTTTTGTCTCGTGGTCGGTAGCAAAGAACGATTTACTTCAAATTTACAGACAATTCGTTATTCACCATGGACAATTGATTAAGCCATTAATCGCCGTGAGACCCGCCCTCTCCTAATTGTTATTAATTTTTTAAGGCACATAAATAAAGTTGTTTTGTCTCGTGGTCGGTAGCAAAGAACGATTTGCTTCAAATTTACAGACAATTCGTTATTCACCATGGACAATCGATTAAGCCATTCATCGCCGTGAGACCCGCCCTCTCCCAATTGTCATTAATTTTTTAAGGCGCATAAATAAAGTTGTTTTTTCTCGTGGTCGGTAGCAAAGAACGATTTGCTCCAAATTTACAGACAATTCGTTATTCACCATGGACAATCGATTAAGCCATTAATCGTCGTGAGACCCACCCTCTGCTATTTGTTATTAATTTTTTAAGGCGCATAAATAAAGTTGTTTTGTCTCGTGGTCGGTAGCAAAGGACAATTTGCTTCAAATTTGCAGACAATTCATTATTAACAATGTACAATGGATTAAGCCATTAATCACCGTGAGACCCGCCCTCTCCCAATTGTTATTAATTTTTTAATTCACATAAATAAAGTTGTTTTGTCTCGTGGTCGGTAGCAAAGAACGATTTTTTTCAAATTTACAGACAATTCGTTATTCACCATGGACAATCGTTTAAGCCATTAATCGCCGTGAGACCCGCCCTCTCCTAATTGTTATTAATTTTTTAAGGCGCATAAATAAAGTTGTTTTGTCTCGTGGTCGGTAGCAAAGAACGATTTGCTGCAAATTTACAGACAATTCGTTATTCACCATGGACAATCGATTAAGCCATTAATCGCCGTGAGACCCACCCTCTGCTACTTGTTATTAATTTTTTAAGGCGCATAAATAAAGTTGTGTTGTCTCGTGGTCGGTAGCAAAGAACGATTTGCTTCAAATTTGCAGACAATTCATTATTAACAATGGACAATGGATTAAGCCATTAATCGCCGTGAGACCCGCCCTCTCCTAATTGTTATTAATTTTTTAAGGCACATAAATAAAGTTGTTTTGTCTCGTGGTCGGTAGCAAAGAACGATTTGCTTCAAATTTACGGACAATTCGTTATTCACCATGGACAATCGATTAAGCCATTCATCGCCGTGAGACCCGCCCTCTCCCAATTGTTATTAATTTTTTAAGGCGCATAAATAAAGTTGTTTTTTCTCGTGGTCGGTAGCAAAGAACGATTTGCTCCAAATTTACAGACAATTCGTTATCCACCATGGACAATCGATTAAGCCATTTATCGCCGTGGGACCCGCCCTCTCCTAATTGTTATTAATTTTTTAAGGCGCATAAATAAAATTGTTTTGTCTCGTGGTCGGTAGCAAAGAACGATTTGCTTCAAATTTAGAGACAATTCGCTATTCACCATGGACAATCGATTAAGCCGTTAATCGCCGTGAGACCCGCCCTCTCCTAATTGTTATTAATTTTTTAAGTCACATAAATAAAGTTGTTTTGTCTCGTGGTCGGTAGCAAAGAACGATTTGCTTCAAATTTAGAGACAATTCGTTATTCACCATGGACAATCGATTAAGCCATTAATCGCCGTCAGACCCGCCCTCTCCTAATTGTTATTAATTTTTTAAGGCGCATAAATAAAGTTGTTTTGTCTCGTGGTCGGTAGCAAAGAACGATTTGCTCCAAATTTACAGACAATTCGTTATTCACCATGGACAATCGATTAAGCCATTAATCGTCGTGAGACCCACCCTCTGCTATTTGTTATTAATTTTTTAAGGCGCATAAATAAAGTTGTTTTGTCTCGTGGTCGGTAGCAAAGGACAATTTGCTTCAAATTTGCAGACAATTCATTATTAACAATGTACAATGGATTAAGCCATTAATCACCGTGAGACCCGCCCTCTCCCAATTGTTATTAATTTTTTAATTCACATAAATAAAGTTGTTTTGTCTCGTGGTCGGTAGCAAAGAACGATTTTTTTCAAATTTACAGACAATTCGTTATTCACCATGGACAATCGATTAAGCCATTAATCGCCGTGAGACCCGCCCTCTCCTAATTGTTATTAATTTTTTAAGGCGCATAAATAAAGTTGTTTTGTCTCGTGGTCGGTAGCAAAGAACGATTTGCTGCAAATTTACAGACAATTCGTTATTCATCATGGACAATCTATTAAGCCATTCATCGCCGTGAGACCCGCCCTCTCCCAATTGTTATTAATTTTTTAAGGCGCATAAATAAAGTTGTTTTGTCTCGTGGTCGGTAGCAAAAACGATTTGCTTTAAATTTAGAGACAATTCGCTATTCACCATGGACAATCGATTAAGCTGTCAATCGCCGTGAGACCCCCCCTCTCCTAATTGTTATTAATTTTTTAAGTCACGTGAGTAAAGTTGTTTTGTCTCGTGGTCGGTAGCAAAGATCGATGAGCTCCAAATTTACAGACAATTCGTTATTCACCATGGACAATCGATTAAGCCATTAATCGCCGTGAGACCCACCCTCTGCTACTTGTTATTAATTTTTTAAGGCGCATAAATAAAGTTGTGTTGTCTCGTGGTCGGTAGCAAAGAACGATTTGCTTCAAATTTGCAGACAATTCATTATTAACAATGGACAATGGATTAAGCTATTAATCGCCGTGAGACCCGCCCTCTCCTAATTGTTATTAATTTTTTAAGGCACATAAATAAAGTTGTTTTGTCTCGTGGTCGGTAGCAAAGAACGATTTGCTTCAAATTTACGGACAATTCGTTATTCACCATGGACAATCGATTAAGCCATTCATCGCCGTGAGACCCGCCCTCTCCCAATTGTTATTAATTTTTTAAGGCGCATAAATAAAGTTGTTTTTTCTCGTGGTCGGTAGCAAAGAACGATTTGCTCCAAATTTACAGACAATTCGTTATCCACCATGGACAATCGATTAAGCCATTTATCGCCGTGGGACCCGCCCTCTCCTAATTGTTATTAATTTTTTAAGGCGCATAAATAAAATTGTTTTGTCTCGTGGTCGGTAGCAAAGAACGATTTGCTTCAAATTTAGAGACAATTCGCTATTCACCATGGACAATCGATTAAGCCGTTAATCGCCGTGAGACCCGCCCTCTCCTAATTGTTATTAATTTTTTACGTCACATAAATAAAGTTGTTTTGTCTCGTGGTCGGTAGCAAAGAACGATTTGCTTCAAATTTAGAGACAATTCGTTATTCACCATGGACAATCGATTAAGCCATTAATCGCCGTCAGACCCGCCCTCTCCTAATTGTTATTAATTTTTTAAGGCGCATAAATAAAGTTGTTTTGTCTCGTGGTCGGTAGCAAAGAACGATTTCCTTCAAATTTACAGACAATTCGTTATTCACCATGGACAATCGATTAAGCCATTAATCGCCGTCAGACCCGCCCTCTCCTAATTGTTATTAATTTTTTAAGGCGCGTAAATAAAGTAGTTTTGTCTCGTGGTCGGTAGCAAAGAACGATTTGCTTCAAATTTAGAGACAATTCGTTATTCACCATGGACAATCGATTAAGCCATTAATCGCCGTCAGACCCGCCCTCTCCCAATTGTTATTAATTTTTTAAGGCGCATAAATAAAGTTGTTTTTTCTCGTGGTCGGCAGCAAAGAACGATTTGCTCCAAATTTACAGACAATTCGTTATCCACCATGGACAATCGATTAAGCAATTTATCGCCGTGGGACCCGCCCTCTCCTAATTGTTATTAATTTTTTAAGGCGCATAAATATAATTGTTTTGTCTCGTGGTCGGTAGCAAAGAACGATTTGCTTCAAATTTAGAGACAATTCGCTATTCACCATGGACAATCGATTAAGCCATTAATCGCCGTGAGACCCGCCCTCTCCTAATTGTTATTAATTTTTTAACGCGCATAAATAAAGTTGTTTTGTCTCGTGGTCGGTAGCAAAGAACGATTTGCTTTAAATTTACAGACAATTCGTTATTCACCATGGACAATCGATTACGCCATTAATCGCCGTGAGGCCCGCCCTCTCCCAATTGTTATTAATTTTTTAAGTCACATAAATAAAGTTGTTTTGTCTCGTGGTCGGTAGCAAAGAACGATTTGCTTCAAATTTACAGACAATTCGTTATACACCATGGACAATCGATTAAGCAATTAATCGCCGTGAGACCCGCCATATCCTAATTGTTATTAACTTTTTAAGGCGCGTAAATAAAGTTGTTTTGTCTCGTGGTCGGTAGCAAAGAACGATTTGCTTCAAATTTGCAGATAATTCGTTATTCACCATGGACAAGCGATTAAGCCATTAAACGCCGTGAGACCCGCCCTCTCCTAATTGTTATTAACTTTTTAAGGCGTGTAAATAAAGTTGTTTTGTCTCGTGGTCGGTAGCAAAGAACGATTTGCTTCAAATTTGCAGATAATTCGTTATTCACCATGGACAAGCGATTAAGCCATTAATCGCCGTGAGACCCGCCCTTTCCTAATTGTTATTAATATTTAAGGCGCATAAATCAAGTTGTTTTGTCTCGTGGTCGGTAGCAAAGAACGATTTGCTTCAAATTTGGAGCCAATTCATTATTAACCATGGACAATCGATTAAGCCATTAATCGCCGTGAGACCCGCCCTCTCCCAATTGTTATTAATTTTTTGTCACATAAATAAAGTTGTTTTGTCTCGTGGTCGGTAGCAAAGAACGATTTAATCAAATTTACAGACAATTCGTTATTCACCATGGACAATTGATTAAGCCATTAATCGCCGTGAGACCCGCCCTCTCCTAATTGTTATTAATTTTTTAAGGCACATAAATAAAGTTGTTTTGTCTCGTGGTCGGTAGCAAAGAACGATTTGCTTCAAATTTACAGACAATTCGTTATTCACCATGGACAATCGATTAAGCCATTCATGGCCGTGAGACCCGCCCTCTCCCAATTGTCATTAATTTTTTAAGGCGCATAAATAAAGTTGTTTTTTCTCGTGGTCGGTAGCAAAGAACGATTTGCTCCAAATTTACAGACAATTCGTTATTCACCATGGACAATCGATTAAGCCATTAATCGTCGTGAGACCCACCCTCTGCTATTTGTTATTAATTTTTTAAGGCGCATAAATAAAGTTGTTTTGTCTCGTGGTCGGTAGCAAAGGACAATTTGCTTCAAATTTGCAGACAATTCATTATTAACAATGTACAATGGATTAAGCCATTAATCACCGTGAGACCCGCCCTCTCCCAATTGTTATTAATTTTTTAATTCACATAAATAAAGTTGTTTTGTCTCGTGGTCGGTAGCAAAGAACGATTTTTTTCAAATTTACAGACAATTCGTTATTCACCATGGACAATCGATTAAGCCATTAATCGCCGTGAGACCCGCCCTCTCCTAATTGTTATTAATTTTTTAAGGCGCATAAATAAAGTTGTTTTGTCTCGTGGTCGGTAGCAAAGAACGATTTGCTGCAAATTTACAGACAATTCGTTATTCATCATGGACAATCTATTAAGCCATTCATCGCCGTGAGACCCGCCCTCTCCCAATTGTTATTAATTTTTTAAGGCGCATAAATAAAGTTGTTTTGTCTCGTGGTCGGTAGCAAAAACGATTTGCTTCAAATTTAGAGACAATTCGCTATTCACCATGGACAATCGATTAAGCTGTCAATCGCCGTGAGACCCCCCCTCTCCTAATTGTTATTAATTTTTTAAGTCACGTGAGTAAAGTTGTTTTGTCTCGTGGTCGGTAGCAAAGATCGATGAGCTCCAAATTTACAGACAATTCGTTATTCACCATGGACAATCGATTAAGCCATTAATCGCCGTGAGACCCACCCTCTGCTACTTGTTATTAATTTTTTAAGGCGCATAAATAAAGTTGTGTTGTCTCGTGGTCGGTAGCAAAGAACGATTTGCTTCAAATTTGCAGACAATTCATTATTAACAATGGACAATGGATTAAGCCATTAATCGCCGTGAGACCCGCCCTCTCCTAATTGTTATTAATTTTTTAAGGCACATAAATAAAGTTGTTTTGTCTCGTGGTCGGTAGCAAAGAACGATTTGCTTCAAATTTACGGACAATTCGTTATTCACCATGGACAATCGATTAAGCCATTCATCGCCGTGAGACCCGCCCTCTCCCAATTGTTATTAATTTTTTAAGGCGCATAAATAAAGTTGTTTTTTCTCGTGGTCGGTAGCAAAGAACGATTTGCTCCAAATTTACAGACAATTCGTTATCCACCATGGACAATCGATTAAGCCATTTATCGCCGTGGGACCCGCCCTCTCCTAATTGTTATTAATTTTTTAAGGCGCATAAATAAAATTGTTTTGTCTCGTGGTCGGTAGCAAAGAACGATTTGCTTCAAATTTAGAGACAATTCGCTATTCACCATGGACAATCGATTAAGCCGTTAATCGCCGTGAGACCCGCCCTCTCCTAATTGTTATTAATTTTTTAACTCACATAAATAAAGTTGTTTTGTCTCGTGGTCGGTAGCAAAGAACGATTTGCTTCAAATTTAGAGACAATTCGTTATTCACCATGGACAATCGATTAAGCCATTAATCGCCGTCAGACCCGCCCTCTCCTAATTGTTATTAATTTTTTAAGGCGCATAAATAAAGTTGTTTTGTCTCGTGGTCGGTAGCAAAGAACGATTTCCTTCAAATTTACAGACAATTCGTTATTCACCATGGACAATCGATTAAGCCATTAATCGCCGTCAGACCCGCCCTCTCCTAATTGTTATTAATTTTTTAAGGCGCGTAAATAAAGTAGTTTTGTCTCGTGGTCGGTAGCAAAGAACGATTTGCTTCAAATTTGCAGATAATTCGTTATTCACCATGGACAAGCGATTAAGCCATTAATCGCCGTGAGACCCGCCCTTTCCTAATTGTTATTAATTTTTTAAGGCGCATAAATCAAGTTGTTTTGTCTCGTGGTCGGTAGCAAAGAACGATTTGCTTCAAAATTGGAGCCAATTCATTATTAACCATGGACAATCGATTAAGCTATTAATCGCCGTGAGACCCGCCCTCTCCCAATTGTTATTAATTTTTTGTCACATAAATAAAGTTGTTTTGTCTCGTGGTCGGTAGAAAAGAACGATTTGCTCCAAATTTACAGACAATTCGTTATTGTCCATGGACAATCGATTAAGCCATTAATTGCCGTGAGACCCACCCTCTCTTAATTGTTATTAATTTTTTAAGGCGCATAAATCAAGTTGTTTTGTCTCGTGGTCGGTAGCAAAGAACGATTTGCTTCAAATTTGCAGCCAATTCATTATTAACAATGGACAATCGATTAAGCCATTAATCGCCGTGAGACCCGCCCTCTCCTAATTGTTATTAATTTTTTTTATTGCATAAATAAAGTTGTTTTGTCTCGTGGTCGGTAGCAAAGAACGATTTGCTTTAAATTTACAGACAGTTCGTTATTCACCATGGACAATCGATTAAGTTATTAATCGTTGTGAGGCCCGCCCTCTCCCAATTGTTATTAATTTTTAAAGTCACATAAATACAGTTGTTTTGTCTCGTGGTCGGTAGCAAAGAACGATTTGCTTCAAATATACAGACAATTCGTTATTCACCATGGACAATCGATTAAGCCGTTAATCGCCGTGAGACCCGCCCTCTCCTAATTGTTATTAATTTTTTAAGGCGCATAAATAAGGTTGTTTTGTCTCGTGGTCGGTAGCAAAAACAATTTGCTTCAAATTTAGAGACAATTCGCTATTCACCATGGACAATCGATTAAGCTGTCAATCGCCGTGAGACCCCCCTCTCCTAATTGTTATTAATTTTTTAAGTCACGTAAGTAAAGTTGTTTTGTCTCGTGGTCGGTAGCAAAGATCGATTAGCTCCAAATTTACAGACAATTCGTTATTCACCATGGACAATCGATTAAGCCATTTATCGCCGTGGGACCCGCCCTCTCCTAATTGTTATTAATTTTTTAAGGCGCATAAATAAATTTGTTTTGTCTCGTGGTCGGTAGCAAAGAACGATTTGCTTCAAATTTAGAGACAATTCGCTATTCACCATGGACAATCGATTAAGCCGTTAATCGCCGTGAGACCCGCCCTCTCCTAATTGTTATTAATTTTTTAAGTCACATAAATAAAGTTGTTTTGTCTCGTGGTCGGTAGCAAAGAACGATTTGCTTCAAATTTAGAGACAATTCGTTATTCACCATGGACAATCGATTAAGCCATTAATCGCCGTCAGACCCGCCCTCTCCTAATTGTTATTAATTTTTTAAGGCGCATAAATAAAGTTGTTTTGTCTCGTGGTCGGTAGCAAAGAACGATTTGCTTCAAATTTACAGACAATTCGTTATTCACCATGGACAATCGATTAAGCCATTCATCGCCGTGAGACCCGCCCTCTCCTAATTGTTATTAACTTTTTAAGGCGCGTAAATAAAGTAGTTTTGTCTCGTGGTCGGTAGCAAAGAACGATTTGCTTCAAATTTGCAGATTATTCGTTATTCACCATGGACAAGCGATTAAGCCATTAATCGCCGTGAGACCCGCCCTTTCCTAATTGTTATTAATTTTTTAAGGCGCATAAATCAAGTTGTTTTGTCTCGTGGTCGGTAGCAAAGAACGATTTGCTTCAAATTTAGAGACAATTCGCTATTCACCATGGACAATCGATTAAGCCGTTAATCGCCGTGAGACCCGCCCTCTCCTAATTGTTATTAATTTTTTACGTCACATAAATAAAGTTGTTTTGTCTCGTGGTCGGTAGCAAAGAACGATTTGCTTCAAATTTAGAGACAATTCGTTATTCACCATGGACAATCGATTAAGCCATTAATCGCCGTCAGACCCGCCCTCTCCTAATTGTTATTAATTTTTTAAGGCGCATAAATAAAGTTGTTTTGTCTCGTGGTCGGTAGCAAAGAACGATTTCCTTCAAATTTACAGACAATTCGTTATTCACCATGGACAATCGATTAAGCCATTAATCGCCGTCAGACCCGCCCTCTCCTAATTGTTATTAATTTTTTAAGGCGCGTAAATAAAGTAGTTTTGTCTCGTGGTCGGTAGCAAAGAACGATTTGCTTCAAATTTAGAGACAATTCGTTATTCACCATGGACAATCGATTAAGCCATTAATCGCCGTCAGACCCGCCCTCTCCCAATTGTTATTAATTTTTTAAGGCGCATAAATAAAGTTGTTTTTTCTCGTGGTCGGCAGCAAAGAACGATTTGCTCCAAATTTACAGACAATTCGTTATCCACCATGGACAATCGATTAAGCAATTTATCGCCGTGGGACCCGCCCTCTCCTAATTGTTATTAATTTTTTAAGGCGCATAAATATAATTGTTTTGTCTCGTGGTCGGTAGCAAAGAACGATTTGCTTCAAATTTAGAGACAATTCGCTATTCACCATGGACAATCGATTAAGCCATTAATCGCCGTGAGACCCGCCCTCTCCTAATTGTTATTAATTTTTTAACGCGCATAAATAAAGTTGTTTTGTCTCGTGGTCGGTAGCAAAGAACGATTTGCTTTAAATTTACAGACAATTCGTTATTCACCATGGACAATCGATTACGCCATTAATCGCCGTGAGGCCCGCCCTCTCCCAATTGTTATTAATTTTTTAAGTCACATAAATAAAGTTGTTTTGTCTCGTGGTCGGTAGCAAAGAACGATTTGCTTCAAATTTACAGACAATTCGTTATACACCATGGACAATCGATTAAGCAATTAATCGCCGTGAGACCCGCCATATCCTAATTGTTATTAACTTTTTAAGGCGCGTAAATAAAGTTGTTTTGTCTCGTGGTCGGTAGCAAAGAACGATTTGCTTCAAATTTGCAGATAATTCGTTATTCACCATGGACAAGCGATTAAGCCATTAAACGCCGTGAGACCCGCCCTCTCCTAATTGTTATTAACTTTTTAAGGCGTGTAAATAAAGTTGTTTTGTCTCGTGGTCGGTAGCAAAGAACGATTTGCTTCAAATTTGCAGATAATTCGTTATTCACCATGGACAAGCGATTAAGCCATTAATCGCCGTGAGACCCGCCCTTTCCTAATTGTTATTAATATTTAAGGCGCATAAATCAAGTTGTTTTGTCTCGTGGTCGGTAGCAAAGAACGATTTGCTTCAAATTTGGAGCCAATTCATTATTAACCATGGACAATCGATTAAGCCATTAATCGCCGTGAGACCCGCCCTCTCCCAATTGTTATTAATTTTTTGTCACATAAATAAAGTTGTTTTGTCTCGTGGTCGGTAGCAAAGAACGATTTAATCAAATTTACAGACAATTCGTTATTCACCATGGACAATTGATTAAGCCATTAATCGCCGTGAGACCCGCCCTCTCCTAATTGTTATTAATTTTTTAAGGCACATAAATAAAGTTGTTTTGTCTCGTGGTCGGTAGCAAAGAACGATTTGCTTCAAATTTACAGACAATTCGTTATTCACCATGGACAATCGATTAAGCCATTCATGGCCGTGAGACCCGCCCTCTCCCAATTGTCATTAATTTTTTAAGGCGCATAAATAAAGTTGTTTTTTCTCGTGGTCGGTAGCAAAGAACGATTTGCTCCAAATTTACAGACAATTCGTTATTCACCATGGACAATCGATTAAGCCATTAATCGTCGTGAGACCCACCCTCTGCTATTTGTTATTAATTTTTTAAGGCGCATAAATAAAGTTGTTTTGTCTCGTGGTCGGTAGCAAAGGACAATTTGCTTCAAATTTGCAGACAATTCATTATTAACAATGTACAATGGATTAAGCCATTAATCACCGTGAGACCCGCCCTCTCCCAATTGTTATTAATTTTTTAATTCACATAAATAAAGTTGTTTTGTCTCGTGGTCGGTAGCAAAGAACGATTTTTTTCAAATTTACAGACAATTCGTTATTCACCATGGACAATCGATTAAGCCATTAATCGCCGTGAGACCCGCCCTCTCCTAATTGTTATTAATTTTTTAAGGCGCATAAATAAAGTTGTTTTGTCTCGTGGTCGGTAGCAAAGAACGATTTGCTGCAAATTTACAGACAATTCGTTATTCATCATGGACAATCTATTAAGCCATTCATCGCCGTGAGACCCGCCCTCTCCCAATTGTTATTAATTTTTTAAGGCGCATAAATAAAGTTGTTTTGTCTCGTGGTCGGTAGCAAAAACGATTTGCTTCAAATTTAGAGACAATTCGCTATTCACCATGGACAATCGATTAAGCTGTCAATCGCCGTGAGACCCCCCCTCTCCTAATTGTTATTAATTTTTTAAGTCACGTGAGTAAAGTTGTTTTGTCTCGTGGTCGGTAGCAAAGATCGATGAGCTCCAAATTTACAGACAATTCGTTATTCACCATGGACAATCGATTAAGCCATTAATCGCCGTGAGACCCACCCTCTGCTACTTGTTATTAATTTTTTAAGGCGCATAAATAAAGTTGTGTTGTCTCGTGGTCGGTAGCAAAGAACGATTTGCTTCAAATTTGCAGACAATTCATTATTAACAATGGACAATGGATTAAGCCATTAATCGCCGTGAGACCCGCCCTCTCCTAATTGTTATTAATTTTTTAAGGCACATAAATAAAGTTGTTTTGTCTCGTGGTCGGTAGCAAAGAACGATTTGCTTCAAATTTACGGACAATTCGTTATTCACCATGGACAATCGATTAAGCCATTCATCGCCGTGAGACCCGCCCTCTCCCAATTGTTATTAATTTTTTAAGGCGCATAAATAAAGTTGTTTTTTCTCGTGGTCGGTAGCAAAGAACGATTTGCTCCAAATTTACAGACAATTCGTTATCCACCATGGACAATCGATTAAGCCATTTATCGCCGTGGGACCCGCCCTCTCCTAATTGTTATTAATTTTTTAAGGCGCATAAATAAAATTGTTTTGTCTCGTGGTCGGTAGCAAAGAACGATTTGCTTCAAATTTAGAGACAATTCGCTATTCACCATGGACAATCGATTAAGCCGTTAATCGCCGTGAGACCCGCCCTCTCCTAATTGTTATTAATTTTTTAACTCACATAAATAAAGTTGTTTTGTCTCGTGGTCGGTAGCAAAGAACGATTTGCTTCAAATTTAGAGACAATTCGTTATTCACCATGGACAATCGATTAAGCCATTAATCGCCGTCAGACCCGCCCTCTCCTAATTGTTATTAATTTTTTAAGGCGCATAAATAAAGTTGTTTTGTCTCGTGGTCGGTAGCAAAGAACGATTTCCTTCAAATTTACAGACAATTCGTTATTCACCATGGACAATCGATTAAGCCATTAATCGCCGTCAGACCCGCCCTCTCCTAATTGTTATTAATTTTTTAAGGCGCGTAAATAAAGTAGTTTTGTCTCGTGGTCGGTAGCAAAGAACGATTTGCTTCAAATTTGCAGATAATTCGTTATTCACCATGGACAAGCGATTAAGCCATTAATCGCCGTGAGACCCGCCCTTTCCTAATTGTTATTAATTTTTTAAGGCGCATAAATCAAGTTGTTTTGTCTCGTGGTCGGTAGCAAAGAACGATTTGCTTCAAAATTGGAGCCAATTCATTATTAACCATGGACAATCGATTAAGCTATTAATCGCCGTGAGACCCGCCCTCTCCCAATTGTTATTAATTTTTTGTCACATAAATAAAGTTGTTTTGTCTCGTGGTCGGTAGAAAAGAACGATTTGCTCCAAATTTACAGACAATTCGTTATTGTCCATGGACAATCGATTAAGCCATTAATTGCCGTGAGACCCACCCTCTCTTAATTGTTATTAATTTTTTAAGGCGCATAAATCAAGTTGTTTTGTCTCGTGGTCGGTAGCAAAGAACGATTTGCTTCAAATTTGCAGCCAATTCATTATTAACAATGGACAATCGATTAAGCCATTAATCGCCGTGAGACCCGCCCTCTCCTAATTGTTATTAATTTTTTTTATTGCATAAATAAAGTTGTTTTGTCTCGTGGTCGGTAGCAAAGAACGATTTGCTTTAAATTTACAGACAGTTCGTTATTCACCATGGACAATCGATTAAGTTATTAATCGTTGTGAGGCCCGCCCTCTCCCAATTGTTATTAATTTTTAAAGTCACATAAATACAGTTGTTTTGTCTCGTGGTCGGTAGCAAAGAACGATTTGCTTCAAATATACAGACAATTCGTTATTCACCATGGACAATCGATTAAGCCGTTAATCGCCGTGAGACCCGCCCTCTCCTAATTGTTATTAATTTTTTAAGGCGCATAAATAAGGTTGTTTTGTCTCGTGGTCGGTAGCAAAAACAATTTGCTTCAAATTTAGAGACAATTCGCTATTCACCATGGACAATCGATTAAGCTGTCAATCGCCGTGAGACCCCCCTCTCCTAATTGTTATTAATTTTTTAAGTCACGTAAGTAAAGTTGTTTTGTCTCGTGGTCGGTAGCAAAGATCGATTAGCTCCAAATTTACAGACAATTCGTTATTCACCATGGACAATCGATTAAGCCATTTATCGCCGTGGGACCCGCCCTCTCCTAATTGTTATTAATTTTTTAAGGCGCATAAATAAATTTGTTTTGTCTCGTGGTCGGTAGCAAAGAACGATTTGCTTCAAATTTAGAGACAATTCGCTATTCACCATGGACAATCGATTAAGCCGTTAATCGCCGTGAGACCCGCCCTCTCCTAATTGTTATTAATTTTTTAAGTCACATAAATAAAGTTGTTTTGTCTCGTGGTCGGTAGCAAAGAACGATTTGCTTCAAATTTAGAGACAATTCGTTATTCACCATGGACAATCGATTAAGCCATTAATCGCCGTCAGACCCGCCCTCTCCTAATTGTTATTAATTTTTTAAGGCGCATAAATAAAGTTGTTTTGTCTCGTGGTCGGTAGCAAAGAACGATTTGCTTCAAATTTACAGACAATTCGTTATTCACCATGGACAATCGATTAAGCCATTCATCGCCGTGAGACCCGCCCTCTCCTAATTGTTATTAACTTTTTAAGGCGCGTAAATAAAGTAGTTTTGTCTCGTGGTCGGTAGCAAAGAACGATTTGCTTCAAATTTGCAGATTATTCGTTATTCACCATGGACAAGCGATTAAGCCATTAATCGCCGTGAGACCCGCCCTTTCCTAATTGTTATTAATTTTTTAAGGCGCATAAATCAAGTTGTTTTGTCTCGTGGTCGGTAGCAAAGAACGATTTGCTTCAAATTTGCAGCCAATTCATTATTAACAATGGACAATCGATTAAGCCATTAATCGCCGTGAGACCCGCCCTCTCCTAATTGTTATTAATTTTTTTTATTGCATAAATAAAGTTGTTTTGTCTCGTGGTCGGTAGCAAAGAACGATTTGCTTTAAATTTACAGACAGTTCGTTATTCACCATGGACAATCGATTAAGTTATTAATCGCCGTGAGGCCCGCCCTCTCCCAATTGTTATTAATTTTTAAAGTCACATAAATACAGTTGTTTTGTCTCGTGGTCGGTAGCAAAGAACGATTTGCTTCAAATATACAGACAATTCGTTATTCACCATGGACAATCGATTAAGCCATTAATCGCCGTGAGACCCGCCCTCTCCTAATTGTTATTAATTTTTTAAGGCGCATAAATAAAGTTGTTTTGTCTCGTGGTCGGTAGCAAAAACAATTTGCTTCAAATTTAGAGACAATTCCCTATTCACCATGGACAATCGATTAAGCTGTCAATCGCCGTGAGACCCCCCTCTCCTAATTGTTATTAATTTTTTAAGTCACGTAAGTAAAGTTGTTTTGTCTCGTGGTCGGTAGCAAAGATCGATTAGCTCCAAATTTACAGACAATTCGTTATTCACCATGGACAATCGATTAAGCCATTAATCGCCGTGAGACCCACCCTCTGCTACTTGTTATTAATTTTTTAAGGCGCATAAATAAATTTGTGTTGTCTCGTGGTCGGTAGCAAAGAACGATTTGCTTCAAATTTGCAGACAATTCGTTATCCACCATGGACAATCGATTAAGCCGTTAATCGCCGTGAGACCCGCCCTCTCCTAATTGTTATTAATTTTTTAAGTCACATAAATAAAGTTGTTTTGTCTCGTGGTCGGTAGCAAAGAACGATTTGCTTCAAATTTAGAGACAATTCGTTATTCACCATGGACAATCGATTAAGCCATTAATCGCCGTCAGACCCGCCCTCTCCTAATTGTTATTAATTTTTTAAGGCGCATAAATAAAGTTGTTTTGTCTCGTGGTCGGTAGCAAAGAACGATTTGCTTCAAATTTACAGACAATTCGTTATTCACCATGGACAATCGATTAAGCCATTCATCGCCGTGAGACCCGCCCTCTCCTAATTGTTATTAACTTTTTAAGGCGCGTAAATAAAGTAGTTTTGTCTCGTGGTCGGTAGCAAAGAACGATTTGCTTCAAATTTGCAGATTATTCGTTATTCACCATGGACAAGCGATTAAGCCATTAATCGCCGTGAGACCCGCCCTTTCCTAATTGTTATTAATTTTTTAAGGCGCATAAATCAAGTTGTTTTGTCTCGTGGTCGGTAGCAAAGAACGATTTGCTTCAAAATTGGAGCCAATTCATTATTAACCATGGACAATCGATTAAGCCATTAATCGCCGTGAGACCCGCCCTCTCCCAATTGTTATTAATTTTTTGTCACATAAATAAAGTTGTTTTGTCTCGTGGTCGGTAGAAAAGAACGATTTGCTCCAAATTTACAGACAATTCGTTATTGTCCATGGACAATCGATTAAGCCATTAATTGCCGTGAGACCCGCCCTCTCTTAATTGTTATTAATTTTTTAAGGCGCATAAATCAAGTTGTTTTGTCTCGTGGTCGGTAGCAAAGAACGATTTGCTTCAAATTTGCAGCCAATTCATTATTAACAATGGACAATCGATTAAGCCATTAATCGCCGTGAGACCCGCCCTCTCCTAATTGTTATTAATTTTTTTTATTGCATAAATAAAGTTGTTTTGTCTCGTGGTCGGTAGCAAAGAACGATTTGCTTTAAATTTACAGACAGTTCGTTATTCACCATGGACAATCGATTAAGCTATTAATCGCCGTGAGGCCCGCCCTCTCCCAATTGTTATTAATTTTTTAAGTCACATAAATAAAGTTGTTTGGTCTCGTGGTCGGTAGCAAAGATCGATTAGCTCCAAATTTACAGACAATTCGTTATTCACCATGGACAATCGATTAAGCCATTAATCGCCGTGAGACCCACCCTCTGCTACTTGTTATTAATTTTTTAAGGCGCATAAATAAAGTTGTGTTGTCTCGTGGTCGGTAGCAAAGAACGATTTGCTTTAAATTTACAGACAATTCGTTATTCACCATGGACAATCGATTACGCCGTTAATCGCCGTGAGGCCCGCCCTCTCCCAATTGTTATTAATTTTTTAAGTCACATAAAAAAAGTTGTCTTGTCTCGTGGTCGGTAGCAAAGAACGATTTGCTTCAAATTTACAGACAATTCGTTATTCACCATGGACAATTGATTAAGCCATTAATCGCCGTGAGACCCGCCCTCTCCTAATTGTTATTAACTTTTTAAGGCGCCTGAATAAAGTTGTTTTGTCTCGTGGTCGGTAGCAAAGAACGATTTGCTTCAAATTTGCAAATAATTCATTATTCACCATGGACAATCGATTAAGCAATTAATCGCCGTGAGACCCGCCATCTCCTAATTGTTATTAACTTTTTAAGGCGCGTAAATAAAGTTGTTTTGTCTCGTGGTCGGTAGCAAAGAACGATTTGCTTCAAATTTGCAGATAATTCGTTATTCACCATGGACAAGCGATTAAGCCATTAAACGCCGTGAGACCCGCCCTCTCCTAATTGTTATTAACTTTTTAAGGCGCGTAAATAGAGTTGTTTTGTCTCGTGGTCGGTACCAAAGAACGATTTGCTTCAAATTTGCAGATAATTCGTTATTCACCATGGACAAGCGATTAAGCCATTAATCGCCGTGAGACCCGCCCTTTCCTAATTGTTATTAATTTTTTAAGGCGCATAAATCAAGTTGTTTTGTCTCGTGGTCGGTAGCAAAGAACGATTTGCTTCAAATTTGGAGCCAATTCATTATTAACCATGGACAATCGATTAAGCCATTAATCGCCGTGAGACCCGCCCTCTCCCAATTGTTATTAATTTTTTGTCACATAAATAAAGTTGTTTTGTCTCGTGGTCGGTAGCAAAGAACGATTTACTTCAAATTTACAGACAATTCGTTATTCACCATGGACAATTGATTAAGACATTAATCGCCGTGAGACCCGCCCTCTCCTAATTGTTATTAATTTTTTAAGGCACATAAATAAAGTTGTTTTGTCTCGTGGTCGGTAGCAAAGAACGATTTGCTCCAAATTTACAGACAATTCGTTATTCACCATGGACGATCGATTAAGCCATTCATCGCCGTGAGACCCGCCCTCTCCCAATTGTCATTAATTTTTTAAGGCGCATAAATAAAGTTGTTTTTTCTCGTGGTCGGTAGCAAAGAACGATTTGCTCCAAATTTACAGACAATTCGTTATTCACCATGGACAATCGATTAAGCCATTAATCGTCGTGAGACCCACCCTCTGCTATTTGTTATTAATTTTTTAAGGCGCATAAATAAAGTTGTTTTGTCTCGTGGTCGGTAGCAAAGGACAATTTGCTTCAAATTTGCAGACAATTCATTATTAACAATGTACAATGGATTAAGCCATTAATCACCGTGAGACCCGCCCTCTCCCAATTGTTATTAATTTTTTAATTCACATAAATAAAGTTGTTTTGTCTCGTGGTCGGTAGCAAAGAACGATTTTTTTCAAATTTACAGACAATTCGTTATTCACCATGGACAATCGATTAAGCCATTAATCGCCGTGAGACACGCCCTCTCCTAATTGTTATTAATTTTTTAAGGCGTATAAATAAAGTTGTTTTGTCCCGTGGTCGGTAGCAAAGAACGATTTGCTGCAAATTTACAGACAATTCGTTATTCATCATGGACAATCTATTAAGCCATTCATCGCCGTGAGACCCGCCCTGTCCCAATTGTTATTAATTTTTTAAGGCGCATAAATAAAGTTGTTTTGTCTCGTGGTCGGTAGCAAAAACGATTTGCTTCAAATTTAGAGACAATTCGCTATTCACCATGGACAATCGATTAAGCTGTCAATCGCCGTGAGACCCACCCTCTGCTACTTGTTATTAATTTTTTAAGGCGCATAAATAAAGTTGTGTTGTCTCGTGGTCGGTAGCAAAGAACGATTTGCTTCAAATTTGCAGACAATTCATTATTAACAATGGACAATGGATTAAGCCATTAATCGCCGTGAGACCCGCCCTCTCCTAATTGTTATTAATTTTTTAAGGCACATAAATAAAGTTGTTTTGTCTCGTGGTCGGTAGCAAAGAACGATTTGCTTCAAATTTACAGACAATTCGTTATTCACCATGGACAATCGATTAAGCCATTCATCGCCGTGAGACCCGCCCTCTCCCAATTGTTATTAATTTTTTAAGCCGCATAAATAAAGTTGTTTTTTCTCGTGGTCGGTAGCAAAGAACGATTTGCTCCAAATTTACAGACAATTCGTTATCCACCATGGACAATCGATTAAGCCATTTATCGCCGTGGGACCCGCCCTCTCCTAATTGTTATTAATTTTTTAAGGCGCATAAATAAAATTGTTTTGTCTCGTGGTCGGTAGCAAAGAACGATTTGCTTCAAATTTAGAGACAATTCGCTATTCTCCATGGACAATCGATTAAGCCGTTAATCGCCGTGAGACCCGCCCTCTCCTAATTGTTATTAATTTTTTAAGTCACATAAATGAAGTTGTTTTGTCTCGTGGTCGGTAGCAAAGAACGATTTGCTTCAAATTTAGAGACAATTCGTTATTCACCATGGACAATCGATTAAGCCATTAATCGCCGTCGGACCCGCCCTCTCCTAATTGTTATTAATTTTTTAAGGCGCATAAATAAAGTTGTTTTGTCTCGTGGTCGGTAGCAAAGAACGATTTGCTTCAAATTTACAGACAATTCGTTATTCACCATGGACAATCGATTAAGCCATTCATGGCCGTGAGACCCGCCCTCTCCTAATTGTTATTAACTTTTTAAGGCGCGTAAATAAAGTAGTTTTGTCTCGTGGTCGGTAGCAAAGAACGATTTGCTTCAAATTTGCAGATAATTCGTTATTCACCATGGACAAGCGATTAAGCCATTAATCGCCGTGAGACCCGCCCTTTCCTAATTGTTATTAATTTTTTAAGGCGCATAAATCAAGTTGTTTTGTCTCGTGGTCGGTAGCAAAGAACGATTTGCTTTAAATTTACAGACAGTTCGTTATTCACCATGGACAATCGATTAAGTTATTAATCGCCGTGAGGGCCGCCTTCTCCCAATTGTTATTAATTTTTTAAGTCACATAAATACAGTTGTTTTGTCTCGTGGTCGGTAGCAAAGAACGATTTGCTTCAAATATACAGACAATTCGTTATTCACCATGGACAATCGATTAAGCCATTAATCGCCGTGAGACCCGCCCTCTCCTAATTGTTATTAATTTTTTAAGGCGCATATATAAAGTTGTTTTGTCTCGTGGTCGGTAGCAAAAACGATTTGCTTCAAATTTAGAGACAATTCGCTATTCACCATGGACAATCGATTAAGCTGTCAATCGCCGTGAGACCCCCCCTCTCCTAATTGTTATTAATTTTTTAAGTCACGTAAGTAAAGTTGTTTTGTCTCGTGGTCGGTAGCAAAGATCGATTAGCTCCAAATTTACAGACAATTCGTTATTCACCATGGACAATCGATTAAGCCATTAATCGCCGTGAGACCCACCCTCTGCTACTTGTTATTAATTTTTTAAGGCGCATAAATAAAGTTGTGTTGTCTCGTGGTCGGTAGCAAAGAACGATTTGCTTCAAATTTGCAGACAATTCGTTATCCACCATGGACAATCGATTAAGCCATTTATCGCCGTGGGACCCGCCCTCTCCTAATTGTTATTAATTTTTTAAGGCGTATAAATAAAGTTGTTTTGTCCCGTGGTCGGTAGCAAAGAACGATTTGCTGCAAATTTACAGACAATTCGTTATTCATCATGGACAATCTATTAAGCCATTCATCGCCGTGAGACCCGCCCTCTCCCAATTGTTATTAATTTTTTAAGGCGCATAAATAAAGTTGTTTTGTCTCGTGGTCGGTAGCAAAAACGATTTGCTTCAAATTTAGAGACAATTCGCTATTCACCATGGACAATCGATTAAGCTGTCAATCGCCGTGAGACCCCCCCTCTCCTAATTGTTATTAATTTTTTAAGTCACGTAAGTAAAGTTGTTTTGTCTCGTGGTCGGTAGCAAAGATCGATTAGCTCCAAATTTACAGACAATTCGTTATTCACCATGGACAATCGATTAAGCCATTAATCGCCGTGAGACCCACCCTCTGCTACTTGTTATTAATTTTTTAAGGCGCATAAATAAAGTTGTGTTGTCTCGTGGTCGGTAGCAAAGAACGATTTGCTTCAAATTTGCAGACAATTCATTATTAACAATGGACAATGGATTAAGCCATTAATCGCCGTGAGACCCGCCCTCTCCTAATTGTTATTAATTTTTTAAGGCACATAAATAAAGTTGTTTTGTCTCGTGGTCGGTAGCAAAGAACGATTTGCTTCAAATTTACAGACAATTCGTTATTCACCATGGACAATCGATTAAGCCATTCATCGCCGTGAGACCCGCCCTCTCCCAATTGTTATTAATTTTTTAAGCCGCATAAATAAAGTTGTTTTTTCTCGTGGTCGGTAGCAAAGAACGATTTGCTCCAAATTTACAGACAATTCGTTATCCACCATGGACAATCGATTAAGCCATTTATCGCCGTGGGACCCGCCCTCTCCTAATTGTTATTAATTTTTTAAGGCGCATAAATAAAATTGTTTTGTCTCGTGGTCGGTAGCAAAGAACGATTTGCTTCAAATTTAGAGACAATTCGCTATTCTCCATGGACAATCGATTAAGCCGTTAATCGCCGTGAGACCCGCCCTCTCCTAATTGTTATTAATTTTTTAAGTCACATAAATGAAGTTGTTTTGTCTCGTGGTCGGTAGCAAAGAACGATTTGCTTCAAATTTAGAGACAATTCGTTATTCACCATGGACAATCGATTAAGCCATTAATCGCCGTCGGACCCGCCCTCTCCTAATTGTTATTAATTTTTTAAGGCGCATAAATAAAGTTGTTTTGTCTCGTGGTCGGTAGCAAAGAACGATTTGCTTCAAATTTACAGACAATTCGTTATTCACCATGGACAATCGATTAAGCCATTCATGGCCGTGAGACCCGCCCTCTCCTAATTGTTATTAACTTTTTAAGGCGCGTAAATAAAGTAGTTTTGTCTCGTGGTCGGTAGCAAAGAACGATTTGCTTCAAATTTGCAGATAATTCGTTATTCACCATGGACAAGCGATTAAGCCATTAATCGCCGTGAGATCCGCCCTTTCCTAATTGTTATTAATTTTTTAAGGCGCATAAATCAAGTTGTTTTGTCTCGTGGTCGGTAGCAAAGCACGATTTGCTTCAAAATTGGAGCCAATTCATTATTAACCATGGACAATCGATTAAGCCATTAATCGCCGTGAGACCCGCCCTGTCCCAATTGTTATTAATTTTTTGCCACATAAATAAAGTTGTTTTGTCTCGTGGTCGGTAGAAAAGAACGATTTGCTCCAAATTTACAGACAATTCGTTATAGTCCATGGACAATCGATTAAGCCATTAATTGCCGTGAGACCCGCCCTCTCTTAATTGTTATTAATTTTTTAAGGCGCATAAATCAAGTTGTTTTGTCTCGTGGTCGGTAGCAAAGAACGATTTGCTTCAAATTTGCAGCCAATTCATTATTAACAATGGATAATCGATTAAGCCATTAATCGCCGTGAGACTCGCCCTCTCCTAATTGTTATTAATTTTTTTTATTGCATAAATAAAGTTGTTTTGTCTCGTGGTCGGTAGCAAAGAACGATTTGCTTTAAATTTACAGACAGTTCGTTATTCACCATGGACAATCGATTAAGTTATTAATCGCCGTGAGGGCCGCCTTCTCCCAATTGTTATTAATTTTTTAAGTCACATAAATACAGTTGTTTTGTCTCGTGGTCGGTAGCAAAGAACGATTTGCTTCAAATATACAGACAATTCGTTATTCACCATGGACAATCGATTAAGCCATTAATCGCCGTGAGACCCGCCCTCTCCTAATTGTTATTAATTTTTTAAGGCGCATATATAAAGTTGTTTTGTCTCGTGGTCGGTAGCAAAAACGATTTGCTTCAAATTTAGAGACAATTCGCTATTCACCATGGACAATCGATTAAGCTGTCAATCGCCGTGAGACCCCCCCTCTCCTAATTGTTATTAATTTTTTAAGTCACGTAAGTAAAGTTGTTTTGTCTCGTGGTCGGTAGCAAAGATCGATTAGCTCCAAATTTACAGACAATTCGTTATTCACCATGGACAATCGATTAAGCCATTAATCGCCGTGAGACCCACCCTCTGCTACTTGTTATTAATTTTTTAAGGCGCATAAATAAAGTTGTGTTGTCTCGTGGTCGGTAGCAAAGAACGATTTGCTTCAAATTTGCAGACAATTCGTTATCCACCATGGACAATCGATTAAGCCATTTATCGCCGTGGGACCCGCCCTCTCCTAATTGTTATTAATTTTTTAAGGCGCATAAATAAAATTGTTTTGTCTCGTGGTCGGTAGCAAAGAACGATTTGCTTCAAATTTAGAGACAATTCGCTATCCACCATGGACAATCGATTAAGCCATTTATCGCCGTGGGACCCGCCCTCTCCTAATTGTTATTAATTTTTTAAGGCGCATAAATAAAATTGTTTTGTCTCGTGGTCGGTAGCAAAGAACGATTTGCTTCAAATTTAGAGACAATTCGCTATTCACCATGGACAATCGATTAAGCCGTTAATCGCCGTGAGACCCGCCCTCTCCTAATTGTTATTAATTTGTTAAGTCACATAAATAAAGTTGTTTTGTCTCGTGGTCGGTAGCAAAGAACGATTTGCTTCAAATTTAGAGACAATTCGTTATTCACCATGGACAATCGATTAAGCCATTAATCGCCGTCAGACCCGCCCTCTCCTAATTGTTATTAATTTTTTAAGGCGCATAAATAAAGTTGTTTTGTCTCGTGGTCGGTAGCAAAGAACGATTTGCTTCAAATTTAGAGACAATTCGTTATTCACCATGGACAATCGATTAAGCCATTAATCGCCGTCAGACCCGCCCTCTCCTAATTGTTATTAATTTTTTAAGGCGCATAAATAAAGTTGTTTTGTCTCGTGGTCGGTAGCAAAGAACGATTTGCTCCAAATTTACAGACAATTCGTTATCCACCATGGACAATCGATTAAGCTGTCAATCGCCGTGAGACCCCCCTCTCCTAATTGTTATTAATTTTTTAAGTCACGTAAGTAAAGTTGTTTTGTCTCGTGGTCGGTAGCAAAGATCGATTAGCTCCAAATTTACAGACAATTCGTTATTCACCATGGACAATCGATTAAGCCATTAATCGCCGTGAGACCCACCCTCTGCTACTTGTTATTAATTTTTTAAGGCGCATAAATAAAGTTGTGTTGTCTCGTGGTCGGTAGCAAAGAACGATTTGCTTCAAATTTGCAGACAATTCATTAATAACAATGGACAATGGATTAAGCCATTAATCGCCGTGAGACCCGCCCTCTCCTAATTGTTATTAATTTTTTAAGGCACATAAATAAAGTTGTTTTGTCTCGTGGTCGGTAGCAAAGAACGATTTGCTTCAAATTTACAGACAATTCGTTATTCACCATGGACAATCGATTAAGCCATTCATCGCCGTGAGACCCGCCCTCTCCCAATTGTTATTAATTTTTTAAGGCGCATAAATAAAGTTGTTTTTTCTCGTGGTCGGTAGCAAAGAACGATTTGCTCCAAATTTACAGACAATTCGTTATCCACCATGGACAATCGATTAAGCCATTAATCGCCGTGGGACCCGCCCTCTCCTAATTGTTATTAATTTTTTAAGGCGCCTAAATAAAGTTGTTTTGTCTCGTGGTCGGTAGCAAAGAACGATTTGCTTCAAATTTAGAGACAATTCGCTATTCACCATGGACAATCGATTAAGCCGTTAATCGCCGTGAGACCCGCCCTCTCCTAATTGCTATTAACTTTTTAAGGCGCGTAAATAAAGTAGTTTCGTCTCGTGGTCGGTAGCAAAGAACGATTTGCTTCAAATTTGCAGATAATTCGTTATTCACCATGGACAAGCGATTAAGCCATTAATCGCCGTGAGACCCGCCCTTTCCTAATTGTTATTAATTTTTTAAGGCGCATAAATCAAGTTGTTTTGTCTCGTGGTCGGTAGCAAAGAACGATTTGCTTCAAAATTGGAGCCAATTCATTATTAACCATGGACAATCGATTAAGCCATTAATCGCCGTGAGACCCGCCCTCTCCCAATTGTTATTAATTTTTTGTCACATAAATAAAGTTGTTTTGTCTCGTGGTCGGTAGAAAAGAACGATTTGCTCCAAATTTACAGACAATTCGTTATTGTCCATGGACAATCGATTAAGCCATTAATTGCCGTGAGACCCGCCCTCTCTTAATTGTTATTAATTTTTTAAGGCGCATAAATCAAGTTGTTTTGTCTCGTGGTCGGTAGCAAAGAACGATTTGCTTCAAATTTGCAGCCAATTCATTATTAACAATGGACAATCGATTAAGCCATTAATCGCCGTGAGACCCGCCCTCTCCTAATTGTTATTAATTTTTTAAGGCGCATAAATAAAATTGTTTTGTCTCGTGGTCGGTAGCAAAGAACGATTTGCTTCAAATTTAGAGACAATTCGCTATTCTCCATGGACAATCGATTAAGCCGTTAATCGCCGTGAGACCCGCCCTCTCCTAATTGTTATTAATTTTTTAAGTCACATAAATAAAGTTGTTTTGTCTCGTGGTCGGTAGCAAAGGACAATTTGCTTCAAATTTGCAGACAATTCATTATTAACAATGTACAATGGATTAAGCCATTAATCACCGTGAGACCCGCCCTCTCCCAATTGTTATTAATTTTTTAAGGCGCATAAATAAAGTTGTTTTGTCTCGTGGTCGGTAGCAAAAACGATTTGCTTCAAATTTAGAGACAATTCGCTATTCACCATGGACAATCGATTAAGCTGTCAATCGCCGTGAGACCCCCCTCTCCTAATTGTTATTAATTTTTTAAGTCACGTAAGTAAAGTTGTTTTGTCTCGTGGTCGGTAGCAAAGATCGATTAGCTCCAAATTTACAGACAATTCGTTATTCACCATGGACAATCGATTAAGCCATTAATCGCCGTGAGACCCACCCTCTGCTACTTGTTATTAATTTTTTAAGGCGCATAAATAAAGTTGTGTTGTCTCGTGGTCGGTAGCAAAGAACGATTTGCTTCAAATTTGCAGACAATTCATTAATAACAATGGACAATGGATTAAGCCATTAATCGCCGTGAGACCCGCCCTCTCCTAATTGTTATTAACTTTTTAAGGCGCGTAAATAAAGTTGTTTTGTCTCGTGGTCGGTAGCAAAGAACGATTTGCTTCAAATTTGCAGATAATTCGTTATTCACCATGGACAAGCGATTAAGCCGTTAATCGTCGTGAGACCCACCCTCTGCTATTTGTTATTAATTTTTTAAGGCGCATAAATAAAGTTGTTTTGTCTCGTGGTCGGTAGCAAAGGACAATTTGCTTCAAATTTGCAGACAATTCATTATTAACAATGTACAATGGATTAAGCCATTAATCACCGTGAGACCCGCCCTCTCCCAATTGTTATTAATTTTTTAATTCACATAAATAAAGTTGTTTTGTCCCGTGGTCGGTAGCAAAGAACGATTTGCTGCAAATTTACAGACAATTCGTTATTCATCATGGACAATCTATTAAGCCATTCATCGCCGTGAGACCCGCCCTCTCCCAATTGTTATTAATTTTTTAAGGCGCATAAATAAAGTTGTTTTGTCTCGTGGTCGGTAGCAAAAACGATTTGCTTCAAATTTAGAGACAATTCGCTATTCACCATGGACAATCGATTAAGCTGTCAATCGCCGTGAGACCCCCCTCTCCTAATTGTTATTAATTTTTTAAGTCACGTAAGTAAAGTTGTTTTGTCTCGTGGTCGGTAGCAAAGATCGATTAGCTCCAAATTTACAGACAATTCGTTATTCACCATGGACAATCGATTAAGCCATTAATCGCCGTGAGACCCACCCTCTGCTACTTGTTATTAATTTTTTAAGGCGCATAAATAAAGTTGTGTTGTCTCGTGGTCGGTAGCAAAGAACGATTTGCTTCAAATTTGCAGACAATTCATTAATAACAATGGACAATGGATTAAGCCATTAATCGCCGTGAGACCCGCCCTCTCCTAATTGTTATTAATTTTTTAAGGCACATAAATAAAGTTGTTTTGTCTCGTGGTCGGTAGCAAAGAACGATTTGCTTCAAATTTACAGACAATTCGTTATTCACCATGGACAATCGATTAAGCCATTCATCGCCGTGAGACCCGCCCTCTCCCAATTGTTATTAATTTTTTAAGGCGCATAAATAAAGTTGTTTTTTCTCGTGGTCGGTAGCAAAGAACGATTTGCTCCAAATTTACAGACAATTCGTTATCCACCATGGACAATCGATTAAGCCATTAATCGCCGTGGGACCCGCCCTCTCCTAATTGTTATTAATTTTTTAAGGCGCCTAAATAAAGTTGTTTTGTCTCGTGGTCGGTAGCAAAGAACGATTTGCTTCAAATTTAGAGACAATTCGCTATTCACCATGGACAATCGATTAAGCCGTTAATCGCCGTGAGACCCGCCCTCTCCTAATTGCTATTAACTTTTTAAGGCGCGTAAATAAAGTAGTTTCGTCTCGTGGTCGGTAGCAAAGAACGATTTGCTTCAAATTTGCAGATAATTCGTTATTCACCATGGACAAGCGATTAAGCCATTAATCGCCGTGAGACCCGCCCTTTCCTAATTGTTATTAATTTTTTAAGGCGCATAAATCAAGTTGTTTTGTCTCGTGGTCGGTAGCAAAGAACGATTTGCTTCAAAATTGGAGCCAATTCATTATTAACCATGGACAATCGATTAAGCCATTAATCACCGTGAGACCCGCCCTCTCCCAATTGTTATTAATTTTTTGTCACATAAATAAAGTTGTTTTGTCTCGTGGTCGGTAGCAAAGAACGATTTACTTCAAATTTACAGACAATTCGTTATTCACCATGGACAATCGATTAAGCCATTAATCGCCGTGAGACCCGCCCTCTCCTAATTGTTATTAATTTTTTAAGGCACATAAATAAAGTTGTTTTGTCTCGTGGTCGGTAGCAAAGAACGATTTGCTTCAAATTTACAGACAATTCGTTATTCACCATGGACAATCGATTAAGCCATTAATCGCCGTGAGACCCGCCCTCTCCCAATTGTTATTAATTTTTTAAGGCGCATAAATAACGTTGTTTTTTCTCGTGGTCGGTAGCAAAGAACGATTTGCTCCAAATTTACAGACAATTCGTTATCCACCATGGACAATCGATTAAGCCATTAATCGCCGTGGGACCCGCCCTCTCCTAATTGTTATTAATTTTTTAAGTCACATAAACAAAGTTGTTTTGTCTCGTGGTCGGTAGCAAAGAACGATTTGCTTCAAATTTGGAGACAATTCGTTATTCACCATGGACAATGGATTAAGCCATTAATCACCGTGAGACCCGCCCTCTCCCAAGTGTTATTAATTTTTTAATTCACATAAATAAAGTTGTTTTGTCTCGTGGTCGGTAGCAAAGAACGATTTTCTTCAAATTTACAGACAATACGTTATTCACCATGGACAGTCGATTAAGCCATTAATCGCCGTGAAACCCGCCCTCTCCTAATTGTTATTAATTTTTTAAGGCGCATAAATAAATTTGTTTTGTATCGTGGTCGGTAGCAAAGAACGATTTGCTTCAAATTTGCAGATAATTCGTTATTCATCATGGACAATCGATTAAGCTATTAATCGCCGTGAGACCCGCCCTCTCCTAATTGTTATCAATTTTTTAAGTCGCATCAATAAAGTTGTTTTTTCTCGTGGTCGGTAGCAAAGAACGATTTGCTCCAAATTTACAGACAATTCGTTATTCACCATGGACAATCGATTAAGCCATTAATCGTCGTGAGACCCACCGTCTGCTATTTGTAATTAATTTTTTAAGGCGCATAAATAAAGTTGTTTTGTCTCGTGGTCGGTAGCAAATAACGATTTGCTTCAAATTTGCAGACAATTCATTATTAACAATGGACAATGGATTAAGTCATTAATCGCCGTGAGACCCGCCCTCTCCCAATTGTTATTAATTTTTTAAGTCACATAAATAAAGTTGTTTTGTCTCGTGGTCGGTAGCAAAGAACGACTTGCTCCAAATTTACAGACAATTCGTTATTCACCATGGACAATCGATTAAGCCATTAATCGCCGTGAGACCCGCCCTCTCCTAATTGTCATTAACTTTTTAAGGCGCCTCAATAAAGTTGTTTTGTCTCGTGGTCGGTAGCAAAGAACGATTTGCTTCAAATTTGCAGATAATTCGTTATTCACCATGGACAATCGATTAAGCCATTAATCGCCGTGAGACCCGCCCTTTCCTAATTGTTATTAATTTTTTAAAGCGCCTAAATAAAGTTGTTTTGTCTCGTGGTCGGTAGCAAAGAACGATTTGCTTCAAATTTGCAAACAATTGATTATGAACAATGGACAATGCATTAAGCCATTAATCGCCGTGAGACCCGCCGTCTCCTAATTGTTATTACTTTTTTAACGCGCCTAAATAAAGTTGTTTTGTCTCGTGGTCGGTAGAAAAGAACGATTTGCTCCAAATTTACAGACAATTCGTTATTGTCCATGGACAATCGATTAAGCCATTAATTGCCGTGAGACCCGCCCTCTCCTAATTGTCATTAACTTTTTAAGGCGCCTAAATAAAGTTGTTTTGTCTCGTGGTCGGTAGCAAAGAACGATTTGCTTCAAATTTGCAGACAATTCGTTATTCACCATGGACAATCGATTAAGCCATTAATCGCCGTGAGACCCACCCTCTGCTACTTGTTATTAATTTTTTAAGGCGCATAAATAAAGTTGTGTTGTCTCGTGGTCGGTAGCAAAGAACGATTTGCTTCAAATTTGCAGACAATTCATTAATAACAATGGACAATGGATTAAGCCATTAATCGCCGTGAGACCCGCCCTCTCCTAATTGTTATTAATTTTTTAAGGCACATAAATAAAGTTGTTTTGTCTCGTGGTCGGTAGCAAAGAACGATTTGCTTCAAATTTACAGACAATTCGTTATTCACCATGGACAATCGATTAAGCCTTTCATCGCCGTGAGACCCGCCCTCTCCCAATTGTTATTAATTTTTTAAGGCGCATAAATAAAGTTGTTTTTTCTCGTGGTCGGTAGCAAAGAACGATTTGCTCCAAATTTACAGACAATTCGTTATCCACCATGGACAATCGATTAAGCCATTAATCGCCGTGGGACCCGCCCTCTCCTAATTGTTATTAATTTTTTAAGGCGCCTAAATAAAGTTGTTTTGTCTCGTGGTCGGTAGCAAAGAACGATTTGCTTCAAATTTAGAGACAATTCGCTATTCACCATGGACAATCGATTAAGCCGTTAATCGCCGTGAGACCCGCCCTCTCCTAATTGCTATTAACTTTTTAAGGCGCGTAAATAAAGTAGTTTCGTCTCGTGGTCGGTAGCAAAGAACGATTTGCTTCAAATTTGCAGATAATTCGTTATTCACCATGGACAAGCGATTAAGCCATTAATCGCCGTGAGACCCGCCCTTTCCTAATTGTTATTAATTTTTTAAGGCGCATAAATCAAGTTGTTTTGTCTCGTGGTCGGTAGCAAAGAACGATTTGCTTCAAAATTGGAGCCAATTCATTATTAACCATGGACAATCGATTAAGCCATTAATCACCGTGAGACCCGCCCTCTCCCAATTGTTATTAATTTTTTGTCACATAAATAAAGTTGTTTTGTCTCGTAGTCGGTAGCAAAGAACGATTTACTTCAAATTTACAGACAATTCGTTATTCACCATGGACAATCGGTTAAGCCATTAATCGCCGTGAGACCCGCCCTCTCCTAATTGTTATTAATTTTTTAAGGCACATAAATAAAGTTGTTTTGTCTCGTGGTCGGTAGCAAAGAACGATTTGCTTCAAATTTACAGACAATTCGTTATTCACCATGGACAATCGATTAAGCCATTAATCGCCGTGAGACCCGCCCTCTCCCAATTGTTATTAATTTTTTAAGGCGCATAAATAACGTTGTTTTTTCTCGTGGTCGGTAGCAAAGAACGATTTGCTCCAAATTTACAGACAATTCGTTATCCACCATGGACAATCGATTAAGCCATTAATCGCCGTGGGACCCGCCCTCTCCTAATTGTTATTAATTTTTTAAGTCACATAAACAAAGTTGTTTTGTCTCGTGGTCGGTAGCAAAGAACGATTTGCTTCAAATTTGGAGACAATTCGTTATTCACCATGGACAATGGATTAAGCCATTAATCACCGTGAGACCCGCCCTCTCCCAAGTGTTATTAATTTTTTAATTCACATAAATAAAGTTGTTTTGTCTCGTGGTCGGTAGCAAAGAACGATTTTCTTCAAATTTACAGACAATACGTTATTCACCATGGACAGTCGATTAAGCCATTAATCGCCGTGAAACCCGCCCTCTCCTAATTGTTATTAATTTTTTAAGGCGCATAAATAAATTTGTTTTGTATCGTGGTCGGTAGCAAAGAACGATTTGCTTCAAATTTGCAGATAATTCGTTATTCATCATGGACAATCGATTAAGCTATTAATCGCCGTGAGACCCGCCCTCTCCTAATTGTTATCAATTTTTTAAGTCGCATCAATAAAGTTGTTTTTTCTCGTGGTCGGTAGCAAAGAAAGATTTGCTCCAAATTTACAGACAATTCGTTATTCACCATGGACAATCGATTAAGCCATTAATCGTCGTGAGACCCACCCTCTGCTATTTGTAATTAATTTTTTAAGGCGCATAAATAAAGTTGTTTTGTCTCGTGGTCGGTAGCAAATAACGATTTGCTTCAAATTTGCAGACAATTCATTATTAACAATGGACAATGGATTAAGTCATTAATCGCCGTGAGACCCGCCCTCTCCCAATTGTTATTAATTTTTTAAGTCACATAAATAAAGTTGTTTTGTCTCGTGGTCGGTAGCAAAGAACGACTTGCTCCAAATTTACAGACAATTCGTTATTCACCATGGACAATCGATTAAGCCATTAATCGCCGTGAGACCCGCCCTCTCCTAATTGTCATTAACTTTTTAAGGCGCCTAAATAAAGTTGTTTTGTCTCGTGGTCGGTAGCAAAGAACGATTTGCTTCAAATTTGCAGATAATTCGTTATTCACCATGGACAATCGATTAAGCCATTAATCGCCGTGAGACCCGCCGTTTCCTAATTGTTATTAATTTTTTAAAGCGCCTAAATAAAGTTGTTTTGTCTCGTGGTCGGTAGCAAAGAACGATTTGCTTCAAATTTGCAAACAATTGATTATGAACAATGGACAATGCATTAAGCCATTAATCGCCGTGAGACCCGCCGTCTCCTAATTGTTATTACTTTTTTAACGCGCCTAAATAAAGTTGTTTTGTCTCGTGGTCGGTAGAAAAGAACGATTTGCTCCAAATTTACAGACAATTCGTTATTGTCCATGGACAATCGATTAAGCCATTAATTGCCGTGAGACCCGCCCTCTCTTAATTGTTATTAATTTTTTAAGGCGCATAAATCAAGTTGTTTTGTCTCGTGGTCGGTAGCAAAGAACGATTTGCTTCAAATTTGCAGCCAATTCATTATTAACAATGGACAATCGATTAAGCCATTAATCGCCGTGAGACCCGCCCTCTCCTAATTGTTATTAATTTTTTTTATTGCATAAATAAAGTTGTTTTGTCTCGTGGTCGGTAGCAAAGAACGATTTGCTTTAAATTTACAGACAGTTCGTTATTCACCATGGACAATCGATTAAGCTATTAATCGCCGTGAGACCCGCCCTCTCCCAATTGTCATTAATTTTTTAAGGCGCATAAATAAAGTTGTTTTTTCGCGTGGTCGGTAGCAAAGAACGATTTGCTCCAAATTTACAGACAATTCGTTATTCACCATGGACAATCGATTAAGCCATTAATCGTCGTGAGACCCACCCTCTGCTATTTGTTATTAATTTTTTAAGGCGCATAAATAAAGTTGTTTTGTCTCGTGGTCGGTAGCAAATAACGATTTGCTTCAAATTTGCAGACAATTCATTATTAACAATGGACAATGGATTAAGTCATTAATGGCCGTGAGACCCGCCCTCTCCCAATTGTTATTAATTTTTTAAGTCACATAAATAAAGTTGTTTTGTCTCGTGGTCGGTAGCAAAGAACGACTTGCTCCAAATTTACAGACAATTCGTTATTCACCATGGACAATCGATTAAGCCATTAATCGCCGTGAGACCCGCCCTCTCCTAATTGTCATTAACTTTTTAAGGCGCCTAAATAAAGTTGTTTTGTCTCGTGGTCGGTAGCAAAGAACGATTTGCTTCAAATTTGCAGACAATTCGTTATTCACCATGGACAATCGATTAAGCCATTAATCGCCGTGAGACCCACCCTCTGCTACTTGTTATTAATTTTTTAAGGCGCATAAATAAAGTTGTGTTGTCTCGTGGTCGGTAGCAAAGAACGATTTGCTTCAAATTTGCAGACAATTCATTAATAACAATGGACAATGGATTAAGCCATTAATCGCCGTGAGACCCGCCCTCTCCTAATTGTTATTAATTTTTTAAGGCACATAAATAAAGTTGTTTTGTCTCGTGGTCGGTAGCAAAGAACGATTTGCTTCAAATTTACAGACAATTCGTTATTCACCATGGACAATCGATTAAGCCATTCATCGCCGTGAGACCCGCCCTCTCCCAATTGTTATTAATTTTTTAAGGCGCATAAATAAAGTTGTTTTTTCTCGTGGTCGGTAGCAAAGAACGATTTGCTCCAAATTTACAGACAATTCGTTATCCACCATGGACAATCGATTAAGCCATTAATCGCCGTGGGACCCGCCCTCTCCTAATTGTTATTAATTTTTTAAGGCGCCTAAATAAAGTTGTTTTGTCTCGTGGTCGGTAGCAAAGAACGATTTGCTTCAAATTTAGAGACAATTCGCTATTCACCATGGACAATCGATTAAGCCGTTAATCGCCGTGAGACCCGCCCTCTCCTAATTGCTATTAACTTTTTAAGGCGCGTAAATAAAGTAGTTTCGTCTCGTGGTCGGTAGCAAAGAACGATTTGCTTCAAATTTGCAGATAATTCGTTATTCACCATGGACAAGCGATTAAGCCATTAATCGCCGTGAGACCCGCCCTTTCCTAATTGTTATTAATTTTTTAAGGCGCATAAATCAAGTTGTTTTGTCTCGTGGTCGGTAGCAAAGAACGATTTGCTTCAAAATTGGAGCCAATTCATTATTAACCATGGACAATCGATTAAGCCATTAATCACCGTGAGACCCGCCCTCTCCCAATTGTTATTAATTTTTTGTCACATAAATAAAGTTGTTTTGTCTCGTGGTCGGTAGCAAAGAACGATTTACTTCAAATTTACAGACAATTCGTTATTCACCATGGACAATCGATTAAGCCATTAATCGCCGTGAGACCCGCCCTCTCCTAATTGTTATTAATTTTTTAAGGCACATAAATAAAGTTGTTTTGTCTCGTGGTCGGTAGCAAAGAACGATTTGCTTCAAATTTACAGACAATTCGTTATTCACCATGGACAATCGATTAAGCCATTAATCGCCGTGAGACCCGCCCTCTCCCAATTGTTATTAATTTTTTAAGGCGCATAAATAACGTTGTTTTTTCTCGTGGTCGGTAGCAAAGAACGATTTGCTCCAAATTTACAGACAATTCGTTATCCACCATGGACAATCGATTAAGCCATTAATCGCCGTGGGACCCGCCCTCTCCTAATTGTTATTAATTTTTTAAGTCACATAAACAAAGTTGTTTTGTCTCGTGGTCGGTAGCAAAGAACGATTTGCTTCAAATTTGGAGACAATTCGTTATTCACCATGGACAATGGATTAAGCCATTAATCACCGTGAGACCCGCCCTCTCCCAAGTGTTATTAATTTTTTAATTCACATAAATAAAGTTGTTTTGTCTCGTGGTCGGTAGCAAAGAACGATTTTCTTCAAATTTACAGACAATACGTTATTCACCATGGACAGTCGATTAAGCCATTAATCGCCGTGAAACCCGCCCTCTCCTAATTGTTATTAATTTTTTAAGGCGCATAAATAAATTTGTTTTGTATCGTGGTCGGTAGCAAAGAACGATTTGCTTCAAATTTGCAGATAATTCGTTATTCATCATGGACAATCGATTAAGCTATTAATCGCCGTGAGACCCGCCCTCTCCTAATTGTTATCAATTTTTTAAGTCGCATCAATAAAGTTGTTTTTTCTCGTGGTCGGTAGCAAAGAAAGATTTGCTCCAAATTTACAGACAATTCGTTATTCACCATGGACAATCGATTAAGCCATTAATCGTCGTGAGACCCACCCTCTGCTATTTGTAATTAATTTTTTAAGGCGCATAAATAAAGTTGTTTTGTCTCGTGGTCGGTAGCAAATAACGATTTGCTTCAAATTTGCAGACAATTCATTATTAACAATGGACAATGGATTAAGTCATTAATCGCCGTGAGACCCGCCCTCTCCCAATTGTTATTAATTTTTTAAGTCACATAAATAAAGTTGTTTTGTCTCGTGGTCGGTAGCAAAGAACGACTTGCTCCAAATTTACAGACAATTCGTTATTCACCATGGACAATCGATTAAGCCATTAATCGCCGTGAGACCCGCCCTCTCCTAATTGTCATTAACTTTTTAAGGCGCCTAAATAAAGTTGTTTTGTCTCGTGGTCGGTAGCAAAGAACGATTTGCTTCAAATTTGCAGATAATTCGTTATTCACCATGGACAATCGATTAAGCCATTAATCGCCGTGAGACCCGCCCTTTCCTAATTGTTATTAATTTTTTAAAGCGCCTAAATAAAGTTGTTTTGTCTCGTGGTCGGTAGCAAAGAACGATTTGCTTCAAATTTGCAAACAATTGATTATGAACAATGGACAATGCATTAAGCCATTAATCGCCGTGAGACCCGCCGTCTCCTAATTGTTATTACTTTTTTAACGCGCCTAAATAAAGTTGTTTTGTCTCGTGGTCGGTAGAAAAGAACGATTTGCTCGAAATTTACAGACAATTCGTTATTGTCCATGGACAATCGATTAAGCCATTAATTGCCGTGAGACCCGCCCTCTCTTAATTGTTATTAATTTTTTAAGGCGCATAAATCAAGTTGTTTTGTCTCGTGGTCGGTAGCAAAGAACGATTTGCTTCAAATTTGCAGCCAATTCATTATTAACAATGGACAATCGATTAAGCCATTAATCGCCGTGAGACCCGCCCTCTCCTAATTGTTATTAATTTTTTTTATTGCATAAATAAAGTTGTTTTGTCTCGTGGTCGGTAGCAAAGAACGATTTGCTTTAAATTTACAGACAGTTCGTTATTCACCATGGACAATCGATTAAGCTATTAATCGCCGTGAGACCCGCCCTCTCCCAATTGTCATTAATTCTTTAAGGCGCATAAATAAAGTTGTTTTTTCGCGTGGTCGGTAGCAAAGAACGATTTGCTCCAAATTTACAGACAATTCGTTATTCACCATGGACAATCGATTAAGCCATTAATCGTCGTGAGACCCACCCTCTGCTATTTGTTATTAATTTTTTAAGGCGCATAAATAAAGTTGTTTTGTCTCGTGGTCGGTAGCAAATAACGATTTGCTTCAAATTTGCAGACAATTCATTATTAACAATGGACAATGGATTAAGTCATTAATCGCCGTGAGACCCGCCCTCTCCCAATTGTTATTAATTTTTTAAGTCACATAAATAAAGTTGTTTTGTCTCGTGGTCGGTAGCAAAGAACGACTTGCTCCAAATTTACAGACAATTCGTTATTCACCATGGACAATCGATTAAGCCATTAATCGCCGTGAGACCCGCCCTCTCCTAATTGTCATTAACTTTTTAAGGCGCCTAAATAAAGTTGTTTTGTCTCGTGGTCGGTAGCAAAGAACGATTTGCTTCAAATTTGCAGATAATTCGTTATTCACCATGAACAATCGATTAAGCCATTAATCGCCGTGAGACCCGCCCTTTCCTAATTGTTATTAATTTTTTAAAGCGCCTAAATAAAGTTGTTTTGTCTCGTGGTCGGTAGCAAAGAACGATTTTCTTCAAATTTGCAAACAATTGATTATGAACAATGGACAATGCATTAAGCCATTAATCGCCGTGAGACCCGCCGTCTCCTAATTGTTATTACTTTTTTAACGCGCCTAAATAAAGTTGTTTTGTCTCGTGGTCGGTAGAAAAGAACGATTTGCTCCAAATTTACAGACAATTCGTTATTGTCCATGGACAATCGATTAAGCCATTAATTGCCGTGAGACCCGCCCTCTCCTAATTGTCATTAACTTTTTAAGGCGCCTAAATAAAGTTGTTTTGTCTCGTGGTCGGTAGCAAAGAACGATTTGCTTCAAATTTGCAGATAATTCGTTATTCACCATGGACAATCGATTAAGCCATTAATCGCCGTGAGACCCGCCCTTTCCTAATTGTTATTAATTTTTTAAAGCGCCTAAATAAAGTTGTTTTGTCTCGTGGTCGGTAGCAAAGAACGATTTGCTTCAAATTTGCAAACAATTGATTATGAACAATGGACAATGCATTAAGCCATTAATCGCCGTGAGACCCGCCGTCTCCTAATTGTTATTACTTTTTTAAGGCGCCTAAATAAAGTTGTTTTGTCTCGTGGTCGGTAGAAAAGAACGATTTGCTCCAAATTTACAGACAATTCGTTATT